>CM038596.1:5795668-5831160 GCA_021533255.1 Ceriops tagal
TTTTTTTTTTTTTTTGAGAAGGGTTCCTTAGAAACAAAGTTTAAATTCAGAAAGTTCAACGCCATCGCTGGACTAGTGAGAGCTTTTGCAAATGTCTTCGATCACTTGCCGTCCCATTAGCTCCCCGCACTCAAAAAAACACAACCTGACAGCCTGAAGGCAGCTGCCTGTTCAATGTGTTGGGCTCCCGTCACCATCCATTATTAAGGACAATTAGACTTATTTTAGCATTTCTTTCTCGTGAGGGCCAAACGACGCGACAAAAGGGATCAACTGAGCTTACGCATCGGCGCTTGGGAATGTTAGTGGGCCGCACTTTCTCCGCACTACTCTTTCGCGCTGGTTAAATCAGCTTTCGAGAAAGTCCAAGCAAAATCTGTGTTCGTTACCATTTTAGCTTTCATTAAGCTAAGATTACCTTGATCACAGTTCCCATTAATTTTGGTTCTCTTGAGCTTAGTCCATTGATGGATAAAAAGGAGAGAAAAAAAAAAATATGGGATGGTCCACCAAGAGTTAACAATTAATTGTCACCAACATTTGCTAGAAGATGTATGGCATTATAATACGTTATAGCCCTTTGATGGTAGATTTGGCTGGGTGTCACCAACCCTTTTTTTTTTTTGTTTTTTCCCTTAATACCTTAGCAATTTCTCACCTGTTTTACCGACAAGACAGATCTCATTCGATTATTTTCTTTTTTTTTTATTTAAAAAAAACTCATTATTTATGACTTATTGATTGCTGAATATAACGACGACAGACACCCACGTTATGCAACTAGAAACACCGATTCCATGGTAACTTCAAGACCCACGTTCATTGTTCTCCATGTTTACTACTTTCCCTTTTAGAATCCAGACCCTTATCTTGTTAGTGGGCCTTGTAGGGAGATCTTTCAATTCACATTCGTGGTCCACGTTGCACTTCATAACCGTATAATGTATATTTATAATTTTATTATTAATTGTGTTGTGTATCGAAAGTGAAAATAATATAATAATAATTATAATAATAAAATATGTAAGTGTAATCTGCCTCACATTAATTCAATTTCATCTATGTAATATTTATGACAATATCAAAGGAAAGCTCAATCTACTAATGCAACTTTAGCCAGCCTACGAAATTATGTTATGTAGGTTAAAAACCTTGGTTTTTTTTTCATGGTATTATTGACATTTAAAAAAAAAAAATTGGACTCTAAATAAAGGAGAAGCATATGGCGAACCTTCCAACTCATGCCACATCAAGTTTTAGGAACCCTAGGTGTGATTGGAAGCAAAAGCCAAGGCTTGAGAGCGGCAGGTAACCAAACCTCACATGGAGGCTGACCCCACACTGCAGTGAATCCAGTCTCAAAGAAAGCCAATAATTTGCAGATTCCCACTTCAGTACTTCACTCGCAGCTCGCTGTTCAGTGTCGGTCCATTTTAAAAATTGTAATTACGGACCCAGGCATTTTGATAAAACTTGTTCATTGTCACGTACTGCACGATTTCGTATAATTTTAACTTAAAAAAAATTTTGTTCTAAAAATTTTTAGACTTCTTTCTCTAAATTTAGAGTTAGAAATTTTTTTTTTAAAATTTTATAGATATTTCAAGTAGTTGTGTAAAATACTTTTTAAAAAATAAAAACTGTTGGATCGAATGGATCTTAACTATTCATTGAAGAAGTAGATGATTATAAATAGTCTTAGGATTTCACTTGTAGTCACTCATAGAGAGATATTCATAGAAAGAGTTAGAGAATTACTAAGTTGTTATAAGACATTCTTAAAGTTATATAATATATTCCAAGTTCTCCATATTATTTGTATTTTTTGTGTGTCATCTTTACTACCTTTCATTGGCAACATTCTACCTTTTGAGAGAAGGCTGACTAGCATTCTTATCTAGTAAATTTGCTAGTGCCACATAGTTCGTTGATAAAAAGACCAAGCCTGTGATAATTGGTATCAAAGCCAGGTTGTGCTTTGCTTAGTAAAGATATCTGGTTTACACAATGAGATTACCTATGTGACTGAGGAGGGCAAAAAAAAACCAAAGAAAGAGAGATCAAGGTCAAGGGATGTAATGGAAGATACCAATGTAAGGCTCACGAAGGTGGACTTGCTATAGTGAATGGGTAAGAAAAGTTCGAGGTAGTAGACCAACATATTGATAAGCTTAAGAAGGAGAGTGAAAAGCTTCGCGAGGAGATACAAGGACCTTTAAACCAAGCCCTAATAAGGTGTCTAGATCAAGTAAAGACCTTGGAAGGGACTTTCCAACATAAGGTTGTTTTGCTGAAGGAAGAGCTCGAAAAAGTCTTCAACAAGTTAAGGGAGACTAAGGATGAGCTAATCCTTTGCAAAAAGGTAGTTGCTTAAAGGAAAACTATTGCCTTGTTTACGATAGTTGCTAATCCTTCAAAAGTGAATGTTCCAAAACTTAAGACGTATAATAGGTCAAGAAATGCGAAGGAGGTTGATAACTTTTTATGGAGCTTGGAGCAATACTTTAAGACACTTGGTGTAGTGGAGGATGCTAAGAAGATTGATAATGCTGCCTTATACCTTATATATACTACAATGATATGGTGGAAAAAAGGTGTAATGATATTGAGAGGGGTGTTTACATCATTAATACTTAAGATGAGTTTAGGAAAGAACTTAAGTAACAATTTTATTCGAAGAATGCTGAGGAGGAGGCGAGAGCGAAACTAAGGCATCTATAGCAAAAGGGAAGTATAAGGGAGTATGTGAAAGAGTTTTCTGAAGTGTCATTGGAAATCTCTAATTATCTTGACAAAGAGGCATTCTTTGCACTTAAAGATGACCTACAAAATTGGGTAAAGATAGAGATTTGAAGGCATGGTGCCCAAGATCTCTCACCATTATTTCCATTGTTGAGTTGCTAATAGAGTTTAAGAAACCTGAAAAGCCTAAGTTTTATAAGGATAAGGGTGACAAAAGATAGAATGAGGGAGGTAACCATCAAAGTAAAGAAAGTTCCTTTGAGTATAATAAGAATAGCAAATGGAAGTACAACAAGGATGATAAGAGTGGTGAAAGGCCTCCTCCCAAATGCTGCTTTTGTGATGGGTTACACAAGGTAAGAGATTGCCTAGAAAAAGCAAAGCTTTTTACTTTAATTGATGAAATAGAGCAATAACAGCAACATAAGGAGATAAAGATGAGATCTTTCCAAATTCTCAATGTTATCAAAGCCAAGGTTGAAGTGCCCAAGACTAAGAGAAAGGGATGATTACATGTGGAAGTAAAGGTCGACAGCCAAGTAGTAAGAATACTAGTGGATATTAGAGATTCCAACAACTTCCTTCAAGTAGAGGAAGCAAAGTGGTTAGACATCAAGTACAATGAGGAGCAAGCATAGCTTAAGGCGGTGAATTTGGAGCCAAAGTCCATCATTAGTGTTGCTCATGGCGTAAAAGTAAGCCTATGTGAATGACGTGGCTTTGTAGATTTTTCCATTATGTTAATGGACGATTATTCAATTGTGCAAGGTATGAAGTTTATGGATGATGAGGACTGTTGTAGATCTCACACTAATAGGGGAGTGAATTAGTATAAGATATCCTCTTTTTACAAATCGATCTGAATTTAACCTCTGTGCCTTATTAGAGCCGATGATTCAATTTTTATCTTTCTCCTTTATGTGAGCATGATAATTTTTACGTGGTTCACCCACAATGTGTGAGTTATGTCCATGGTGTGATATGATCCCTCTTAAATCACACAATCCACTCTTGTTATCAAGGGATACAGTTTGGTTGTTGAACAATCACTCGTTAACTACTTATGGAAGGATCACTCCTTAACCACTTACAATGATCTCTCGATCACTCCAAGGGTATCCCACCTTTTTTCAACATGTTTATCAAGAGTTTGTGATAAAACCTTTCCTAGAGAACGATCACTCAATGTGTATAGATTGTTAAAGCAGAATATGGATCTTTTGCTTCCTTTGCTACCAGTGTTGTCTCACTCGCTGCTAATGCTACATCACCTATTGCCTTGGCAAGATCTCTCTTCTGCTGTCAGACATATTTTCTCCTCAGTTGTTGTAAGTTGCTAGATTTGCTGGTGGGCATGCTTTCTCCTCTTGCTACTACAAGCTGCTGGACCTGCTTTCTCCTCGGTTACTGTAAGCTGCTTGAGCTTCTGTTGGGTAAGTTTCCTCCTTTGCTTTTGCAAGCTATCGGACCTTCTGTTATTGTTGCTTACATGTGTTGCTATCGCTGCTTGCACGCGCTGCTATTGTTGTCTACACGTGCTGCTATTGCTGTCTCGTACGTGCATGGGTGCTATCACTATTCACACGCGCTACTAATGTTGTTCGTATGCGCTGTTAATGCTGTCCGTACGCTTTGCCGTGTGTATGCACTATTTAATGCTGTCTGCACACATTGTCATTGCTGCTTGCCGTCCGCACGCGCTGTGCTTGTTGTCTGCAGGTGCTGTGCCTGCAGTTCACACACATTGCCCTTACTGTCTGTGCTTTCTGGACCTGTTGCTTGCATGCGTTGTGCTTGGTATCCGCACACACTTCTTTTGTTGTTTGCGCTCTTTGCATGCTATTGTTGTCTATTTTCGTCGTTGCTGCTATCCACCCATGCTACTACTGTCTACTTACCCTGCTGCTGCTATTAGCCTGCGCTATTGTTGTCTTCTCACGCCACTGCTGCTATCCACAAATGTTGCAATTGTCTTCTTGCACCGCTGTGATGAGGACATTTTAGGTCTCACACTAAGAGGGGGGTGAATTAGTGTGAGGTATACATTTTTTACAAATCGATTCGGATTTAATCTCTGTGGCTTGTTAGAGCCGATGATTCAAATTTTATCTTTCTCCTTTATGTGAGTGCAACAATACGAATATAAATTAATGCATAAGCACCCAAGTACACACGACAATTTTTAGGTGGTTCACCCATATTGTGTGAGTTATGTCCATGGTGTGATAGGATCTCTCCTAAATCACATAATCCACTCTTATTATCAAGGGATATAGTTTGGTTATGAAAGGATTACTCCTTAATCATTTGTGGAAGGATCACTTCTTAACCACTTACAATGATCTCCCGATCACTCCAAGGGTATCCCACCCTATTGTTCAACAAATTATCAAGAGTTTATGGAAAAACCTTTCCTGGAGAACGATCACTCAATGTGTATAGATTGTTAGAGCAGAATATGGATATTCTCCTTCCTTCGCTGTCGGTGTTGTCTTACCCGCTGCCAGTGTTGCCTCATCTACTACCTTAGCAGGATCTCTCCTCTATTGCCAAGCATATTTTCTCCTCTGTTGCTGCAAGTTGCTGAACTTGCTACCAGACACGCTTTCTCCTCGGCTGCTACAAGCTACTAGACTTGCTGTTGGGTATGTTTCCTCCTTTGCTACTACAAGCTGCTGGACCTTCTGCCAGACACACTTTCTCCTATTGCTACTGCAAGCTGTTAGACTTGCTGTTATTGTTGCTTGCATGCACTGTTGTTGTTACTTGCACATTCTGCTATCGTTGCCGGCACGTGCTGCTATTGCTGTCCGCACGTGCTGTTATCGTTGTCCATACACGCTGTCACTACTGTGCATGCGCACTGCTAATGCTGTCCGTGTGTGCTGCTACTGCTGTCCTTGAGTGCTGTTAATGCTGTTTAGACACATTGTCGCTGCTACCTGCTATCCACATGCACTGTGACAGCTGTCTGCGCGCTCATGCTATCAGTGCACGTTGCACCTGATGTGCTTGCTGTCTGCACGCACTGCTCCTGTTGTCTGTGCTCTTTAAGTCCTCTATCCATGCTCTCTGCGCATGCTACACCCGCTGTTCGCACTCTTGCTGTTCGCGCATGCTGCACCTACTGTCAGTACTCTTTGTGCCTGCTGTCTGCACTTTCTGCGTTGCTGTTCGTGTGCGCTGTGCTCGTTGTCTGCACTCTTGCTGTCCGGGCACACTGTGCCTGTTGTCCGCGCTCTCTGCACCTGCTGTCCATGCGTGCTGTGCCTGCTATCCGCACTCCTGTTGTCTGCGCATGTTGCGCCTACTGTCCACGCTCTCTGCACCTGCCATCCATGCACACTGCACCCACTGTCCACGCTCTCTGTGCCTGTTATCTGTGCGCTCTGCCCTTGTTGTTCGCGCTTGCTGTGCTCTTGCTGTCTGCGCTTGTTGTGCACCCGTTGTCCGCACAAACTGTGCCTACTGTCTGCACGAGTCACTGCTGCTGTTTGCATGCATTGTGGCTGTTGTCTGCACATGTTCTTATTATTCGCCCGTGCTGCTCCTGCTATTGGCTCGCACCACTGCTGTTGTCTGTGCGCGCTGTTATTGCTTTCTTATGCTATTGTTGCTCTCCCCACGCGTTGTAGCTGTTTTTTGGTGCTGTTACTGCTCTCCTTGTGTGCTACAATAGTTTTCTCATGTTGCTGTTACTCTCCCTGCGCATTGCAGCAGTTTTCTCGTGCCATTGCTGGTTTACTAGTTGATTCCCAGACCTACTGCTACACGTTATGATTTTTTGCTTGATTCCTAGGCGTGCTTCTACTATTAGGAAGCCTCCTGAGGTGCTGCTGTTGCTGGTATACCTTCCTGGACCTACTGTTGCTGCTGGGAAGTCTCCTGGACGTATTATTGGTGCTGGTATACCCTCATGGACCTATAGGGACGTATGTTGCTACTGGTATACCCTTCTGGACATGCAAGGACATGCTACTGGTGCTGGTATACCCTCCTGGACCTGTAGGGACGTTTGTTGCTACTAGTATACCCTCTTGGACATGTAAGGACGTGCTGCTGGTGCTGGTATACCCTCTTGGACCTACTGTTGCTATTGGGAAGTCTTCTGGACATGTTGCTGCTGCTGCGAAATCTCCTAGACGTGCTGTTGTTGCTAGGAAGCCTTCTGGATGTGCTACTGGTGCAGGGAAGCCTCTTGGATGTGCTGCTATTCTCTTTTTGGCCAGCTGCCTTGCCTTTTTTCCTTGGTGGTTGCTACACTCTCCTTTGTCGGCTGCCCCTTACTTTCTTTCTTCCTCTCCTTGGTCGGCTGTGTTGCCTTCTTTCCTTGGTGGCTGCTGCACTCTCCTTGGCCAGCTGCCTTGCCTTCTTTCTTCCTCTCCTTGGCTGGTTACACCTTGCTTGGTGGCTACCTCTTCTTTGCTGTTCACCTCTCTTTTTCCCTAGGTTTGCCACTTACCTCTCTTTTTGGCCAGCTCTCTCAATTTTCTGTAGCACTCACTCTTCTTGCAAGACGCATAGGGGTATTTATAGAGTTTTGAGATTAGGGCTATACGATCATCAATGGTCATCGTTAATTCCCACATGTTGCCCTACAATCAATGGTCTTAAAATTTAGGTCACGGTTAATGTTGACTCCTTAACACTAAGTTGACATGTCATCACCAGTTTCTCCCAATGACCTTATTGCATCTCAATGGCATTCATAATATTAAATCAACACATATAACTGTATGAGATGGTGTTGACAACAAATCCAACATTAGCTATTAAAGATCGGCTCAACATGCTACTACTATCTCCACGTGCTGTAACTATTTTCTCATGCCACTATTGCTCTCCCTGCATGTTGCAGCTGTTTTCTTGCACTACTGCTACTTTCCTTGCACGTTGCAGCTATTTTCTCGCATTGCTGTTGCTCTTCCTATGCATTGCAGTAGTTTTCTTGTGTTGTTGCTGCTTTCCCTGCGCATTGCAGCCGTTTTCTCACACCGCTACAGTTCTCCCTGCGTGTTGCAGCTGTTTTCTTGCACTAGTGCTGGTTTGTTGGTTGATTCCCAGACTTGCTACTGCACTTTTTGCAGGTGATTACTGATTCCCAGACTTGCTGTTGCACATTTTGATTTTATGCTTGATTCCCAAGTGTGCTTCTGTTGTTGGGAAGCCTCCTGAGGTGCTGTTGGTGTTGGTATACCTTTCTGGACATGCAGGGATGTGCTACTGCTGCTGGTATACCCTCTTGGACGTGCAGGAATGTGTTGCTAGTGCTGGTATACCCTCTTGGACCTGCAAGGACGTCTGCTGCTACTGGTATACCCTCCTGGATGTGCAGGGAGGTGCTGTTGGTGCTGGTGTACCCTCCTAGACTTGTAGGGACGTCTGCTGTTGTTGGTATACTTCCTTGGACGTGTAGGGACGTGCTACTGGTCTGCTGGAAAGCCTTCTGGATATGCTGGTGTGGTGGCTGGTTGTTGCTGTCACCTTTTTAAGGGCTTGTTAGTGCGGTGGCTGTGTTGGTGAATGTTTACTAGTGTGGGTGGCCGGCTACCTTACTCTCTTTCTTTCCTTATTGGCCAGCTGTACCTTGTTGCTTTTCCTTGGTGGATGCTGTACTCTCCTTGGCTGGCTGCCTTGCCCTCTTTCTCTCCTTCTTGGCCGGTTGCACCTTACTTGGTGACTGCCTCCTATTTGTCGTTTACCTCCCTTTTTCTCTAGGTTTGCTGCTCACCTCTCTATTTGGCCGGCTCTCTCAATTTTTTGCAGCACACAGCTTTCTTGCAAAACACATAGGGGTATTTATAGAGCCTTAAGATTAGGGCTACACAATCATCAACGGTTATCGTTAATTCCCACATGTTGCCCTACAATCAACAGTCGAATTTGATTCCTAAAATTTAGGGTTAATGGTCAACATTGACTTCCTAAAATTTAGGTTTAACGCTCAACGGTTAATCTTAACCCCTAAAATTTAGGGTCACAGTCACTGTTGACTCTTTAACGCCAAGGTTGACCTATCATCACTGGTTTCTCCCAATAACCTCACTACATCTCAACGATATTTATAATATCAAATCAGCACATATAACCGTATGAGATGGTGTTGACAACAAATTCAACATTAGCCATTAAAGATGGACTCAACAATGGATTGTGTCAAGGCTGTACCTATTCCTTGCGCAAACAAAATGTATATCTTGGAGGAAGGCAATATATGCCTGGTACCTTTGGCAAGGGAGATGGGCCTACTATCCAAACAAATTTTAGCTATGCAATTTTCCAAAAGTGTAAAGAAGGCATAACCTACCTTTCTTGTGGCTTTGAAGGAAGTGAGAGAGGATTTATCATTGAATGACTTGCCTAAGGAAGTCTCTCACATGCTTGACAAGTTTAAGGATGTCATGTTATCTGAATTGCCAAAGAAGCTCCCACAAAAGCGTGAAGTCAATCATAAGATAAGGTTGATCCCTAGAGAAAAGCCACTTGCTGTAGTACCATATTGAATGACACCTCTTGAGCTTAAGGAATTAAGGAGGCAACTTAAGGAGTTATTGGATACAGGTTATATCCAACCATTAAAGGCTCCTTATGGTGCACCTGTGCTGTTCCAAAAGAAGCATGACGGGTCACTTTAGTTATGTATTTATTATAGGGTGCTTAATAAGATAACCATAAAGATTATGTATCCCATTCCACTAATTATTAACTTGTTTGATTAGCTTAAGGAAGCAAGGTGGTTTACCAAGCTAGATTTGAGATGGAGATATTATCAAGTGAAGATTGTGGAAGGAGATGAGCCAAAGACTACTTGTGTTATGAGGTATAGTTCCTTTGAGTTCTTAGTAATGCCCTTTGAACTCACTAATGCCCCTATCACATTTTGTACTTTTATGAATCGAGTTTTCCAACCGTTCTTTGATAAATTTGTTGCAGTATACTTGAATGATATTGTCATTTATAGCAAAACATTAGAGAAGCATGTTAAGTATTTATGATAAGTTTTCCAAGTGTTAAAGGAAAACGAGTTATATGTACAAAAGGAGAAGTGTGCCTTTGCTCAACAAGAGTTAATGTTCTTGGGGCATATTGTTGGTGGAGGCAAGCTATGAATGGATAGGTCTAAAATGCAACACGTCATCCATGATTGAGAGCCATTGAAAAGGATAACCATATTGCGATCCTTCCTGCTACTCGTAAACTATTATAGAAAGTTTATCAGAGGCTGCTTCTTTATCACATCTTCACTCATTGATTTGTTAAAGAAGAATAAAGAATGGAGTTGGGATATTAGCTGCCAAGGAGCATTTGAGATGCTTATGCAATTGGTGATCGAAGAATTAGTGTTAGCCCTTCCCAATCACACCAAGCCATATGAGGTACACACCGATACTTTTGATTTTGTGCTTGATGGTGTCTGGATGCAAGAAAATCATCCCATTGCTTATGAGGGTTGTAAGTTGAATGATACTGAGCATTAATATATTGTTTAAGAAAAGGAGATGACTGTGATGGTGCATTGCTTACGAACTTGGAGACATTATTTATTGGGATCCAAGTTTATTGTGAAGATTGACAACATAGCCATAAGCTATTTCCTTAATTAGAAGAAGTCAACACCATAGCAAGTAATGTGGCAAGCTTTCTTGGCAAGGTTAACTTAATGGTCAATGTATTGAGTAGGAAGGTTGAATTAGTTGCTAATAAGGACAGTTTTAAGTCTTACACTGAGAGGGGGGTGAATTAGTTTGAGATATCCTCTTTTTACAAATCGATCCGGATTAACCTCTATGACTTGTTAGAGTCGATGATCCAATTTTTTATTTTTCTCCTTTATGTGAGCACAACCATACAAATAAAAAATCAATATGCATGCGTAAGCACTCAAGAATACACAACAATTTTTACGTGGTTCACTCACAATGTGTGAGCTACGTCTACAGTGTGATAGGATCACTCATAAATCATGCAATCCACTTTTGTTATCAAGGGATACAACAATGTTGTGAAAGGATTACTCCTTAACTACTTGTGGAAGGATTATTCCTTAAACACTTATAACGATCTTCCCATCAAGGAGTTGATCCCCTAATCACTCCAAGGGTATCCCACCCTTATTCAGCCAGTTTATCAAGAGTTTATAGTAAAACCTTTCCTGGAAAATGATCACTCAATATTTATAGATTGCTAGTGCAGAATATGGATCTTCTCCTTCCTTTATTGCTAATGTTGTCTCACCTACTGCTAGTGCTGCTTGCACGCACTGCTATTGCTACTTGTTGCGCTGCTCTGATGTTCGTACGCGTTGCTGCTACTGTCTGTGCACACTGTTGTTGTCTGCGCGCACTGTTGCTGTTCGTGTGCACTGCTGCTGTCTGCTTGTGTTGCTGCTACTGTCAGCTTGTGTCGCTACTACTATCTTCTCATACCACTGCTATTATCCGCCCGTGCTATTGTTGTCTGTTTGCATCGCTGCTGCTATCAGAACGTGTATGACTTGGTATCGTTGCTTGTACATTCTCCTATTGCTGTCTGCACGTGCTACTATCGCTGATTTGGCTGTTGGGTGCACTACATTTATTGATTTGGCTGCTGGACGCGCTACACTTGCTTGTATAGTCTCTCGGACGTGCTGTTGGTGCTAATAGTCCTTCCTGGATGTGTTGTTGGTGCAGGGATGCCTCCTGGACGTGTTGCTAGTGCAGGAAACTCTTGTTGCTACTGTTGGTACACACCTATTGGTTTACTGGTGCAGGGACCTTTTACTGATGCTGCTGGTGCACGCATGCTGGTTTGCTGGTGTAGTGACCTCTTATTGGTGCTGCTGGTGCAGGGCTACTGTCTTGCTGGTGTAGGGACCTCTTTCTGCTACACCACCTTCTACTGGACCTACAATCTGCACCTCTCCTTGTGTAGTTACTGGTTCTTCAACACCTTCTGCTGGACTTGCTAGTGGCTGCTGGTTCTGGTATAGGCTTCCCTTGCTGCTAGTTCTGGTATAGGCTCCCAGATTGCTTCTGGTTTGTTGCTGGTTTTGGTATAGGCTCTTGGATTGCTTCTGGTTTGCTTGGTTCTGGTATAGGCTTTCAGATTGTCTCCCTTGTTGCTGAACCTTTAGGTTTGTCTCCTTTGCCGCAGGACTTGCTAGTGTGTCTCCCTTGTTGCAGGACCTCCTAGTTTGTCTCCCTTGCTACAGAACCTCCTAGTTTGTCTCCTTTGTTGTAGGATTCATAGGTTGCTGCACCACCTTCTAGTTTATCTCCCTTGGCTACTAGATTCATAGGTTGCCGCACCACTTTTTGGTTTGTCTTTCTTGGCTGCTGGATTCACAGGTTGTTGTAACTTGGTGGGGTTATGGTTGCTGCAACTTGGTGAGGGTTGGCTGCTGCAGGTGCTGGTGAGGGCCGGTTGTTGCAACTTGGTGGTTTGACAGTGTGATGGCCAGTTGCTAATTCCCGGACCTGCTGCTGCAAGTTCTGATTTTTTGCTTAATTCCTAGGCATGCTTCTGCTACTGGGAAGCCTCCTGAGGTGCTACTAGTTTACTGGAAAACCTCTTGGATGTGCTGGTGTGGTGGCTGGATGCTGTTATCACCTTTGTGAGGGCCAGCTACTGTTGTCACCTTCATGAGGGCCGACTGCTGATTTATTGGTAAGGGTAAGCTGCTGTCACCTTCGTGACGTGCTGCTGGTGCAGGGATGCCTCTTGGACGTGCTGTTGGTGCAGGAAACTCTTGCTGGTACTGTTGGTGCACACCTGCTGGTTTGCTGGTGTAGGGACCTTTTGCTGGTGCTGCTGGTGCACGCCTGCTGGTTTGCTGGTGTAGTGACCTCTTGTTGGTGCTGCTGGTATAGGGCTGTTGTCTAGCTGGTGCAGGGACCTCCTTCTGCTGCATCACCTTCTACGAAACCTGCAATTTGCACCTCTCTTTGTGTAGTTGCTGGTTCTTCAACACCTTTTGCCAGACTTGTTGGTTGAAGTTCCCGACTTCTCCCTAGGATCTACTAGTTTGTGATACTGAGAGGGGGGTGAATCAGTATCACCACAATTCGCAATTCGCAGGTAAGTGAACAACTTCAACCTCTTCTTAAAAGCAAACTCTTTCTCAGACTCGACTAAGGTAGATCTATTGCTACCTACTAATCACAATAGTCCCCAAAGTCACCTTTCAGACATCTTGCCTAATAGATAATACGGATGTTCTTGTTTAGGTCTTCGTTAGGTTATGGGTTGGCTGATACTTTAGCTGCGTTCACAACTCAATTCAAAGCACAGAATGTAAAGCAAATTAAGGACACACGAGATTTATGTGGTTCCGTCAACGTGACGTACATCCACGGTGGTAGGGACTCCCCCTCTACCGAGACTATCCACTATACTTGTGAATACAGGTTACAATGGATATCTTTAATTCTCTGCTCCTTTCAATATTGCAATTACTAAGCAAATACAATACAAAGAGTGTCACTTACTGTGTCTACTTTTCTTCTAGCTTGTCTTGCCTCTGTTGAATTAAAAGGCTGCTCCAGTGCCGCTTAGAAGTTCACCGCAACGCTCTCTAACCTCTCTTGAAGAAGTCTGGAAATACGTTGAGTTCAATGCTTCGCCGAATTTCTACGTTGTTTCACACAACTCTTGCTTTTACCGTCTTACGGTCTTACCCGTCTCCTTGTGTCACGATCTCACTATTTCACGGCTTGCCTATCCGTTTTTCTCTCTCCTACTGTCCAGCCAGATTTCTCTCTCCTACCGTCGGATTTCTCTCTCTTCGCCGGATTTCTCTCTCTTCACCGAATTTCACTTTTCCATTCACCGTCGGGTTTCTCTCTCTTCCCGCCGCCCTGCTCCGATTTGGCCGTCGGGTTTCTCTCTCTTCCCTCCGGTCTGCTCTGATTTGGCCGTCGGGTTTCTCTCTCCTTCCAATCTGGTCGTATAGGTCTTCGTCGTCCACCCCATCCAGCCGTGTCGTCTCCTCGCCGACTGCTGGTGTACCGGTGGTGTGCCATTCCTCACGGGTTTCTCTCCTTCTCTGGTCTGCGTTTTCTCTCTCTCGTCCATCGGCTGCGTTTTCTCTCTCTTGGTTCGCTTTTCCGTTCACTATTGGTTTCTCTCTCTTCCCACGTCTAGCCGCCGGATCTCTCTCACCCATTACCGATCTGGTCTCGTCTCACCCGTTCCAGCTCGGATCTGGTCTCCGTTCCCGATCTGGTCTCGTTTCTCTCTCTTGCTGCATCGTTCTCTTGCCGACCGGCGACGTTTTCTCTCTCTCGATGCAACTGTTCACGACGGCACTGTTCACGGGTTACTGTTCACGACGGTACTGTTCACGCGATTCGTCCGTCGGCTGCACTGTTTACTCTCTTCATCCTCGCCGGTGGTGTTTTTTTGGTGTTCCCTTTGGTTGGTCAATTGTCTGGGTTGCCGAACCTCGTTCTTTGTCTTTCAAGACCATTATATACTCTACTCCATGGAACCCTAATAGGGCTTATGCGATGAATTTACCTTTTTGCCCTTCCACGTGGCTTCAATTTACTTGCACACGTAAAGCTAGTTGACAACAATTACAACCCATACAAGGCTGTGGGAACAACAATCTCCCCCTTTGTAATTGTTGGCAACACTTATAACAAAGACCATTATGCAGCAATTGCAACTTTAACTCCCCTTAGATATGCACTCCCCCTTTATTAACAGCTCCCCCTGCACTGTTGCTTCTCTCCCCCTTTGCCAACTAATTACAAGTGTGAAAAACTCGCAAAGTAGAGATGGAGGATTCACCTGAACGTCAGGCTTGAGGAGGCATCTGCACAGATAGACTCAATCTGTGCTTCTCAAACAACTCTGTGGACAGAGGTTTAGTTAGAATATCTGAAATTTGATCTTTAGTGCCAACATATTCCAATTGAATGGCACCCTGTTCCACTTGATCTTTGATGAAGTGATACCGGATGTCAATATGCTTGCTCCTCGAATGTTGAACTGGATTTTTGCTGAGATCAATAACACTTTGATTATCACAAAGTACACTCACTGGTAACTTCACTTCAACACCCAAGTCTGCCAATTGTCTTAGCATCCATATCACCTGTGTACATGCTGCACAAGCAGCCATATACTCCGCCTCAGCTGTGCTTAAAGCAACACTGTTCTGCTTTCTACTTAACCATGCAACACACTTTGAACCCAAGTAGAAGCTGCAGCCACTGGTTGATTTTTTGTCATCTATACTTCCTGCCCAATCTGCATCAGTGTATGCTTGTAGTTTAACAGAATCCATGGCTGGATACCACAAGCCCATTTCCAGTGTTCCTTTGAGGTACCTTAAGATTCTTTTCACTGCCAATACATGAGATTCCTTAGGATTAGCTTGGAACTTGCTGACAGCACATACAGCTTGCATAAGATCAGGCCTTGATGCTGTAAGGTACAGAAGGCTCCCTATCATCTTCCCGTATTCTGTAGGGCTTGTACTCCTTCCCTCCTGATCTTTTGTTAACTTGCAGCCCACTGTCATAGGGGTACTGACAGCCTACTTTCAGCATCTCTTTGGCATATTTCGTCTGAGAAATAAAGATACCTTCTTCACACTGCTTTATCTGTAATCCAAGAAAGTACGTCATTTCTCCAATCGATGACATCTCAAATTCTTCACTCATCTTCTGTGCAAAATCTTGACATAGCTCAGAGTGATCCCCTGCAAAGATGATGTCATCCACATATACTATGGTTATTAGCTGGCCTTTCTCTGAGTTGAACACATATAGGTTATTATCAACCGTTCCTTTTCTGAAGTTCAACCTTCTCAAGTACGCATCCAGCCTGCTGTACCAAGCTTTTGGGGCTTGCTTAAGACCAGACAAGGCTTTCTTCAGCTTGCACACGTAATTCTCATCCTCATTGATTTGTACTCCATCGGGTTGTTCAATATACACCTCTTCTTTCAGGAGCCCATTCAGGAAGGCGGATTTCACATCCATCTGATAGACTTTATACCTCTTGTGTGCTGCCAAAGCTAGGAACATTCTGATAGTTTTTAACCTTGCTACTGGTGCAAAAGTTTCATCAACATCTACACCTTCTATCTGCGTGTAGCCTTTGCAAACCAGCCTAACCTTGTTCCTCACCACCTTGCCATCTTCATTGTGTTTATTCCTAAACACCCATTTCGTTCCTATGACATTTTTGTTAGTGGGTCTTGGAACTAGCTCCCATGTATCATTCTTCTCAATTTGATCCAGCTCTTCATTGATAGCTTTGACCCAGGCTTTGTCTTGAATAGCCTCTTCAACAGATTTAGGTTCAACTTGTGAGAGTAAAGCAGTAGCTCCCACAATTCTTCTTCTTGTTGTAACTTCTGTTGATGGGTCACCTATGATCTGATCTTCTTGATAAGCACTGATCCATGTTTTCTTTGTCCTTCTACCTTGCCTCATCTTAGTTGTAAGAGGATCTCCTTCTTCATCTTCAGACTCACTCTTCTCCGAGTCTGAACTTACTTCTTGTTCTTTTTCTTCAGGTTGGTCTGATTCTTCATCTATATTGAAGTCATCTTCTTCATTGTCCTCAGCTTCTCCATTCTGTATTGATTTCCAGTTTTCATCTATTCTCACATCACTGGAAGTGATCACTTTTCCCAGCTTATGCAGGAAAACTCTATAACCTTTTGTCTTTTCTGAGTATCCCACAAAGATGCCTTCATCAGACCTAGCGTTGAATTTTCCCAAGTTTTGCTCCTTGTTCTTCACAAAACATGGGCTGCCAAAGACTCTGAGATACTTGGCTGTTGTCTTCTTTCCACTCCATAGCTCATATAGAGTCTTATCAGTATTGGGCCTCAGTAATACTCTGTTTAGTAGATGTACAGCTGTGAATGTTGCTTCTGTCCAAAATCTTGTGTGAAGCTTGGATTCCAGCAGTAGAGTTCTTGTCATTTCAACCACAGCTCTATTCTTCCTCTCTACCACCCCGTTCTGTTGAGGTGTTCTTACTGCTGCCATCTGATGATGAATACCATGCTTCTCAAGGTAATCTTCAAAAGCTTCATTTGTAAATTCAGTGCCTTGATCTGACCTCAATACTTTGATCTTCCTTCCACTCTCATTTTCAGCCAATCTTCTGTATCTCTTGAAGCAATTCAAAACTTCTGACTTGTGTTTAAGGTGCATGAGGCAAGTTCTTCTCGAATAATCATCAACAAACAAAATGAAGTACCTCTCACCTTTCAACCCTTTTGTCCTCATCGGTCCACACAAATCAGTATGCACAATGTCAAACACTGCTTCAGAATTGAACTCTTTGGTCTTGTACTGCTTTTTGGCATGTTTTCCTTTAGAGCATGCTGAGCAAACATACTCTCTCTCTCTCCTGAGGTCGGGAATGTCTCTGATTGCTTGAGTAATGGTCAGCTTCCTCATGTTCTTCTGTGATAAGTGTCCCAGCCTCCTATGCCAGAGTTGATTTTCTTCTTCTTTGGTGAGTAAACAACTGCTTGTCTTGTCCTCATCAATCACATATAAATTTCCAGCTGTTCTCTTCCCGACTGCAATAGTATTGCCTTCTTTACCTTTTACCTGGCAACCTGTTTTTGTGAATATCACTTTGTGGTCGTCGTTGCATAATTGGCTGACAGATGCTAGATTATATCTGAGTCCTTCAACGTGCAGAACATCTTTCAGCTTTCCTTTTCCAATATTCACTGACCCCTGACCACTGATGCTAAGTGAATCATCATTGCCAAACTTGACTCTGCCTTCTCTTGATTTGTTTAGCTTTGATAATTTACTCTTGTCTCCCGTTATGTGCGAAGTGCATCCACTATAAAGGATCCATTGCTTATCCTTGCAATCAGCCTTCAGTGCAATTTCAGCTATATTAGCCACCTCCCTTTTTGCTCTATATTCCTTCTTTTGAACTGGTTGGAAGATAACTTTCTCCTTTTTCTCAGCTTTGACTGCATCGCTTGTTTTCACTGTGCCATTAAGCGCCTTCTCTTGCTTAGGGAGAAGTGTCATGCATCTCTTGGCATTATGACCATCTTGCCTGCACCTTTCACACTGTTCCAAGTCTGCCAATATAGCAAACTTGTTCTTTGAAACTACTGTTTTGGGCTTCCACCAACAATCCTCGTCAGTGTGTCCTCGCCTTTTACAGTATGTGCAAGAACTCACGACAGGTATTCTCTTCTGAATTTTGTACTGTCTCCCCCTGTATGCGACATCGGATCTTCTCAAGTTAGAGACATATACTGGCCTTCTCCACCAGCAGTTACTCGCCTTATGACCCCAAACTCCACAATAAAGGCAATGACCTTGAAACTGCCTCTTCTTGGGTCTGATCACAACTTGTCTTCTTCTGTTCATCACTTGCTGTGTAGGCAAAGTAGTTGGCTTCTTTACTTGTGTGACTTTCATTTCAGTCACCTTCTTCTCCTTCTTCTGTTCAGCCGTAGCCCTCTGCTGGTTGACTTTCTTTTCTTTTTGAGACGTAGCAGCTATGGGCTGCTGCTTTTTAACCATATCCATCATTTTTGGCCTTAGCTTTGGTTTGATAACTGTCTTCTCTTCTTCAGTTATCTTCACCTGAGTCACAGCCTTCTCTTTCAACTTCTGTGGCAAAGTCTCATTCTTCTTTTCTCTTGCATAGCTTGTTTCTCCTACCACTTTAAACTTCTGCACGTTCTCATTGCTACTTTTGAGTTGTTGCTGAAGTCTCAGCAACTCTTCCTCTATTTCTTCAATTTTTGAAGCCCTTGAGCCAAGCTCTACTGTAAGGTCTTCACATATTTTAATCTGTTCTTCAAATCTTCTCTTTAAGTCAATATGCTCAGCCCTTATTTCATTCTTTTGACTTTCAGCTTCCTCAAACTTAGCTTCAACTTGTTTTATATGGGCCTCCAACCTTCTTATGGTTCTGCCCCTTCTGACTATCTCCTTTGAAGTTGCTTCCAGCTCAGCTTCAAGATCTGGCTCTTCTTCATCAACCTCCTCTTCAGAGGTTGAGCTACCACTTTATGCTGATGCCATAAAGACATACTCATCTAATGAGTCTTCATCTTCCTCCTCATCAGCTTCTTTTGTCTGACTCACATAACTCTTGAATGAGTCTCTCTTCTTCCTCTGTGGGTTGGCAGTCTTTTTATTGGACTTCTTTGATTTGAATAATGATCTTCTCCATCTTGAATTCGGCTCATCACCATCATCCTCATCTTCATCATCAAGCTTCACTTTGCACTTAGAAGCAAAGTGTCCAGTCTTCCCACAACGATAACATCTCAAGGACAACTGTCCTTTTCCTTTCTTAGATCCCTTCTTGAATTTCCTTGTGAAGTAAGCCAACACTTCACCTTCACTTTCTTCCTCATCATCATCATCATCCTCACTAGATGATTCTTCCCCTTCTCCTATCTTCAAGTGCTTCATAGCTTTAAAAGCTGCATCCTTTGATACCTTTGTTGTTGTAGAGCTTTCAACTGACTTTATCCTCATCTCATATGCAATGAGATTGCACTGGAGATCATGCAGAGACATAGAATTGAGATCTCTACTCTCCTCTATGGCTGCTACTTTTGAGGCAAACCTCTCAGGCAGAATTCTTAGAATCTTCTTCACAACAGATGAGTCTTTCTTGTTCTTTCCATGACTTCTCAGGTCGTTCACAGCATCAATAACCCTGGTGAAGAACTCTTGGACTGTCTCATTTTTCTGCATTTTGAGAGATTCGTATCTCTCTTTGAACACTTGAAGTTTAGCCTCCTTCATTCTGCCATCACCTTCATAAATTTTCTGCAATCTATCCCATATCTCCTTGGCAGATTTGCAGTCCATAACTTTAGCATACTCAGCATCTGTCAATGTTGAAATGATGACGTTTGAGGCCTTCCCATTTATCTCAAATTGCCTTAACTCCTCTGGGGTTGGATCTTTACTTTCTTCTGGAGCCACAAAACCCTCTTGTACGCATTTCACTACATTCATGCCCATGGTTGCGAATACCACTTGCATTCTCGCTCTCCACATGTAGTAGTTGGTTCCGTTGAAGATTGGAACCTTTTTACTATAAGTAGTGCTAGTGTTGGTACCGACTTCCATTTCGTAGTATGCTGAACAAGTCAAACTTTTAGATCCCTTAAAACTAGTACACTAAGCTGTTAAGCTTCAAATTGGTGAACCTGTGCTCTGATACCAATTGAAGTTCCCGACTTTTCCCTAGGATCTACTAGTTTGTCATACTGAGAGGGAGGTGAATCAGTATCACCACAATTCGCAATTCACAGGTAAGTAAACAACTTCAACCTCTTCTTAAAAGCAAACTCTTTCTCAGACTCGACTAAGGTAGATCTATTGCTACCTACTAATCACAATAGTCCCCAAAGTCACCTTTCAGACACCTTGCCTAATAGACAATACGGATGTTCTTGTTTAGGTCTTCGTTAGGTTATGGGTTGGCTGATACTTTAGCTGCGTTCACAACTCAATTCAAAGCACAAAATGTAAAGCAAATTAAGGACACACGAGATTTACGTGGTTCCGTCAACGTGACGTACATCCACGGTGGTAGGGACTCCCCCTCTACCGAGACTATCCACTATACTTGTGAATACAGGTTACAATGGATGTCTTTAATTCTCTGCTCCTTTCAATATTGCAATTACTAAGTAAATACAATACAAAGAGTATCACTTACTGTGTCTACTCTTCTTCTAGCTTGTCTTGCCTCTGTTGAATTGAAAGGCTGCTCTACTGCCGCTTAGAAGTTCACCGCAACGTTCTCTAACCTCTCTTGAAGAAGTCTGGAAATACGTTGAGTTCAATGCTTCGCCGAATTTCTACATTGTTTCACACAACTCCTGCTTTCACTGTCTTACGGTCTCACCCGTCTCCTTGTCTCACGATCTCACTGTTTCACGGTTCGCCTGTCCGTTTTTCTCTCTCCTGCTGTCCAGCCAGATTTCTTTCTCCTACCGCTGGATTTCTCTCTCTTTGCCGGATTTCTCTCTCTTCATCGGATTTCACTTTTCCGTTCACCGTCGGGTTTCTCTCTCTTCCCGCCACCTTGCTCCGATTTGGCCGTCGGGTTTCTCTCTCTTCCCTCCGGTCTGCTCTGATTTGGCCGTCGGGTTTCTCTCTCCTTCCGATCTGGCCGTATAGGTCTTCGCCGTCCACCCCGTCCAGCCGTGTCGTCTCCTCGCCGACCGCTGATGTACCGGTGGTGTGCCGTTCCTCACGGGTTTCTCTCTTTCTCCGGTCTGCGTTTTCTCTCTCTCGTCCGTCGGCTGCGTTTTCTCTCTCTTGGTTCGCTTTTCCGTTCACCGTCGGTTTCTCTCTCTTCCCACGTCTAGCCACCGGATGTCTCTCACCCGTTACCGATCTGGTCTCGTCTCACCCGTTCCAGCTCGGATCTGGTCTCCGTTTCTGATTTGGTCTTGTTTCTCTCTCTTGCCGCGTCGTTCTCTCGCCGACCGGCGACGTTTTCTCTCTCTCGACGCAACTGTTCACGAGGTTACTGTTCACGACGGTTCCTGTTCACTCGATTCGTTCGTCGGCTGCATTGTTTACTCTCTTTGTCCTCGCCAGTGGTGTTTTTTTTGGTATTCTCTTTGGTTGGTCAGTTGTCTGGGTTTTTCTGAATGCCGAACCCCGTTCTTTGTCTTTCAAGACCATTATATACTCTACTCCATGGAACCCTAATAGGGCTTATGCGATGAATTTACCTTTTTGCCCTTCCACGTGGCTTCAATTTACTTGCACACGTAAAGCTAGTTGACAACAATTACAACTCATACAAGGCTGTGGGAACAACACTGGTGGCTGTTGGTTCTGGTATAGGCTCCCCTTGCTGCTGTTTCTAGTATAGGCTCTTGGATTGCTTCTGGTTTGCTTGGTTCTGGTATAGACTCTTGGATTGTCTCCCTTGTTGCCTGACCTTCAGGTTTGTCTCACTTGCTGCAGGACCTTTTGGTGTGTCTCCCTTGCTACAGGACCTCTTGGTTTGTCTCCCTTGTTATAAGATTCACAGGTTGCTGCACCACCTTCTGGTTTGTCTCCCTTAGCTATTGGATTCATAGGTTGCTGCACCATTTTTTGGTTTGTCTCCCTTGGCTGCTGGATTCATAGGTTGTTGCATCATTTTCTAGTTTCTCTCTTGGCTGCTGGATTCACAGGTTGTTATAACTTGGTGAGGGCCTGGTTGTTGTAACTTGGTGAGGGCTGGCTGCTGTAGGTGCTGGTGAGGGCTGGCTGCTGCAACTTGGTGGTTTGCTGGTGTGGTGGCCAGCTGCTGATTCTCAGACCTGCTGTTGCACATTCTGATTTTTTGCTTGATTCGCGGGCATGCTTCTTCTGCTAGGAAGCCTCTTGAGGTGCTGTTGGTTTGTTGGAAAACCTCCTGAATGTGCTGGTGTGGTGGCCGACTGCTGCTGTCACTTTTGTGAGGGCCAGCTACTGTTGTCACCTTCGTAAGGGCCGGTTACCGGTTTATTGGTGAGGGTCAGCTGCTTTACTGCCTCTTTTTCTCCCTCTTGGCCAGTTGCTTGTCTTTCCCTTTTGGTGGTTGCCTCCTCTTTCGCTATTCACCTCTCCTTTTGGCTTTAGGTTTGCCATTCAGCTCTTTTTGGTTGGTTCTCTCAATTTTTTGCAGCATACCCCCTTCTTGCAAGACGCATAAAAGTATTTATAGAGCCTTGAGATTAGGATTACATGATCATCAACGGTCATCGTTGATTCTTAAAGGTTGCCCTACAATCAATGACCAGATTTGAGTTCTAAAATTTAGGGTTAATGGTCAACATTGACTTCCTAAAATTTAGGGTCAATGATCAACAATCAATAGTCAATCTTGACCCTTAAAATTTAGGGTCATCGTTAACATTGACTCCTTAACATCAGGGTTGACCTGTCATCACCGGTTTTTCCCAATGACCTCTCTGCATCTCAATAGTATTCGTAACCTCAAATCAACACATATAACCATGTGAGATAGTGTTGACAACAAATCCAACATTAGCCATTAAAGATGGGATCAACAATCCCCCCCTTTAGATTTATTGACAATACATTAAATCCAATAATACATATATAACAATTGTCGACATTTACTACTCCCCCTATATATTATCATTCACAGCTCTCCTTAAAACATGCATCACTTGTTACTCCCCATTTTTGCTTCTCCCTCTTGACAAGTTCTCCCCCTTTATCCATCAAGCTACTCCCCCCTTTTATGAATATACACCTTCTTTGGATTTATGCAAAATATCTCTCCCTTTGACAACAAATCCAAAGAATAATAGAAGAGGGAAAGGGAGAGGGGTTAGAGAATATCTTAACTTTAAGGGTTGGCTGAATACTTAAATTTAGCCTATTTTGTCCAAGATGTCCTAAATTCCTATGTCACAACAAATTCTCATCTTTAGTGTTCATGTAGCATGTGTTCTTGCTTCTGGAAACTTGGTAAAAGTTTTCATTTGTTCTTTCACCTTTAGTAAGGACAACACCATCTCTTATTTTATTTATTGTGCAGCTACTCTTGTTGAAAGTAACTTCGTGTCCATCATCATAAAGCTGGCTAACATTGATGAGATTGTGTTTTAACCCTTCAACATAAAGCACTTTATTTAATTTCAGCTTTTCTGCATTAATTTCAGTAGCATCAATACCTTTAATCTTTAAGGCACCATCATTGTCAAATATGACTGATCTTCCATCATATTTTACTACTTCCTTAAACATTTTAAAGTCTCTTGTCATATGTAAAGAGTAGACACTATTCAGGATCCAAGGCTTTTCTTTCTTGGAAGCTTTTAAGACTACTTCCACAAGCATAGTTGTTTCTCCCTCTTTTTCTTCTTTAGTCGAATGTGGGAGCATGTGTAGGTGTTCTCCTTTACATTCCTTGACCAAGCAGTAATGGTTGGCATGTTATCCTTTGCATTCTTTGACTAGGCAGCAATGTCAAGCATTCCTCCACAGTGTATCCAACCCTTTCACATTTTCCATAGATCTTTCTCAGTAATTCAAAATTGTTTCTTAGTGAAATATGACTTCTTTCCACTTGAAACTGCCTCTTTTCTTGATAGTCTCCCCCTAAACTGTTGCCTTACACTCCTCTTCATTATAGGCCAAGTATTCCAACATGCATTAGCCTTATGCCTATACTTGCCACAGCTCTAACAAAAACCCTCAAACTAGATTTACTTCTTTTACCAAGTTCATGTCTTCTTTTTTTAGCAGCTAGTATGACAACCTTTTTTTTTTTTTTTTTTTATCTTTGATAGTCTGTCTCCTGTGGATGAAAGTCTCCACCACGTCTTTCTTAACCCATTTTAACTTGGGTTGGTCTCTCTTTTCCATCACATCATTGTGCTTGCTTTCGGGTATAAACATAATTTTCTTCTTTTCTTCTACCTTCTCACTTGGCTTTCAATATAGCCAAGTCCTTTCTTCCTTATGGAATGAGGTCTTTGATTGCTTAGATACTCATTCAACTTTCTAGTAGCATCTTCCTTGATGGCATTTACTAATGATGACTTTTGTTTCACTTCCATGGCCTGTATAAAGCTTTCTTCATGCTTCTTTAGCTTAAACTCAGTCTTGTGGAGCTTAACTTGCAAAATTAGCACCTGTTGCTCTTGTACAATCACCTTAGTGCCAAGATCTTCGTGTATTTTGCCTTGCTTTGCCTTAAGTACAATCAACTCCTTAATCCTCTTTAAGTACTTCTCCTCTTTTGCTTTAAACTCCTTTTCTTTCACCTGGAGATTAGATTCATCAATAGCAAAATTTTCATATAGCTTCTTGAGATGTTTTACCTCTTTTTCCAACTTGTTGTTTTTGTGCAAACAAACTCTCAATTCATTCTCAAGTTGTTGCATTAACTTATCCTCATCCTTTTCTGTTGATTCCTTATCACTTGAAGAGTCTTGATCATCATTTGCTTAAGCAATTAACACATCCTTTGCAGCTTCATCATCAAAATCATCATTAACTTCTTCTTTAGAATCCTCTTCATCTAACTTGCTCACAAAATTCATTCTTTTGGATTTGAAGAATTTCTTTTTTCCTTTGGCACATAAATTTTTAACTTTAAAGTAGTTGGATTGCTTTGTCATCTTCCTTAGGACCAGTTCATCATCATCCTTACTATTTGCTTCTCTTCTCTTTGGACAGTCCACAGCAAAGTGCCCAATTGCTCTGCAGCTAAAGCACTTTAAGGGTGTTTTCCTTTTTACTTTTTTTTTCCTTTTCTTATATTGTTGGTGATGTATGTCATGACCTCATCTAGTTTAGTATCACCATTTTTTTCTTCAGAGTTGCTGACAGATTCCTCTTCTTGGTCTTTAGTCCTTAACTTCTTCATTGCCTTGAAAACCAACTCCTTCTCTGCCTTAGACATCTTTTCTTTCTGCATTAGGGCTATTCTCATTTCATAAGCCACCAATATGCTATGTAAGTTATCTAAAGACAAACTATCCAAATCTCTATCTTCTATGGAAGAGACTTTGATGTTGTAAACTTTCGGTAAGGTTCTAAGTATTTTCCTTACCATAGTGGCATCGTGGATCTCTTTTCCATAGCCTTTGATGGAGCATATAATTTCGTTGACTCTTGTGAAGAACGCATCCACAGTCTTATCATTCTGTACCTTTATATCTTTGAATATGCTCCTTTAGATTTATAGCTTGACTTCCTTCACAACTTTATCTCCTTCATAAATGTTTTTTAGTTTGTCCTAGATTTGCTTGGTTGTGTTATACCTCATCACCTTGGTGAATTCTTTATTTGACAAGGAGGCATATAAGGCATTTCTTGCCTTTCCATCACACTTTAAATTCTTCTTATCAGCTAGCATCATAGGATCACCTTCAGCAACAAGGATGAAGCCACTAACAACAGACTCAAACACATCAAGACCAAGAGACACAAGATATGAGAGCATTTTATTCTTCCATAACTGATAATTCTGTCCATTAAAAGTAAGGATGCCTTTGCTATTAATATTGTTCATGCTATCCATGATCTTAAGCAATAATAGAGATAAAAACTTACACAGCAATACACAACTTCAATTTAAGGCAGAAAAATTGGATCAACAAAGGAACCATCTCTAATACCACTTGATGAGGACCATTATAGGTCTCATACTAAGAGAGGGGGTGAATCAGTTTGAGATATCCTTTTTCAACAAATCAATCTGGATTTAACCTTCGTGACTTGTTAAAGTCGATGATCCAATTTTTTATTTTTCTCCTTTATGTGAGCGTGACCGTATGAATAAAAAATCAATGTGCATGCACAAGCATCCAAGAACACACAATAATTTTTACATAGTTCACCCACAATGTGTGAGTTACATCTACAGTGTGATAGGATCACTCTTAAATCACACAATCCACTTGTATTATCAAGGGATACAACAATGTTGTGGAAGGATTACTCCTTAACCATTTGTGGAAGGACTACTTTTTAAGCACTTACAACGATCTCTCGATCAAAGAGTTGATTTCCCGATCACTCCAAGGGTACCCCATCCTTATTTAGCCAGTTTATCAAAAGTTTATGGTGAAACATTTCTGGAGAATGATCACTAAATGTGTATAGATTGCTAGTGCAGAATATGGATCTTCTCCTTCCTTTGTTATTGGTGTTGTCTCACATGTTATTGGTGCTGCTTGCACGCGCTACTATTGTTGCTCGTTGGTTGCTCTGATGTTTATATGCGTTGCTGCTATCTGTTCGGGTCACTGCTGCTATTCACACACACTGCTACTGTCTGCTCACATTGCTGCTGCTATCCATATGTGCACGGGCTGGTATCGTTGCATGTATGTTCTTCTATTGCTGTCCGCATGTGCTGCCATCGTTGATTTGGCTGCTGGGCACGCTGCACTTATTGATTTGGTTGCTAGATGCATTGCACTTGCTGGTATAGTCTTCTGGACATGCTGCTGGTGCTGGTAGTCCTTCCTAAATGTGCTGCTAATGCAAAGACGTGCTGTTGGTGCTGGTATATCTCCCTAGATGTGCTGCTAGTGCTAGTATACCCTCTTGGACATGTTGTTGGTGTAGGGACGCCTTCTGGATGTGCTGCTAGTGCAAGAAACTCTTGTTGGTGCTACTGGTGCATGTCTGCTGGTTTACTAGTGCAGGGACCTCTTGTTAGTTTGTTGGTGTAGAGACCTTCTGCTGGTGCTGTTGGTGCACGCCTGCTGGTTTGCTGATGCAGTGACCTCATGTTACTGTTATTGGTACAGGCTGCTGTCTTGCTGGTGTAAGGACCTCATTCTGCTGCACCATCTTCTGCTGGACCTGTAATCTACACCTCTCCTTATGCAGTTGCTGGTTCTTCAACACTTTTTGTCGAACTTGCTGGGGGCTGCTAGTTTTGGTATAGTCTCCCCTTATTGCTAGTTCTGGTATAGGCTCTCGGATTATTGTTGGTTTTGGTATAGGCTCTTGGATTGCTTGGTTCTGGTATAGGCTCCAGGATTGTCTCCCTTGCTGTCAAACCTTTAGGTTTGTCTCCCTTGTTGCAGGATTCATAGGTTACTACACCACCTTCTGGTTTGTCTCCTTTGGCTACCGGATTCACAGGTTGTTACACCACCTTTTGGTTTGTCTCCTTTGGCTACTGGATTCATAGGTTGCTGTAACTTGGTGAAGGCATGGTTGCTGCAACTTGGTTAGGGCCAGCTGCTGCAAGTGTTGGTAAGGGCTGGCTGCTGCAACTTGGTGGTTTGCTGGTGTGATGGCTAGTTGTTGATTTCTGGACTTATTGCTGCATGTTCTGATTTTTGCTTGATTCCTATCCTCCATGCCAAACTTTTTTAACATCTCTTTGGCATATTTCATCTGAGAAATAAAAATACCTTCTTCACACTGTTTTATCTGTAATTCAAGAAAGTAATTCATTTCTCTAATCAATGACATCTCAAATTCCTCACTCATCTTCTATGCAAAATCTTGGCATAGCTCAGAGTGATCCCTTCCAAAGATGATGTCGTCTACATATACTATGGTTATCAGCTGGCCTTTCTCTGAGTTGAACACATATAGGTTATTATCAAGTGTTCCTCTTCTGAAGTTCAACCTTCTCAAATATGCATCCAGCCTGCTGTACCATGCTCTTGGGGCTTGTTTAAGGCCATACAAGGCTTTCTTCAGCTTGCACACGTGTGTCTTATCCTCACTGATTTGTACTCCATCGGGTTGTTCAATATACACTTCTTCTTTCAGGAAACCATTCAGAAAGGTTGATTTCACATCCATCTGATAAACTTTATATCTTTTATGTGCTGCCAAAGCTAGGAACATTCTAATAGTTTCTAACCTTGCCACTGGTGCAAAAGTTTCATCAACATCTACTCCTTCTATCTGAGTGTAGCCTTTGCAAACCAACCTGACCTTGTTCCTCACCACCTGGCTATCTTCATTGTGTTTATTCCTAAACACCCATTTTGTTTCTATGACATTCTTGTTAGTGGGTCTTGGAACCAGCTCCCATGTATCATGCTTCTCGATTTGATCCATCTCCTCATTGATAGCTTTGACCCAGGCTTTGTCTTATGTAGCCTTTTCAACAGATTTAGGTTCAACTTGTGAGAGTAAAGTAGTAGCTCCCATAATTCTTCTTCTTGTTGTAACTCCTGCTGATGGGTCACCTATGATCTGATTTCCTTGATGAGCACTGGTCCACGCTTTCTTTGTCCTTCTTTCTTGCACAGTCTTAGTTACAAGAGGATCTCTTTCTTCATCTTTAGACTCACTTTTCTCTGAGTCTAAACTTACTTCTTGTTCCTTTTCTTCAGGTTCGTCTGATTCTCCATTTTGCATTGTTTTCCAATTCTCATCTATTCTCACATCACTGGACGTGATCACTTTTCCTAGCTTATGCAGGAAAACTCTGTAACCCTTTGTCTTTGTTGAGTATCCCACAAAGATGCCTTCATCAGACCTAGTATTGAATTTTCCTAAGTTTTGCTCCTTATTCTTCATAAAATATGGGCTGCCAAAGATTCTGAGATACTTGGTTGTTGTCTTCTTCCCACTCCATAGCTCATATGGAGTCTTATTAGTATTGGGCCTTAGTAAGACTATTCAGTAGATGTATAGCTGTAAATGTTGCTTCTGTCCAAAATCTTGTGTGAAGCTTGGATTCTAGCAATAGAGTTCTTGCCATTTCAACCACAGCTCTATTTTTCCTCTCTACCACCCCGTTCTGTTGAGGTGTTCTTGCTGCTGCGATCTGATGATGAATACCATGCTTCTCAAGGTAATCTTCAAAAGCTTCATTTGTAAATTCAGTACCTTGATCTGACCTCAATACTTTGATCTTCCTTCCACTCTCATTTTCAGCCAATCTTCTATATCTCTTGAAGCAATTCAGAACTTTTGACTTGTGGTTGAGGTGCATGATGTAGGTCCTTTTGGAATAATCATCAACAAACAAGATGAAGTACCTCTCACCATTCAACGCTTTTGTCCTCATCGGTCTATACAAATCAGTATGCACAATGTCAAGCACTGCTTTAGAACTGAACTCTTTGGTCTTATACTACTTTCTGGCATGTTTTCCTTTAAAGCATGCTGAGCAAACATACTCTCTCTCTCTCTCTCTCTCTCTCTCTCTCTCTCTCTCTCTCCTGAGGTCGGGAATGTCTTTGATTGCATGAGTAGTGGTCAACTTCCTCATGTTCTTCTGTGTTAAGTGTCCCAGCCTCTTATGCTAGAGTTGATTTTCTTCTTCTTTGATGAGTAAACAGTTGTTTGTCTTGTCCTCATCAATCACATATAAATTTCCAACTGTTCTCTTCTTGGCTGCAATAGTATTGCCTTCTTTACTCTTTACTTGGCAACCTGTTTTTGTGAATATCACTTTGTGGTGTTCGTTGCATAGCTGCCTGACAGATGCTAGATTATATCTGAGTCCTTCAACATGCAGAACTTCTTTCAGCTTTCCTTTTCCAATATTTACTGACCCTTGACCACTGATGTTGAGTGAATCATTATTGCCAAACTTGACTCTGCCTTCTCTTGACTTGTTTAGCTTTGATAAATTACTCTTGTCTCCTGTCATATGTGAAGTGCATCCACTGTCAAGGATCCATTGCTTATCCTTGTAATCAACCTTTAGTGCAATTTTAGCTATATTAGCTACCTCCCTTTTTGCTTTATATTCTTTCCTTTGAACTGGCTTGAAGATAACATTCTCTTTTTCTCTTAGCTTTAACTGCACCAATTGTTTTTACTGTGCCATTGAGTGCCTTTTCTTGCTTAAGGAGAAGTGTCATGTATCTCTTGGCATTATGACCATCCTGTCTACACCTTTTACACTGCTCTAAGTTTGCCAATACAACAAACTTGTTCTTTGAAACCACTGGTTTGGGCTTCCACTAACACTCCTTGTCAGTGTGTCCTTACTTTTTACAGTATGTGCAAGAACTCACGACAGGTGTTCTCCTCTGAATTTTGTATTGTCTCCCCCTATATGCAGCATCGTATCTTTTCAAGTTGGAGACATATACTGGCTTTCTCCACTAGCAGTTACTCGCCTTATGTCCCCAAACTCTACAATAAAGACAGTGACCTTGAAACTGCCTCTTCTTGGGTCCAATCACAGCTTATTTTCTTTTGTTCATTACTTGCTGTGTAGGCAACGTAGCTGGCTTCTTTGCTTGTGTGACTTTTATTTCAATCACTTTCTTCTCCTTCTTCTGTTCAGTCGTAGCCTTTTGCTGGCTAACCTTCTTTTCTTCATTTTTGTTTGCCACCCTAGGTTGCTTCTTTAAATCCTCTTTATTTTCAGCTATCTTCTCCTGAATCACAACCTTCTCTTTCAACTTCTGTGACACATTCTTATTATCTTTAGGCAATGTAGCCTCAGATTGTTGCACTTTCTCTTCATTTTTCTTTTCTCTTGCAGAACTTGTTTCTCCTATCACTTCAAGCTTTTGCACGTTCTCTTCAGTCCTTTTGAGTTGTTGTTGAAGTCTCTGCAACTTTTTCTCCATTCCTTCAATTTTTGAAGTCCTTGAACCAAGCTCTATTGTAAGGTCTTCACATATTTTGATCTGTTCTTCAAATCTTCTCTTCAAGTCAATATGTTCAGCCCTTATTTCATCCTTTTGACTTTCAGCTTCCTCAGACTTTGCTTTAACTTGTTTTATGTGAGCCTCCAACCTTTTTATGGTTTTGCCCCTTCTGATTATCTCATTTGAAGTTGCTTCCAACTCAGCTTCAAGATCTGGTTCTTCTTCATCAACCTCTTCTTCCTCTTCAGAGGTTGAACTACCACCTTGAGCTGATGCCATAAAGCCCTGCTCATCTGATGATTCTTCATCTTTCTCCTTATTAGCTTTTTTTATCTGACTCACATAACTCTTGAATGAGCCTCTCTTCTTCTTCTGTGGGTTAGCAGTCTTCTTGTTGGACTTCGTTGATTTGAATGATGGTCTTTTCCATTTTGAATTTGGCTCATCATCACCATCCTCATCTTCATCATCAAGTTTCACTTTGCACTAAAAGCAAAGTGTCCAGTCTGCCCACAACGATAACATCTCAAGGACAATTGTCCTTTTCCTTTCTTAGACCCCTTTTTGAACTTCCTTGTGAAGTATGCGAACATTTCACCTTCACTTTCTTCCTCCTCATCATCATCATCCTTACTGGATGATTCTTCCTCTTCTTTTATATTCAAGTGTTTCATAGCTTTGAAAGCTGCATCCTTTGATACCTTTGACGTTGAGGAGCTCTCAGTTGACTTTATTCTTATCTCATATGCAATGAGATTGCACTGGAGATCATACAGAGACATAGAATTGAGATCTTTACTCTCCTCTATGGCTGCCACCTTTGAGGTAAACCTCTCATGTAAAATTCTCAGAATTTTCTTCACAATAGATGAGTCTTTCTTGTTCTTCCCATGACTTCTAAGATCGTTTACAACATCAATAACCTTGGTGAAGAACTCTTGGACTGTCTCATTTTTCTGCATTCTGAGAGATTCATATCTTTCCTTGAAAACTTGAAGCTTGGCCTCCTTCATTCTGCCATCACTTTCATAGACTTTTTGCAATCTGTCCCATATCTCCTTGGCAGATTTGCAATCCATAACTTTAGCATACTCAGCATCTGTTAATGTTGAAATGTTGATGTTTGAGGCCTTCCCATTTATCTCAAGCTGCCTTAATTCCTCTGGGGTTGGGTCTTTACCTTCTTTTAGAGCCACAAAACCCTTATGTACAGATTTCACCACGTTCATGCCCATGGTTGCAAATACCACCTGCATTCTCGCTCTCCACATATGGTAGTTGGTTCCGTTGAAGATTGGAAACTTCTTGCTATAAGCAGTGTTGGTGTTGGTACCGGTGTCCATTTCTCAGTATGCTGAACAAGTTAAAACTTTTGAAGCTCTTCAAACTAGTACACCAAGCTGTTAAGCTTTAAATTGGTGAACTTGTGCTCTGATACCAATTGAAGTTTTCGACTTCACCCTAGGATCTACTAGTTTGTGATATTGAGAGGGGGGTGAATCAGTATCACACCCTTTAAAACTCTGATAACTTAAGCCAAAGTTTTCTACTTCTTTAATACTTTCACTCTCATCAATACGTAGGTATGTGAACAACTTTAACCTCTTCTTAAAAGTGAAATCTTTCTCAGATTCGACTAAGGTAGATTTATGGTTACCTACTAATCATAATAGTCCCCAAAGTCACCTTTCAGACACCTTGCCTATTAGACAGATCGAATGTTCTTGATTAGGTCTTCTTTAGGTTATGGGTTCGATGATACTTTAGCTGCGTTCACAACTCAATTCAAAACACAGAATGTAAATCAAAGTAAGGACACAAGAGATTTATGTGGTTCCGTCAATGTGACGTACGTCCATAGTGGTAAGGACTTTTCCACTATCGAGACAATCCATTATACTTGAGAATACCAGTATGGTACTCCCGATGTTCACAATGTAGTTACAATGGATGTCTTAATCCTTTGCTCCTTTCACTATTGCAAATACAAAGCAAGTATAATACAAAGAGTGTCACTTACTGTGTCTACCCTTCTTTTAGCTTGTCTTGCCTCTGTTGAATTGAATAGACTGCTTTACTGCCGCTTAGAAGTCCACCATAACACTCTCTAACCTCTCTTGAAGGAATCTGAAAATACGTTGAGTTCTTTCCAATGCTTAACCCAATTCCTTCTTTAGGTTGTTTCACACAACTCTTGCTTTCACTGTCTCACGGCTTCACAGCTTGCATTCACGCTTCTGGTTTGTCATTTCATGTCCTGGTCTCATGCCGTCGCACGTTCTGGTCTCATGCCGACACACGTTCTGGTCTCACACCGACGCACGTTCTGGTCTTACGTTTCAGATCTGCACCTGCTTCACTGTTCTCAAGCCTCACGGATACCAGATCTGCTTTCCTTGTCCGTTTCACGGTTCTCTCCTTGCCGTGTTATCCGTTTGTTTCATGTCGTCGCAAATCTGCTGTCTGCTCTTCTGGTGGTGTCTCTCTCTCTCTCTCCTGGTGGTGTATGTCTGGTCTGGTCTACTCTTCTGGTGGTGTTTCTCTCTCTTACGGTGGTGGCTTTCTTTGGCCGTATCTCGTTTTCTCTCTTTCTACCGTCTAGTCGTTCACTCTTTTCCTTTGCTGTCCATTCTTCTCTAGCCGTTCACCTCTTTGCTGTCCACTCCTATTCCGCCGTCCAGCTGTTCACTCTTTTTTAGCCGTCTCTCTATTTGGTCGTTTACCTCTTTGTCGAGAGTTCTAGTATTTCGTCGTGCGTTCCTATGCCGTCCACTCTCCTCTTTGTTCTGTCGTCCAGCCCCCTATTGCCGTTTTTCTCTTTTTAGTGGTATATCTTTCGTCCTGCCGTCCAGCCCCCCTTCGGCCGTCTCTGGTTTTCTCTATTTTTCTGCTGACGGTCTATTCTCTGTTTTTTTTTTTTCATTCTCCCTTTACTTGGCTATATACCTCTTTTCTACCGATGGTGTAGGGTTGCCGTGTGGTTTTATTTCCTTGCCCCTCCATGTAGCTTTAAATTACTCTTTTGCCCCTCATGTGGATTTACTTTCTTGCCTCTCTATGTCAAATTACTTACACACTTAAATCTAATTGACAACAATTACAACCTATATAAGACTGTGGGAACAACAGAATCACAAGGATATGATCAAGGCATATAAGAGGGATGTGATGAGGGTGCTGCCCGTTGTCCACACGCGTTGTGCCTATTGTTTGCACTCTTGTTGTCTGTGCATGCTGTGCCTGTTGTCCGCGCTTTCTACATCTGTTGTTCGTGCGCGCTGTGCTTGCTGTTTGTGCTCTCTGTGTCGGTTGTCCGCGCTTTCTGCGCCTACTATATGCACGCGCTTTACGCTCGCTGTCTGTGGTCTCTACCTGTTGTCTGCACAAATTGTGCCTGTTGTCTGCGCTAGCTACACCTGCTGTCCTCATAAAATGTGCTAATTGTCTGCACGAGTTGCTGCTATTGTCTGCACGCACTGTAGCTGCTGTCTACACATGCTATTCCTACTATTTGTGCATGCTGCTCCTGCTATCAGCTCGCACTGTTACTGCTGTACTTCTGCGCTATTACTACTTTCTCATGCTACTACTGCTCTCTCAGTGCGCTATAACAGTTTTTCTCGCATTGCTGCTCCTCTCCACGCATGTTGTAGTAGTTTTCTCATTCTACTGTTGCTCTCCTTGCGTATTGCAGCAATGTTCTCGCGCCGCTGCTATTCTCCCTGTACGCTGCGGTAGATTTCTCATGCCACTACTGCTGCTTTCCTTGCGAGTTGCAACAATTTTCTCGCGTCGCTGCTACTCTCCCTATGCACTGGTGCTAGTATACCTTTTTGGACCTGCAGGGATGTCTACTGCTGTTGGTATACCCTTCTGGATGCACAGGGACGTGCTGCTGGTGCTGGTATACCTTATGGACTTGCAGGGATGTCTGCTGCTACTGGTATACCCTCCTGGATGTGCTGCTGGTGCTGGTATACCCTCCTGGACCTACAAGGACGTCTGTTGCTGCTGGTATACCCTTATGGACATGTAGGGACATGTTGCTAGTGCTATTATAACCTCATGGTCCTGCTGTTGTTGTTGGGAAGTCTCCTGGACATGCTGTTGCTCTCTTCTTGTCCAGCTGCCTTGCCTTCTTGGTGGCTGCTGCATTCTTTTTGGGCAGTTGCCCCTTGCTTTCTTTCTTCCTCTCCTTGGTTAGCTATGTTGCCTTCTTTCCTTGGTGGTTGCTGTACTCTCCTTAGCTAGTTGCCATGCCTTTTTTCTTCCTCTCCTTGGTTGGTTGCACCTTGCTTGGTGGCTGCCTCTTCTTTGTCGTTCACCTCTCTTTTTCCCTAGGTTTGCCACTTACCTCTCTCTTTGGCCGATTCTTTTAATTTTTTGCAGTACACACCCTTCTTACAAGATGCATAGGGGTATTTATAGAGCCTTGAGATTAGGACTACATGATCATCAACAGTCATCATTAATTCCCATATGTTGCCTTACAATCAATGACTGGATTTGATTCCTAAATTTAATGGTCAACATTGAGTTTCTAAAATTTAGGGTCAATGGTCAATGGTTAATGGTTAATCTTGACTCCTAAAATTTAGGGTCACAGTCAACGTTGACTCCTCAACGCTAGGGTTGACTTATCATCACTGGTTTCTCCTATTGACCTCACTACATCTCAATGGCATTCATAATATTAAATCAACACATATAATTGTGTGAGATGGTGTTG
>CM038596.1:5831260-5864298 GCA_021533255.1 Ceriops tagal
CAACACATTAAATCCAACTATGCACAACATCCTCTGCACATAGTCATTCATAGCTTCCCTTGAACCATGCATCTCCCTTAACCTGGTTTAACTCCCCCTTTCTGCTTCTCCCCCTTTATCCATCAAGCTACTTCCCCTTTTTATCAATACATACTCTCTTTGGATTTATGCAAAATATCTCCCCCTTTGACAACAAATCCAAAGAAAAATAGAAAAGGGAAAGGAGAGGGGTTAGAGAAGGCCTCAACCTCTAGGGCATAGCTGAATACTTAAGTTCAGCCTTTTTTGTCCATAATGTCCCAATCTTTTAAGCCACAACAAATTTTCATCTTTAGTGCTTATGTAGCATGTGTTTTTGCTTTTGAAAACTTGATATAAGTTTCTATTTATTCTTTTACCCTTAGTAAGAATAGCACCATCTCTTAATCTCTTTATTGTATAACCACTCTTGTTGAAAATAACTTCATGTCCATCATCACACAGCTGGCTAATACTGATAAGATTGTATTTTAGCTCTTTAACATAAAGCACTTTCTTTGATTTCAGCTTTTCTGCACCAATTTCAACAGCACCGATACCTTAAACCTTTAAGACACCATCATTGCCAAATCTGACAAACTTTCCATTATATTTTGCTACTCCTTTCAACATCTTGGAGTCTCCTGTCATGTATCAAGAGTAGACACTATCTAGGATCCATGGTTTTTCTTTCTTGGAAGATTTTAAGGCTACTTCCACAACCATAGATGTTTCTCTTCCTTTTTTTCTTCTTTGGCTGAATGTAAGAGCATGTGTAAGTGTTCTCCTTTCCACTCTTTGATCAAGCAACAATGGTTGGAGTGTTCTCCTTTGCACTTCTTGACTGGGCAGCAATGTCAAACAATCCTCAATAGTTCCAACCTTTTCACATCTTCCACAGATCTCTCCCAGTAAATCAAAACTATTTCTTAGTGGAATATGACTTCTTTCCACCTGAGACTGTCTCCTTTCTTGACAGAGTCTCCCCCCAAACTCTTGCCTCACATTCCTCTTTATTATAGGTTGAATATTCCAACAAGTATTAGCCTTATGCCTATACTTACCACAATTCCAGCAAAATCCTGTAAACCTGGATTTACTTCTCTTACCAAGCTTATGTCTTCTTTCTTTAGCAGTTAGTGTGGTAACCTTCTCTCTATCTTTGATAGTTTGTCTCCTATGGATAGGAGTCTCCACCACATCTTTCCTAACTCATTTTAACTTAGGTTGGTCTCGCTTATCCATCATGTCATTGTGCTTGGTTTTGGGTACAAACACAATTTTCTTCTTTTCTTCTACCTTCTCACTTGGCTTTTCAATGTAGTCAAGTCCTTTCTTTCCTATGGAATGAGGTCTTTGATTACTTAGACACTTATCCAACTTTCTTGTAACATCCTTTTTGATAGCACTTGTTGATGATGACTCTTCTTTCATTTCCATGGCTTGCATAAAGCTTTCTTCATGCTTCTTTAGCTCGGACTCGGCCTTATGAAGCTTAGCTTGTAAAATCAGCACCTCTTGCTCTTGTGCGATCACCTAAGCACCAAGATTTTTGTATATCTTACTTTGCTCAGACTCAAGTACGATCAGCTCCTCAATCCTCTTCAAGTACTCCTCCTCTTTTGCTTTAAAATCCTCTTTCTTCACCTAGAGATTAGATTCATCAACAACAGAATTTTCATATAGCTTCTTGAGATGCTTTACCTCTTTTTCCAGTTTGCTATTTTTTCGCAAACATGCTTTCAACTCATTCTCAAGTTGCTGTAACAACTTATGCTCTTCCTCCTCTATTAATTCCTCCTTACTTGAAGATTCTTTGTCATCATCTACTTGAGTGACCAGTATATCCTTTGCAGCATCATTATCAGAATTATTATCAACTTCTTCTTTAGAATCCTCTTTATCTAGCTTACTCAAATAATTTCTTCTTTTGGATCTGAAGAATTGCTTTTTTTTCCTTTAGCACTTGAATTTTCAGCTTTAGAACACTTGGATTTCTTTGTTCTCCACCTTTGGGTAGGCTTATCATCATCATTATCACTGCTTGCTTTTATTCTTTTTGGGCAGTCCATGGCAAAGTGCCCTATGTCATCACAGCTAAAATACTTCAAGGGTAATTTTTCCTTGTACTTCCCCTTTTCTTTCTTCATATTATTGGTAATGTATGTCAAAACTTTATCCAGTTGAGGATCACCATCTTTTTCTCTAGAGCTGCTATCGGATTCTTCTTCTCAGTCTTTGATCTTTAACTTTTTCATTGCCTTGAAAGCCAGTTCCTTCTCCACCTTAGACTTCTTTTCTCTGTTTATTGGGGTTATTCTCATTTCATAAGCCACTAATATGTTGTGCAGGTTATTTAAAGACAACATATCTAGATCTCTATCTTCTATGGAAGAGACTTTGGCATTGTAAGCTTCTGGCAAGGTTCTAAGTTTTTTCCTTACCATAGTGGCATCGTAGATCTCCTCTCTATAACCTTTGATGGAGCACACAATTTCGTTGACTCTTATGAAGAATGCATCCACAGTCTTATCATTTTGCATCCTTATGTCTTTGAATCTACTCCTCTAGATTTGTAACTTGGCTTCCTTCACAACCCTGTCTCCTTCATAAACGTTCTTCAGTTTATCCCAAATTTGCTTGGCAGTGTTGCATCTCATCACCTTGGTGAATTCTTTATTTGACAAGGAGGCATATAAGACATTTCTCACCTTTTCATCACACTCCAAGTTCTTTTTATTAGCTGGCATTATAGGATCACCTTTAGTAATAGGGATGAAGCCACTAACAGCAGACTGAAACACATCAAGATCAAGGGACATCAGATATGGGAGCATCCTATTCTTTTATAACTGTTAGTTCTATCCATCAAACATAAAGATGCCCTTGTTATTAACATATTCAGGTTATCCATGATCTCAAGTAACAGTAGAGATAGAAACTCACACAGTAATGTACAACCTCAATTCAAAGCAGAAAAATTAGATCAACAGAGGAACCGGCTCTGATACCACTTGATGAGAATCGTTTTACGTCTCACACTTAGAAAGGGGGTAAATTAGTGTGAGATATGCGCTTTTTATAAATCAATCCGGATTTAACCTTTATAGCTTGTTAGAGCCGATAATCCAATTTTTATCTTTCTCCTTTATGTGAGCGTGATAGTATAAATATAAATTAATGCACAAGCACCCAAGCACACACAACAATTTTTACATGGTTTACTCACAATATGTAAGCTACGTCCACGATGTGATAGGATCCCTTCTAAATCACATAATCCACTCTTGTTGTCAAAGGATATAGTTTGGTTATGAAAGGATCACTCCTTAACCAATTACAATGATTTCCCGATCACTTCAAAGGTATCCCACCCTGTTGTTCAACAAATTATTAAGAGTTTATGGAAAAACCTTTCCTAGAGAATGATTACTCAATATGTATGGATTGTTAGAGTAGAATATGGATCTTTTCCTTCCTTCGCTGCCGGTGTTGTCTCACCTGCTACTAGTGCTGCCTCACCTGCTGCCTTGGCAGGATCTCTCCTCTATTGCCGAGCATTTTTTCTCCTCTATGTGCATAGGCTACAATTGTAGAAAACCGATCTTCTCCTTCCTCACTGCCGATCTCTGCTTAAACTTTCTATCATTCCCCTCTTTTCTACTCAGCTCTCTCTTTTCTACTATACTGGTCTCTTTTTCTATTTCTTTGTAGCTCTCTCTTCTAATTCTCTCCTCTGTAAGTTCTGCTCTACTTTACTGGTTCTCTCCTTTGCAAGTTCTCTCCTTTCTTCTTTTTTTTACCATTGCTGCTATTTCTCCTTTGCAAGTTCTCTCTTCTACAGGTTCTCTCTTTTTCTTTCTGCCACTACTGCTATTCTTCCTCTGCAGGTTCTTTACTCTCTTTACCCCTTCTTTTTTCTTTTGTGCCACTGCTTAGTATGCTTTTTGCTATTCCCCTTTTTTCTTTTGGTGGCTGCTCTCTGCCGTTCTCCCACTTTCCATTGGTTTTCTTTAAATACAGTTTTCTGTATCGTTCTTTGTTGTTGTAATTCTCTATATCGTTTTTTACTACTACACTTTTTTTATTCGCCTGTCGTTGCTCTCTTTTTGTTTACATCCCGTTGCTCTCTCTTTTGGCCATTTTTCTTCAGCTGCTATTCTCTTTACCTCTTATGTTCTTTGCACTTTTTTTGCCTCTTTCTGCCATGCCCTAGCTCTCTTTTGGTAGCTGTATGGGTATTTATAAGCCTTGAGTTTAAGATTGTCCTACAATCAATAGTCAGCATTGATTCCTTGAATTTAAGGTCAACGATTAACATTGATTCCTTGAATTTTGGGTCAATGATCAGCATTGACTTCTTAAATTTAGGGTCTACGATCAGTATTGACTTTGACTTAAAGTCATTTGCAAAGGCAACATTGCTAGGATTACATCTCTTGGCTTGTCTAAGTAATACGCTACCATTCCTACTAATACCATCTTTTTTAACCTTTGAATGAATCAATTGCTAACACTTTTTAAATGTAGTAAACACATCTTAAAGGCATTCATAAGATCAAATTAACAAGGACAAATGTATGAGATGCTGTTGACAACAAATCCAATATTAGCCATCAAAGATAAACTCAACACATTTTACTTGTGACCATTACCATAGTTTGACATGAATCAAATCATAGGTTTGCTCAGTTAAAAATGGTTTGCTTACAAAAATATGTTCATTTCTCCTTAATAAGATAGATCACATAATCGCAAAAAAACCCATTGTCCATATTTCGTTTAATGTGCAATCATTACCCTTATTATACCATAACTTCCACACATTTTTCACTAAATCCGAATCCATCCCTGTAACACTCCACCATCTTAAACATATATGCTACATTGCCCCAACGTGGTGGTAGTGAAGAAATAGATACGCCTTTGAATCTTGCCCCATAAAGCAAAGGGGGCAAATGTTGTCCTTATCAATGCTTGCAATCATTTGTAGTTTCCCTTTGACAGTGGAGTGGTCTAATATCAACTACCACCTAAAAATCTCCACTTTAGGTAGAACTAATCCTTGCTATATACCACCTATTCTTACCTCACTAGGTCCACAACAACACTCTTGGAAGTTGCAAAGGGACTGCACAAAAAATTTCCCATATTTTTTCCAAAATCATATATCCTTGTCATTTTTCCCTTATCAAGCCCTTTTTTTTAGATGATAGCATAAACAACCTTAAAAATATTTTAGCTAATGGTAGGTTATTAATCCATATATGATACTAAAAATCCACTTATTTGTCATCCCTTACCAAATAGCTGTAATTGAATTTAATTTCTTATATTTTCCTATCCTCCACTTGCCATGATGAACATATCTGTCTCCATATTGATGACATCTATAAGCACCTCAACAACCGATCCTATCCCCACACTTGGCATTCTTCATATTATGCCTTTAGTATTTTGACCCATTGAGCACCATTTGTATTTGCTACCCTTTATAACCACTTTGATAGTAGCTTAGTATTGGTATCCTTAAGGTTGCCAACTCCTAATTCCCTATTTTTTTCTCGGCCTATAGATAAGGCCTCTGCCAACTTGGTACATCCGTTTTCTACCCTCCTCCTCTCCCTAAGAAAAGATTTTTGTATTTTTTCGAGTTAGTCTTCTACTGTTCTCAATATTTGGAAAAGCGACATAAAGTATATTAGTAAGGATTGTAAGCAAGACGTTAAAAGTACAAGATGACTAGCTTAGGAAAGAAATCTTTTTTTTTTTTACTTTGCTAATTTGCTCTCCATCTTCTGAATAACTAGATCATATAACCCTTTTGCCCACGAATTTGCTCCTAACAATAACCCCAAATATTTTAATGGCAATGATCTTATTGCACAGCCCTAAAAATAAGCATATTCCTACATCTTTGGCTTGTATGCCTTAACCCCATACAAAAACATCTTTGTTAGATTGATTTTTAACCTTGTACAACATTGGAAGCATTAAAGGATCCTTTTGCAATTGCATACCGAGTGATCATCCATTTCACTAACAAACTGTAAATGTATAAACTGGATGTCATTTCTAAGTGGAATTCCTCTCACGAAATCCAATGTTGCTGCCTTCTTGAAGATTGAATTGAGACCCTCAGTGACTAGTAGAAACATGAAAGGTGATAATGGATCCCTTTGTTGTAGTCCTTTAGCCATCTTGAATTGTTGCATTAGGCTACCATTAATGAGAACTGACATTTTAAAAAAAAGATATACACTTCCATACCCATCGCCTCCATTAATAGCCAAAGCCCATGTGTATTATCACATCAACAAGAAAAGTCCACTCAACAGTATTATAAGCTTTCTCCAAATCAATTTTGATGATAACGCCCCATATGTTCCATTTTTTCATCACCTTAATTATTTTTTTAGCTACTAACATGTTGTCAAGTATGTTACATCCTTTAACAAAGGTTAACTAAGACTCCCCTACTACCTTTTTGATCATTATGTTGAGTTTCCAGGATAAAGTTGTTTAACAAGAATCTTATACATAGAACCAACTGACAAGATTGGCCAAAATTGTTTGACTTCTGCAGTATTATCAACCTTTGGTATTATCATTATGTATATAGAGGTAAGCCCTTTACATAGCTTGCCATTTTTGTAGAAGTCATTGAGAAATATCATCACATTATGTTCCACCATCCTTTAGTGATGCTTGATGAAATTTAGATTGAAGCCATCTAGGCTTAAAGCCTTATTGCCATCACAATCTTTGATGACCTCCCACACTTCCTTATTAGTAAAAGGGCTTTCCAAAAAGAGGTTGTTCACGCTATCCACCTTTGGAAAAAAAAAATCTCATGCATTACCATGCAAGGTTTAATAAAAACCCTTAGTAAATTCTTGAATTTATTTAGAATAATAACCTTCACCTCCTCAGGATTGAATTATGTTCTTTTTTCTCCTATTTAAAGCTTAAATATGGAAGAACCTAGTATTCCCATCTCCATTTATTAACAACTTGAATCAAGATTTTTGCTATCATTCTTGGTCACCTTTTTCATAATGGTCTAGTAATCCAATAAAGCTCTCAACAAATCTGCCCACTCTATAACTATTGTGTTTCCTACTTCAAAGTTAATAGCTCAATCTTAAGCTCTATTACCCTTATGTTCTTTTAATGTTCTAACCTCTCTTTGCACCAAGATTGCGAAAAGTTTTTTACTGTTTGCATTTTGTAGCCAATGGTATAACCTTAATGACTAATAGCTAATGTCTAAGACCCACTACCTTTATATCCTTTTGTAACTTTTAATTGCCCAACTAATGGTTAAAAAGTAGGAAGGAAATAGGTCCCTATTCTTGGGCTTAGGTTCCTAAGCATACACTTGAATGATTGGAAAAGGAGCATGACATACCCTATTGTGTTAAGTGCAAGAACACTTAAAACCATTCCATTCTCAGTAGGAATTGATTTACCTCACTCATTGAATGACTCCCACAAATTGCCCAAAGTGTAGTTACAACCTTACATAGGTAAGTCCACTAGTTCCATATCATACATTGAACCATTAAAGTTTTAAATTGCCTGCCTATATTGTTAAAAAACCTCACTTGTTGAGTTTTTGTCAATACAATATTAAAATCACCACCTATACACCACCACCTTGAAAAATTATTTATTAGGCCCCTTAACTTCTCTAAAAAATCTTATTGTTTAGAATAACAATTTGGTGCATACACATTGACTAACACAACATTCTATCTATTGACACCAAACGACCCATCACTACTATGAAATAATTCGTTAGTAATTTATTATTAAACTTACAATCATAATATAATTCAATTAGTAAGAAATTAATTCTATATATTATTATATTATTAAAAATTATAGTTTTAAATTTGATTTAGGTATTAATAGATATATCTAATTTAAATTATATAGTTAATATATATATATATGAAATTTTGAAGGGGTATTTTTCAATTCAAAAAGCATAACCTTTCATTTGTATTGACCAAATAGAATTACAAATGCAATTTTGTATCTATATTTTGGATAAATCTAAATTTGTCAAAATCTTAATTTCATATCAAATTTAGAAAAGATAAAACTAGAATATAGTCTTTGTAATAAATCTTTTTTGTTTATAATAGAGTATCTAATGCATTTTAGGACTTTGATAAAAAATTTTTAATTGATAACTAATTAAGTCATGTCATGTTCCATTTTAAATTATTTGTTCACTTAGAATGCTACATAAAACTAAGGGACCTAGATTTGAAAATTAGGTTTTTTTATTCTAAATTCTAAATTTCATGTATATAGTGATTTTCTAATTTTTCATTTATTTGGATAGATTTGACTTTTGTAGGAATTTGTTGCAAGTTAGTTATGTGTAGCTTTTTGTTCCATAAGGTATTTAGAAGGTTGGAGCAAAATTCCTTTTAAATGTGATTTTGAAAGGCAAGACAAGTTAGAAGAAGAGTAGACACAGCAAGTAACACTCTTTGTATTGTACTTGCTTAGTAATTGCAATAGTGAAAGGAGCAGAGGATTAACACATCCATTGTAATTGGAATACTTAAATATAGTGGATAGTCTCAGTAAAGGATAGTCCCTACCACCGTGGATGTACGTCACGTTGATGGAATCATATAAATCTCATGTGTCCTTAATTTGCTTTGCGTTCTGTGTTTTGAATTGAGTTGTGAACGTAGTTAAAATATTAGCCAACCCATAACCTAATGAAGACCTAAATAAGAACATCTGAATTGTCTATTAGGCAAGGTGTCTGAAAGGTGACTTTGGGGACTATTGTGATTAGTAGGTAGCAATAGATCTACCTTAGTCGAGTTTGAGAAAGAGTTCGCTTTTAAGAAGAGGTTGAAGTTGTTCACTTACCTGTGAATTGCGATTTGTGGTGATACTGATTCACCCCCCTTTCATTATCATAAACTAGTAGATCCTAGGGATAAGTCAGGAACTGCAATTGGTATCAAAGCACAGGTTCACCAGTTTAAAACTTAACAACTCGGTGTACTAGTTTGAAGGGATCTAGAAGTTTGACTTATTTAGCATACTGAGAAATGGAAGCCGGTACCAGCACCAGCACTACTTACAGCAAGAAGGTTCCAATCTTCAAGGGAACCAACTACCATATGTAGAGAGCAAGAATGCAAGTGGTATTTGCAACCATGGGCATGAACGTGGTGAAATGCGTACAGGAGGGTTTTGTGGCTCCTGAAGAAGTTAAAGACCCAACCCTAGAGGAGTTAAGGCAGTTTGAGATAAATGGGAAGACCTCAAATGTCATCATTTCAGCATTGACAGATGCTGAGTATGCTAAAGTTATGGACTGCAAATTTGCCAAGGAGATATGGGACAAATTACAGAAAGTCTATGAAGGTGATGACAGAATAAAGGAGGCTAAGCTTCAAGTGTTCAAGGAGTGATATGAATCTCTCAGAATATATAAGGATGAGACAGTTTAAGAGTTCTTCAACAGGGTTATTGACGCTGTGAACGACTTGAGAAGTCATGGGAAGAACAGGAAGGACTCATCGATTGTAAAGAAAATTCTTAGAATTCTGCCTAAGAGGTTTGCCTCAAAGGTAGCAACCATAGAGGAGAGTAGAGATCTCAATTCTATGTCTCTGCATGATCTCCAGTGCAATCTCATTGCATATGAGATGAGGATAAAGTCAGCTAAAAACTCTGCAACAATAAAGGTATCAAAGGAGGTAGTTTTTAAAGCTATGAAGCACTTGAAGATAAAAGAAGAGGAAGAATCATCCAGTGAGGATGATGATGATGATGATGAGGAAGAAAGTGAAGGTGGAGTATTGGCTTACTTCACAAGGAAATTCAAGAATGGGTCTAAGAAGGGAAAAGGACAGTTGTCCTTGAGATGTTATCATTGTAGGCAGACTGGACACTTTGCTTCTCAGTGCAAAGTGAAACTTGATGATGAAAATGAGGATGGTGATGATGAGCTGAATTCAAAATGGAGAAGATCATCATTCAAATCAAAGAAGTCCAGCAAGAAGACTGCCAACCCACAGAAGAAGAAGAGAGGCTCATTCAAGAGTTATGTGAGTCAGACAAAAAAAGCTGATGAGAAGGAAGATGAAGACTCATCAGATGAGCATGCCTTTATGGCATCAGCTCAAGGTGGTAGTTCAACCTCTGAAGAGGAAGAGGAGGTTGATGAAGAAAAGCCAGATCTTGAAGCTGAGTTGCAAGCAGCTTCAAAGGAGATAATCAGAAGGGGTAGAACCATAAAAAGGTTGGAGGCTCACATAAAACAAGTTGAAGCAAAGTCTGAGGAAGCTGAAAGTTAAAAGGATGAAATAAGGGCTAAACATATTGACTTGAAGAGAAAATTTGAAGAACATATCAAAATATATGAAGACCTTACTATAGAGCTTGGCTCAAGGACTTCAACAATTGAAGAAATGGAGATAGAGTTGCTGAGACTTCAGCAACAACTCAAAAAGAGTGAGGAGAACATGCAAAACTTTAAAGTGGTAGGAGAAACAAGCTTTACAAGAGAAAAGAAGAATGAGACTTTGCCACAGAAGTTGAAAGAGAAGGTTGTGACTCAGGTGAAGATAACTGAAGAAGAGAAGACAGTTATCAAACCAAAGCCAGGGCCAAAAATGATGTATGTGGTTAAAGAGCAGCAGTCCATAGCTGCTACGTCTCAAGAAGAAAAGAAAGTCAGCCAGCCAAGGGCAACGGCTAAATAGAAGAAGGAGAAGAAGGTGGTTGAAATGAAAGCCACACAAGCAAAGAAGCCAACATCCTTGCCTACACAGCAAATAATGAATAAAAGAAAACAAGCTGTGATTAAACCCAAGAAGAGGCAGTTTTAAGGTCACTGTCTTTATTGTGGAGTTTAGGGTCACAAGGCAAGTAACTGCTGGTGGAGAAGGCCAATATATGTCTCCAACTTGAGAAGATATAATGCTGCATACAAGGGGAGACAATACAAAACTCAGAGGAGAACACCTGTCGTGAGTTCTTGCACATACTGTAAAAGGCAAGGACATACTGACGAGGATTGTTAGTGAAAGTCCAAACCAGTAGTTTCAAAGAACAAGTTTGCTATATTGGTAGACTTGGAACAGTGTGAAAGGTGTGGGCAGGATGACCATAATGCCAAGAGATACATGACACTTCTCTCTGAGCAAGAGAAGGCACTCAATGGCATAGTGAAAACAATCGGTGCAGTCAAAGCCGAGAAAAAGGAGAAAGCTATCTTCTAGCTAGTTCAAAAGAAGGAATATAGAGCAAAAAAAGAGGTGGCTAATATAGCTGAAATTGCACTAAAGGCTAATTGCAAGGATAAACAGTGGATCCTTGATAGTGGATGCACTTCGCATATGATGGGAGACAAGGATAAATTATCAAAGCTAAACAAATCAAGAGAAGGTAGAGTCAAGTTTGACAATGATGATTCACTCAACATCAATGGTCAGGGGCCAGTGAATATTGGAAAAGGAAAGCTGAAAGATGTTCTGCATGTTGAAGGACTCAAATATAATCTAGCATCTGTCAGCCAACTATGCAATGAATACCACAAAGTGATATTCACAAAAACAAGTTGCCAAGTAAAGAGTAAAGAAGGCAATGTTGTTGCAATCGGGAAGAGAACAGCTGGAAATTTATATGTGATTGATGAGGACAAGACAAGCAGCTGTTTTCTCACTGAAGAAGAAGAAAATCAACTTTGGCATGGGAGGCTAGGACACTTATCACAGAAGAATATGAGGAAGCTGACCACTACTCATGCAATCAGAGACATTCCCGACCTCAGGAGAGAGAGAGAGAGTATGTTTACTCAACATGCTCTAAAGGAAAACATGCCAAAAAGTAGTACAAGACCAAAGAGTTCAGTTCTGAAGCAGTGCTTGACATTGTGCATATTGATTTGTGTGGACCGATGAGGACAAAAGGGTTAAAAAGTGAGAGGTACTTTATTTTGTTTGTTGATGATTATTCAAGAAGGACCTGCATCATGCACCTCAAACACAAGTCAGAAGTTCTGAATTGCTTCAAGAGATACAAAAGATTGGCTGAAAATGAGAGTGGAAGGAAGATCAAAGTATTGAGGTCAGATCAAGGCACTAAATTTACAAATAAAGCTTTTGAAGATTACCTTGAGAAGCATGGAATTCATCACCAAATGGCAGCAGCAAGAACACCTCAACAGAACGGGGCGATAGAGAGGAAAAATAGAGATGTGGTTGAAATGGTAAGAACTCTACTGCTGGAATCCAAGCTTCACTCAAGATTTTGGACAGAAGCAACATTTACAGCAGTGCACCTACTAAACAGAGATTTACTAAGGCCTAATACTGATAAGACTCCATATGAGTTATGGAATGGGAAGAAGACAACAGCTAAGTATCTCAAAATCTTTGACAGCCCATGTTTTGTGAAGAACAAGGAGCAAAACTTGGGAAAATTCAATGCTAGGTCTGATGAAGGCATCTTTGTGGGATACTCAGCAAAAACAAAAGGTTACAGAGTTTTTCTACATAAGCTGGGAAAAGTTATCACGTCTAGTGATGTGAGAATAGATGAGAACTGGAAAAAAATACAGAATGGAGAAGCTGGGGACAATGAAGAAGATGACTTTAATGTAGATGAAGAATCAGACCAACCTGAAGAAAAGGAACAAGAAGTAAGTTCAAACTCAAAGAAGAGTGAGTCTAAAGATGAAGAAAGAGATCCTCTTGCAACTAAGATTGTGCAAGAAAGAAAGCCAAAGAAAACATGGACCAGTGCTCATCAAGATATTTAGATCATATGTGACCCATCAGCAAGAGTTACAACAAGAAAAAGAATTATGGGAGCTGCTGCTTTACTCTCACAAGTTGAACCTATATTTGTTGAAGAGGCTACACAAGATCTAACTAAATCTCTATCCACAGATCTATTTGAAAAGCACAGATTGAGTCTATTTGTGCAAATGCCTCCTCAAGCCTAAAAATCAGGTGAATCCTCCATCTCTACTTTGCGAGTTTTTTAGATTTGTAATTGGTTGGCAAAGGGGGAGAGAAGCAACAATGGAGGGGGAGCTGTTAAGAAAGAGGGAGTTGAAACTGCTGCATAGTGGCTTTTGTTATGAGTGTTGCCAACAATTACAAAGGGGGAGATTATTGTTCCCACAGCCTTGTATGGGTTGTAATTATTGTCAACTAGGTTTAAGTGTACAAGAAAGTAAAGCCACATGGAAGGGCAAGAACGTAAATCTGCTGTGTAAGCCCTGGAGGGGCAAGAACGTGAATCCACTGCGTAAGCCCTATTAGGGTTTCATGGAAGAGAGTATATAAAGACCTTGGAAGACAAAATTAGGGTAAGGCCAACACAATTGAATACACAGCAAAACACAAAAGTGTGTTGACGGCCAAATAGAGAAAACAGAAAAACACAACATACAACCAATGCACACCGACGGCAAGCGAACGGCAGAACAGGGGATGACAAAATAGAAAAGAAGTAGTCGTAGTGAATAGTGTAGCCGTAGTGAACAGTGTAGCTGTCGTCGGAGATAGGAGAGAAAAGGAAAATTGGCCAAATCGGAGTAGATCGGCAGAAGGAGAAATCGACGACAACAAAGAAATCAACCGTCGAGAGAGAGAAAAAGAGGAGACAGTCGACGACCAGGCTGAATGAAGAATAACTGTCAAGAGAGAGAAAGGGGAGACAGCCGGGCTGAACGAAGAACAGAGGTTGAGAGACGGCCATAGAAGAGAGAGATACAGTCGGCAAAAATAGAGAAAAGAGGAGACAGCTGAAGAGGCTAGACGACTGGACGGTAGAGTAGAAGAGTGAAATGACAAAGTCCTATTCGGCCAACCAAGTGAGCCAACGGCAGAATAGGGAAAGGAGAGAAAATCCGACACGGCCAAAGAGGAGAGTGGATGGCAAAGGAATGGCACACTACCGGTACACCAACGGTTGACAAAACATGAGAGAAAGAGAGAAAAATTGAGACAGCCGTTGGAAGAGAGAGAAAAGGGGTATACGGCCAGAACAGAGGAGTTGACGGGAAGAAAAGAGAAAACACGACCAAATAAGGGAAAAGGAGAGAAATCTGGAACAGTCAAAGAGGGGTGGATGAAGAGAGAGAGATTGTCGGCATAACAGAGGATGGTGAGAGAGAAATCTGGCAGGACGGTAAGAGAGAGAAATCTAGTTGGACAGCAAGAGAGAGAGAAATGAACAAGTAAAGCGTGAGACGTGAGACCACCGGTTAGAAGAAAACCAGAACGTGCATCAGCGTGAGACCAGAACGTGCGACGGTGTGAGACCAGAATGTGCGTTGGCGTGAGACTAGAACGTGCGACGGCGTGAGACAAGGAGACGGGTAAGACCGTGAGACGGTGAAAACAGGAGCTGTGTGAGACAACCTAGAGAAGAAATTTGGTGAAACATAAAAAAGAACTCAATGTATTTCCAGATTTCTTTAAGAGAGGTTAGAAAGCGTTGTGGTGAACTTCTAAGCGGTAGTGAAGCAGCCATTCAATTCAACAGAGGCAAGACAAGCTAGAAGAAGGGTAGACACAGTAAGTGACACTCTTTATATTGTACTTGCTTAGTAATTGCAATAGTGAAAGGAGCAGATGATTTAGACATCCATTGTAACTGGAATACTTAAGTATAGTAGATAGTCTTGGTAAGGGAGAGTCCCTACCACCGTGGATGTACGTCACGTTGATGGAACCACGTAAATCTCCTGTGTCCTTAATTTGCTTTACGTTCTGTGCTTTGAATTGAGTAATGAATGCAGCTAAAGTATCAGCCAACTTATAACCTAACGAAGACCTAAACAAGAACATCCAAATTGTCTATTAGGTGAGGTGTCTGAAAGGTAACTTTAGGGACTATTATGATTAGTAGGTAACAATAGATCTACCTTAGTCGAGTCTGAGAAAGAGTTTACTTTTAAGAAGAGGTTGAAGTTGTTCACTTACTTGCGAATTGCGATTTGTGGTGATATTGATTCACCATTTCTCTTAGTATCATAAACTAGTAGATCCTAGGGAGAAGTTGGGAACTTCACTGTAAGACAACTAATAGTGAGGAAATTACTATAGAAAGCTTCTTCAAAGGGATGAATGATTGAGAGATCTCAAAAATCCAGAAAAATGTATTTACAAACTTTCAAAATAGATTTTACCATCAAAATTGAAGAATAAGACATTCATTTTACAAAATCTTTTAAAACCATTTGTCTTCTTTGATAAAAATATTTGTAATATCATAAAAATGAATACTACAAATATATACATATAAGACTTGTATAAGTAGAAGTCAAACCTCTTACAAAAGAAGGATTAAATGCATTCATCCTTATTGTCTTTAGATATGATAAATTTACAAATTCTTAAGACTCTTTGTTAAATTATATAGAATCTAGCATCTGTAGCAGACAAATCTCTTTCAAATGTTATTCAAACTTTACAATTTCTTTGAGTGACAAGAATATTATGCAAAGTACGGTTTTACAAATTAAAATACATAATTATAACATGCTTGAAGTTTCTATTCTAATTACATTAATTTTCAAAATATATTGCAAAACCATGATTTTTATTTTTACATCCAAACATTATTTCTAATTTCAAAAAAGTAAAACACTTCTTTTACAAACTAATCTTACTTGATCCAATATTGTTCTTCCAAGATCTATTTAATGGAAAAATATTACCTATCTAAAAGAATGAATTTTAGAAGGTACAGTAAAATTTCAACCCAAACTCAAATTAAACCAAACATAAAGATTTCCAAAATAAACCAACACCATGATGAAAAGGTCATTCTAAACTTTAAAAGAAAATATACAAGTTTCAAGTTTTTAAAGAGGCCTTTGAAATATCCACCATTGACTTAGGACACGTCTTTAACCTTTCTTTTACAATAAACCTTCCCTATAAGTAGCCACTGAGGTTTTCTACCTTAAATTTACTAATTACCTCTTACAAAATGTAGATTACAATACATCCATTTTGCATCTCATATATATTAACCTTATATTATAATCTCCCTCAATATTACTTACTTCATCAACTATTACAAAAAACATTCCAAATAAATTACATATTTAAGAAAAACATTTTCTAATTAAGAAAGAATATTTATATAATGATTTTTATGCATACCATAACACTAAAAAAAGGATACGATGTTTCAAAACCTTATTACAAGACATTCATAAAATCCTAACTTATTTTATGCTTTCACTTTTGAACATAGGCCCATATTTTATTTTTTAACTAATTTGAAATATATATATTTTAATATAATATTTCATATCCTTTTCAAAATTCTACAAATCCTATTACTACAAGAAGCAAGGCTAAGGAATAGATAATTTTTTATGACAAAATCGTACAAGCAAAATATTCACTTTTTAGACAACTTAAACTAGCCTATAAAAAAAGTATAGTAAAATTAGCCCCTTAAAATATTCCTCCAAAAAATGATGACTTGAGAAAACTTTTCAAAATGATCATTCAACAAAACAATTATATCAATGCTTATCTCTTTTCCATAATAACATAATTGAGTGGAATAGAAAAATATGTCCAAAAAACTAACCTCCCTCAAGCTTTAATAAGCTTTGACACTTGTAAAAATCCTCTTTTCAAACCATACTAGTTTTTTAAATCACCTTAACGCAAGTTAAGTAATCAACAATTAACTTAAACTCTAAAATCCTATTTTGTAAACTTTAAACCATTATCTTCAAAATTAGATTCAAAAAATGACAATACAATAAGACAAAATTTAGATAAAACAGCTTTTAGAATAGATGAACCTTAAATAAATCATATATTCTAGCCAAAATCTACATTTAAACTTATAACTCTGGGCTTGGATGTTGAAAACAAACCAAATACCTTAGCCTAACGCAAATTCAATGTCTTTTCCATTTACAAATAAAACACAAATGATATGTTTGAATACAACATCCTTAACCTCTTACAATAAATGACTATAGCTACAAAACACAACACTAAACCTTTGACAAAACTATTACTGAACTTCTAATTGTAGGATTTTTAGGACAATTGAAAGGATGGTAAGATGACCACCTTACATATTATTGTTCCCACAGCCTTGATAGGTTGTAATTGTTGTCAACTAGATTTAAGTGTGCAAGTAATTTGAAACTACATGGAGGGGCAAGAAAGTAAAGCCATATGGAAGGGGCAAGAGAGTAATTTGAAGCCACATGGAGGGGAAAGAGAGTAATTTGAAGCTATATGGCAAGAGAGTAATTTGAAGTTACATGGAGGGGCAAGGAAGTAAAATCACAAGAGGGTAATTATGGACTGCAAATCTGCCAAGGAGATATGGGACAGATTATAGAAAGTCTATGAAGGTGATGGCAGAATGAAGGAGGCTAAGCTTCAAGTGTTCAAAGAGAGATATGAATCTCTCAGAATGTAGAAGAATGAGATAGTTCAAGAGTTCTTCACCAGGGTTATTGACGCTATAAACGACCTAAGAAGTTATGGGAAGAACAAGGACTCATCGATTGTGAAGAAAATTCTGAAAATTCTGTCTAAGAGGTTTGCCTGAAAGGTAGCAGCCATAGAGGAGAGTAGAGATCTCAATTCTATGTCTCTACACGATCTTCAGTGCAATCTCATTGCATACGAGATAAGGATAAAGTCAGCTGAAAGCTTTGCAATAACGAAGGTATCAAAGGAGGCAGCTTTCAAAGCTATGAAGCACTTGAAGATAAAAGAAGAGGAAGGATCATCCAGTGAGGATGATGATGATGATGATGATGATGAAAGTGAAGGTGAAGTATTGGCTTACTTCATAAGGAAATTCAAAAGGGGGTATAAGAAGGGAAAAGGACAGTTGTCCTTAAGATGTTATCGTTGTGGGCAAACTGGACACTTTGCTTCTCAGTGCAAAGTGAAACTTGATGATGAAGATAAGCAGAATTCAAGATGGAGAAGATCATCATTCAAATCAAAGAAGTCCAGCAAGAAGACTGCCAACCCATAGAAGAAGAAGAGAGGCTCATTCAAAAGTTATGTGAGTCAGATAAAAGAAGCTGATAAGGAGGAAGATGAAGAATCATTAGATGAGTAGGCCTTTATGGCATCAGCTTAAAGTGATAGTTCAACCTCTGAAAAGGAAGAGGAGATTGATGAAGAAGAACTAGATCTTGAAGCTGAGTTGGAAGCAGCTTCAAAGGAGATAATCAGAAGGGGCAAAACCATAAAAAGTTGGAGGCTTACATAAAACAAGTTGAAGCAAAGTTTGAGGAAGATGAAAGTCAAAAGGATGAAATAAGGGCTGAACATATTGACTTGAAGAGAAGATTTGAAAAACAAATCAAAATATGTGAAGACTTTACAATAGAGCTTGGCTTAAGGGCTTTAAAAATTGAAGAAATGGAGAAAGAGTTGCTGAGACTTCAGCAACAACTCAAAAGGAGTGAAGAGAACTTGTAGAAGCTTCAAATGGTAGGAGAAACAAGTTCTGCAAGAGAAAAGATGAATGAAGAGAAGGTGCAGCAATTTGAGGCTGCATTGCCTAAAGATAATAAGAATTTGCCACGGAAGTTGAAAGAGAAGGTTGTGACTCAGGAAAAGATAGCTAAGAATAAAGAAGATCTGAAGAAGCAACCTAGGGTGGCAAACATAAATGAAGAAAAGAAGGTCAACCAGCAGAGGGCTACGGTTGAACAAAAGAAGGAGAAGAAGGTGACTGAAATGAAAGTCACACAAGCAAAGAAGCCAGCTACTTTGCCTACATAGCAAGTGATGAACAGAAGAAGACAAGCTACGATTAGACCCAAGAAGAGGCAGTTTCAAGGTCATTGCTTTTATTGTGGAGTTTGGGGTCATAAGGCGAGTAACTGCTAGTGGAGAAGGCTAGTATATGTCTCTAACTTGAGAAGATACGATGCTGCATATAGGGGGAGACAATACAAAACTCACAGGAGAACACCTGTCGTGAGTTCTTGCACATACTGTAAAAGGCAAGGACACACTGACGAGGATTGTTGGTGAAAGCCCAAACCAGTAGCTTCAAAGAATCAGTTTGCTATATTGGCAGACTTGGAATAGTGTGAAAGGTGCGAGTAAGATGACCATAATGCCAAGAGATGCATAACACTTCTCCTTGAGCAAGAGAAGACACTCAATGGCACAGTAAAAACAAGTGGTGCAGTCAAAGCTGAGAAAAAGGAGAAAGCTATCTTTAAGCCAGTTCAAAAGAAGGAATATAGAGCAAAGAAGGAGGTGGCTAATATAGCTGAAATTGCACTAAAGGCTGACTATAAGGATAAACAGTGGATCCTTGACAGTGGATGCACTTCACATATGACGGGAGACAAGAGGAAATTGTCAAAGCTAAACAAGTCAAGAGAAGACAGAGTCAAATTTGGCAATGATGATTCACTCAACATCAATGGTCAGGGGTCAGTGAATATTGGAAAAGGAAAGCTGAAAGATGTTCTGCACGTTGAAGGACTCAGATATAATCTAGCATTTGTCAGCTAACTATGCAATAAAGACCATAAAGTGATATTCACAAAAACAGGTTGCCAAGTAAAAAGTAAAGAAGGTAATACTGTTGCAGCCGAGAAGAGAACAGCTGGAAATTTATTTGTGATTGATGAGGACAAGATAAACAATTGTTTACTCACCAAAGAAGAAGAAAATCAACTCTGGCATAAGAGGCCGAGACATTTATCACAAAAGAAAATGACGAAGCTGACCACTACTCATGCAATTAGAGACATTCCCAACCTCAGGAGAGAGAAAGAATATGTTTGCTCAGCATGCTCTAAAGGAAAACATGTCAGAAAGCAGTATAAGACCAAAGAGTTCAGTTCTGAAGCAATGTTTGACATTGTGCATACTGATTTGTGTGGGCCGATGAGAACAAAAGGGTTGAATGGTGAGAGGTACTTCATCTTGTTTGTTGATGATTATTCGAGAAGGACCTGCATCATGCACCTCAAACATAAGTCAGAAGTTTTGAATTGCTTGAAGAGATACAGAAGATTGGTTGAAAATGAAAGTGGAAGGAAGATCAAAGTATTGAGGTCAGATCAAGATACTGAATTTACAAATAAAGCTTTTGAAGATTATCTTAAGAAGCATGGAATTCATCACCAATTGGCAGCAGCAAGAACACCTCAACAGAACGGGGTGGTAGAGAGGAAAAATAGAGCTGTGGTCGAAATGGCGAGAACTCTACTGCTAGAATCCAAGCTTCACACAAGATTTTGGATAGAAGTAACATTTACAGTAGTGCACTTAGAGTCTTACTAAGGCCCAATACTTATAAGACTCCATATGAGCTATAAAGTGGGAAAAAGACAACAGCCACGTATCTCAGAATCTTTGATAGCCTATGTTTTGTGAAGAACAAGGAGCAAAACTTGGGAAAATTCAATGCTAGGTCTGATGAAGGCATCTTTGTGGGATACTTAGCAAAGACAAAAGGTTATAGAGTTTTCCTGCATAAGCTGGGAAAAGTGATCATGTCTAGTGATGTGAGAATAGATGAGAACTGGAAAACAATGCAGAATGGAGAAGTTAAGGACAATGAAGAAGATGACTTTAATGTAGATGAAGAAGAAAACCAACCTGAAGAAAAGGAATAAGAAGTAAGTTTAGACTCAGAGAAGAGTGAGTCTGAAGATGAAGAAAGAGATCCTCTTGCAACTAAGACTGTGCAAGAAAGAAAGCCAAAGAAAACGTGGACCAGTGCTCATCAAAGAAATCAGATCATAGGTGACCCATCAGCAGGAGTTACAACAAGAAGAAGAATTATGGGAGCTACTGCTTTACTCTCATAAGTTGAACCTAAATTTGTTGAAGAGGCTACACAAGACAAAGCCTGGGTCAAAGCTATCAATGAGGAGCTGGATCAAATCGATAAGAATGATACATAGGAGCTGGTTCCAAGACCCACTAATAAGAATGTCATAGGAAAAAAATGGGTGTTTAGGAATAAACACAATGAAGATGGCAAGGTGGTGAGGAACAAGGCCAGGCTGGTTTGTAAAGGCTACACTCAGATAGAAGGAGTAGATGTTGATGAAACTTTTGCACCAGTGGCAAGGTTAGAAACTATTAAAATGTTCCTAACTTTGGCAACACATAAGAGGTATAAAGTTTATTAGATGGATGTGAAATCAGGCTTTTTGAATGGGCTCCTGAAAGAAAAAGTGTATATTGAACAACCCGATGGAGTACAAATCAGTGAGGATGAGACACATGTGTGCAAGCTGAAGAAAGCCTTGTATGGCCTTAAACAAGCCCTAAGAGCATGATACAGCAGGCTGGATGCGTATTTGAGAAGGTTGAACTTCAGAAGAGGAACAGTTGATAATAACCTATATGTGTTCAACTCAGAGAAAGGCCAATTGATAACCATAGTATATGTAGATGACATCATCTTTGGAGGGGATCACTCTGAGCTATGCTGAGACTGAGTATATGGCTGCTTATGTACCATGTACTCAGGTGATATGGATGCAAAGACAATTGGCAGACTTGCATGTTGAAGTTAAGTTACCAGTGAGTGTACTTTGTGATAATCAAAGTGCTATTGATCTCAACAAGAATCCGGTTCAACATTCAAGCAACAAGCATATTGACATCCGGTATCACTTTATCAAAGATCAAGTGGAACAGGGTACAATTCAGTTGGAGTATGTTGGCACTAAAAATCAAATTTCAGATATTTTAACTAAACCTCTGTCCACAGAGCTATTTGAAAAGCACAGATTGAGTCTATTTGTGCAAATGCCTCCTTAAGCCTGAAAATTAGGTGAATCCTCCATCTCTACCTTGCGAGTTTTTCAGATTTGTAATTTGTTAGCAAAGGGGGAGAGAAGCAACAGTGTAGGGGGAGCTGTTAAGAAGGGGGGAGTTGTAATTGCTGCACAATGGCTTTTTTTGTTATGCGTGTTACCAACAATTACAAAGGGGAAGATTGTTGTTCCCATAGCCTTGTATGAGTTGTAATTGTTGTCAACTAGATTTCAGTGTGCAAGTAATTTGAAGCCACATGGAGGGGCAAGAGAGTAATTTGAAGCTACATGGCAAGAGAGTAATTTGAAGTTACATAGAGGGGCAAGGAAGTAAAATCACACGGCAACCCTAAAGAGATATATGGCCAAGTAAGGGGTGAAAAAAAAAAAGACGGTTAGTGGAAAAGAGAGAGAAAACTAGAGATGGCCAAAGAGGAGAGTGGACGGCAAAGGAACGGCACACCACCGGCACACTAGCGGTCGGCAAGGAGACAACACGGCCAAAGAATAGTGACCGGCAGAAAGGAGAGAAAAATCCAACAGCCTAAAGAAGAGAGAGAGAGATCGTCGGCAGAACAGAGGAAATCCAGCTAGACGACAGAACAGAGAGATCTGGTTGAACGGTGAGAGAGATCCGGCTAGATAGGAAAGGAGAGAAAACCTTGGAACGACCAAAAAAGGGTGGACAGGAAAAACTGACAACCGGCTGAAAGAGAGAAAACTTGAAACGGCCAACTAGATTGGACGGTGAATGAGAGAAAACTCAAAACGGCCAAATAGAGTGACCAACTGAAAGAGAGAAAACAACATACGGCCGAAGAAGAGTGACAGCAGAATAAGGGCTGGGCGGCAGGACGAAGAAAAGCAGACCACCAGCATAAAAGAAGGAAATCCATTACGGCCAAGTGGGTGAACGGAAAAGAGACGATACAGCCAAAACCAGATCGGGGCTGGACGGTAGAATAGGGGTGGCAAAAGAGAAAAATAAAAAACGACTAGAACGGAGGTGTGAAACGGACAAGGGCCAACCAGAAACATACGTGAGTCGTGAAACCAGCAAAGCATGCAAACCAGAAATGTGAGGCAAGCCGTGAGACGTGGAACAGCAAACCAGAAACGTGAGGCGAACCGTGAGACAATGAGATCGTGAAATAAGAGACGAGTGAGACCGTAAGACGGTGAAAGCAGGAGCTGTGTGAGACAACCTAGAGAAGGAATTCGGTAAAGCATTGAAAGAACTCAACATTTTTCCAGATTTCTTTAAGAGAGGTTAGAGAGCATTGTGGTGAACTTCAAAGCGGTAGTGAAGCAGCCTTTTCAATTCAATAGAGGCAAGATAAGCTAGAAGAAGGGTAAACACAATAAGTGACACTCTTTGTATTGTACTTGCTTAGTATTTGAAAGGAGCAGAGGATTAAGACAGTATTCTCAAGTATAGTGGATTGTCTCGATAGAGGGTGAGTCCGTACTACCGTGGATGTACGTCACGTTGATAAAACCACGTAAATCTCGTGTGTCCTTACTTTTTTTTACGTTCTGTGTTTTGAATTGAATTGTGTGAACACAGCAAAAGTATCAGCCAACCTATAACCTAACGAAGACCTAATAGGCAAGGTGTCTGAAAGGTGACTTTGGGGACTATTGTGATTAGTAGGTAGCAATAGATCTACTTTAGTCGAATCTGAGAAAGAGTTCGTTTTTAAGAAAAGGTTGAAGTTGTTCACTTACCTATGAATTGTGAATTATGGTGATACTGATTCACCCCCCTCTCAGTATCATAAACTAGTAGATCCTAGGGTGAAGTCGAAAACTTCACATATAAACAATGATCTTAAATTATGAAATCTATCAAAATTCCAGATGATAAGGTTCTTATCCTTGATTCTTTAGGGGACCTTATAAAGGATGCAATAACATGTCTTGATAATCTTTTTACATTTCATAGAAGACCCTTCACACCTTAAGTATAAAAACACTAAATCACTCAATAACCTTAGGTGCAAAAAACTTAGTGATTTCTAAATTTACAAAACTACTTTTCTTCTTAGACTTATGCTTAGGGAAGATTCAAATCAATCCTTTTAGAAAGCAAAGTTCCTTGTATAACTTCCAACACTTCTAAGAAAGAGAGTTAGAAACACCTTAAAACTTACATACAAAAACTTTATCCTTTATAATCAATTAACTTATAGAGAATTGTTTAGTTTTAACTAAAAAGAAGGATTCAAATTTTACTAAGACATTAAATTCCAAAAATATTTCAAATGGGAAATAAAATAATCCCATTTTAAGGCAAGAACTTTTTATCAATAGTTTGACCTTAATTTTCAGAAACTTAGAGATTCCATAAATAATAACAAAAAACCCCACATCAGAAAATCTACTAGTTATAGGAAATCTTACAAACCAAACAAACAATCTTGTAACAATAAGCCAAAAGAAATCCTAATATAAATTGCCCAAGTAGAAAACTCATCCTACAAAGCAATAACAAAAGGACATCATCTATTACCAATATGAAAAGAAAGGGCACATTAGGATATAGGAATTATACTTAGAAGAAACTAATTCAAAATTAGAAATCCTTTTTCAAACCTTTAACTTTCAATCTAGCTTTCTTGAACATTCAAACACAAGCCATTCTAAATAAATAAACTTCAAACCTTTTTATCAAAAATTGAATTACAATCAAAGTAGATCAATATGCTAAATAGAGGATTGGAATTTATTCTTGATATTATCAAGAATATTTTTAAACTTCTTTGCAAAAGGTTTGTTTAGACAAAGTTTTAAAAACATTGGAAGGCCAAGACAACCCTTCAAGCTTTCTATCGATCAACAAAACACCTTATGATTTTACCATAATCCTAGCTAAACATATTTCCGAAAAGTCCATATCTATTGTTTAAGACCTATAAGCAAAAATCAAAATCATCAAAACAGAACTTAGAGAATTAAAACAAAAAGAAACAAAAGGTTGAAGAAATTTTGTAGCTTCTCCTTTTGAAACATATGGAAATTGAAAGAATTTAGAATATGTAAAACCCATAACCTAACCCAAAAAAGCCTAACGACCTTGAAAACCTGGAAAAACTTCCCTCATATTTTTTTTTTACCCTTAAACAAGTTACTTCCTGGGAGTATTTGATCAAGGTCACCCTTATCTTTTTAGAAGATTTTAAATTCGATACTATAACCTTATTTGACATAAGAGTAAATTTAAATTATATCAAACAATGGATAGTACCTTGAAAATTTCAAGAAACCACAAACGAATGACTAATAGTAGCAAATAATTCTAAAATGACCATCATTAGCAAAACTACTATTTTCATTCAAAACCATAATTTTTAAATAAAAACCTATTTTGTCTTAGTTGAAAAAATACACCATATTGTTATATTAGGAACACTATTTATAAATCTAATTACTCATACTGTTAATTATAATGGTAATTTTTTCAAAACCAAATGCCAAATACTTATCTTTCCTTTCATTGAAAGACTAAAAATACGAGACATAAATATTATAAAAACCTATTTTATTTATGAGAATAAGATTTATACCCTAATTTTAGTAAAATAAAAACATCTTTCTTATTTACAAAATGATGTTTATTTAAAAAAAAATCTAACATTTATAAGATCCAAAGATCAAAGGAGAAATTTCTCTTTTCCAAAATTGTATCTAAAAGGAATTTTATTTTCATCTTCGAAATGCCTTTGGAAGATTAGTTATCAATTACAAACCTTTAAATAAAGTCATGAAATGGATTAGATAACTTATTCAAAACAAAAAGGATTTGTTACAAAGACAATAATATGCTTTTATGTTTTTCAAATTTATTATGAAATTTGTATTTTGAAAAATCCAGATTCATCCAAAAAATAGATACAAAATCACATTTATAGTTTCATTTAGCCACTACAAATAGAATGTTTATCTTTCAGATTGAAAAATGCCCCTTTAAAATTTCAACCCTACTAAAAATTTTTCCTTATTTACATAGATGATGCACTTATTTTTTCATACTTTATTGAACAACATTCCAAACATTTAAATACATTTTTCGTCATTACAAAACAAAATGGTTAGGTGATCTTACGATCAAAGATCTTCTTTTTCCAAACCAAAGTTCAATTTCTTGGCCATTATATTTTTCAAAGAATAATTACTCCCGTAGAAAGAGTCTTGATATTTGCTAAAAAATTCCCCAATAAGATTATGGACAAATCTTTGCTCTAACATTTTCTTGGAAGTCTAAATTATCTTTTAGATTTTAATCAAAATATTAATCAAATTACAAAGTAGTTGCATGATTTGAATCCCATCCCATGGATTAGTCACCATACTACTTTTGTTCTACAAATAAAATTCCAAGAAAATCCCTTGTCTTTATTTAGCAAATCCTTTAGTCTTAAAAATTGTTAAGACAAATGTCTTTAACCTAGGTTATGGAGATATTCTAAAATAACTCAAAAAAAGGCAAAGAAGAAATAGTTGAGTTTACTTTAGAACATTGGAATGATGCTTAAAATAATTATTCAACCATCAAAAAGAAAGTTTTTCCATTGTCATGTACATTACAAAATTTCAAAGTGAATTGTTAAATTAAGAATTTCTTGTTTGCATTGATTGCAAATTTACAAAAGAAATTTTACAAAAAAGATATTCAAAACATTGCATTAAAACAAATGTTTTCTCAATAACAAGCTATTCTTGTTATTTTTTTTAATTTTGAAATTGACTATATTTAAGAAGAGAAAAAATTTATACTTGATTTCCTAACCAAAAAATTTCTTCAAAATAGATCCTAATATGCCTTACAAATCGAAAGACACAGACAAAACTCCTACTTAAACCTCAAAAGAAGAAACCTTGAACCTATAGAATCTCTCAACTTAGCTTAACTCATTAAGTTATGGATTGACCACATTACAAAAGAAAAAGAGACCTAAGGCTCTCAAAACAAATACAAGTCCAACAATAGGTAGAATCTCTATCCAATTCTCCAAAATTATCACAAACCCTCTCTTAAGCACAAGAAGGTAAATTTCCAAGCCTTGTTTTCCAAACAAAGGAGATAGGATTTCATCAAAAACCTTATCTCGAAAGAATTAACAAATCCAATAATTTTCAAATACTTCAAAAGTTATTTTATCACAACCATACACTCCAAAAAAGGCTTTAACATATTTTGTCAAAACTCATTTTCAATATTGTTCCCACAGCCTTGTATAGGTTGTAATTATTGTCAACTAGGTTTAAGTGTGCAAGAAAGTAAAGCCACATGAAAGGGCAAGAAAGTAAAAGTTACATGGAAGAGCAAGAACATAAAAGCCACATGGAAGGGCAAGACAGTAAATTCACCGCAAGTAAGCCCTATTAGGGTATCATGGAGGAGTATATAAAGGCCATTGGAAGACAACAAATGAAGACAAGTTGGAAATTGAGCAAAACGGACAGCAAACCTAGACAATCAGCTGACCAAAGAGAGAAAATGTAAGAAAGGAGACGGCCAAACAAAAAGACGTCCAAAGCAAACCACTCAGCAAACATAAGGGAGCAAATGGCAAACCACCACCTACAAAGGAGAAGACATGGCTGGACAGCAACCAAAGGTGAACGGCAAATCACAAATCAGAAGGTGTTGGACAGCAAAACACAAAGGGTGACCGGCCAAAGAGAGAAAACAAGGGAGGAACGGCTGGATAGCAAGAGCTGGATGACAAAACGCAAAGGGACAACCAAAGGGAAATAACTGGCCAACCAAAGGTGAACGTCCAAACCAATCTACACGGCCAAAGGTGAACGTCCAAACCAACCTACACGACCAAACAAGGTAAACATCTAAACCAATCTACACGACCAAACACAACCAACGGCAAAAGGGTGGACAGCCAAGCAAGGAGGCGTACGGCCAAAGCAAGGCTAGACGGCAAGGGAGAACACATAGCAAAGAGGTGTGACGGTTGGAGAAAACCGTGTGACTCACGTAAGAGATAAGACAACACACCATCCGTAAGGGAAGAGAGGAGAAATCGTGAAAGAGGAGACCACTGGGAGAGCAAACCAAGTTGTTCGGAGGTGTAAAATAGACAAGTGCAAACTAGAAACGGTGGTAAGGCATGTGACCAGCAAGGCGTGCAAACCAAAAATGTACGTGAGACGTGAAATACCAAATCAGAAGCGTGCATGAGGTGTGTGACCAGCAAAGGGTGCAAACCAGAAATGTACGTGAGACGTGTAACGCCAAACTCTCTTGAAGAAGTCTGGAAATACGTTGAGTTCTTTCCGATGCTTCGCCGAAGTTCTTCTCTACGTTGTATCACACAACTCCTGCTTTCACCGTCTCACGGTCTCACCCGTCTCCTTGCCCCACGATCTCACTATCTCACGGCTCGCCTATCCGTTTCTCTCTCTTACTGTCCAGCCGGATTTCTCTCTTTTACCACCCAGTCAAATTTCTCTCTCTTATCGCCATTCACCTCTGTTCTGTCGTCTAGCCATCTCTGATTTTGGCCATGTTTTCTTTTTCTCGCTTTCCCGTCGACTCTGATTTGGCAGTTCTTTGGTTTTCGCCGGTTGTCGTTCACCCACCTTTGCCGTCACGGATTTCCTCCCCTTTTTGCCGATGGTCTGCTTTTCTTCACCTGTTTCACGTTTCTCTCCTTGTTGTATCGTTCGTTTGTCTCACGTTGTCGCAAATCTGCTATCTACTCTTCCGATGGCATCTCTTTCTTCGTCCGTCGACTACATTTTCTCTCTCTTAGTCCAACCAAATCTCTCTCACCAACCGCTAGTGTGCCGTTCCTCACAGGTTTCTCTCTCTTACCGTCACACAGTTTGCTTCGATTTGCTCAATTTGACCGTTCTTCGTTCTTTTCAATTTTCGACGACACTGTTCAATTTCTTGGCCATACTGTTTACTCGACGGCTACTCTTTTCTTTTGCAAGTAGTGTTCTTCTGTGTAGGGTTTGGTATTTTGCCGTGTATTCAATTGTGTTGGCCTTACCCTAATTTTGTCTTCCAAGGTCTTTATATATTTTCTTCCATGAAATCCTAATATGGCTTACACGGTGGATTTACGTTCTTGCCCCTCCAGGGCTTACGTTACGGATTTATGTTCTTACCCTTCCATGTGGCTTTACTTTCTTGCACACTTAAACCTAGTTGATAACAATTACAACCCATACAAGACTGTGGAAACAACAATCTCCCCCTTTGCAATTGTTGACAACACTCATAACAAAAGCCACTGTGCAGCAGTTTCAACTCCCCCTAAATATGCACTCCCCCTTTCTTAACAGCTCCCCCTGCACTATTGCTTCTCTCCCCCTTTGCCAACCAATTACAAATCTGAAAAATTCACAAAGTGGAGATGGAGGATTCACCTGAACTTTAAGCTTGAGGAGGCATTTGCACAGATAGACTAAATCTGTGCTTTTCAAACAGCTCTATGGACGGAAATTTAGTTAGATCTTGTGTAGCCTCTTCAATAGATTTAGGTTCAACTTGTGAGAGTAAAGTAGTAGCTCCCACAATTCTTCTTCTTGTTGTAACTCCTGTTGATGGGTCACCTATGATCTGATTTTCTTAATGAGCACTAGTTCACGTTTTCTTTGGCTTTCTTTCTTATACAGTCTTAGTTGCAAGAGGATCTCTTTCTTCATCTTCAGACTCACTCTTCTCCGAGTTTGAACTTACTTCTTGTTCCTTTTCTTCAGGTTGGTTTGATTCTTCATCTACATTGAAGTCACTTCTTCATTGTCCTCAGCTTCTCCATTCTGCATTGTTTTCCAGTTCTCATTTATTCTCACATCATTGGAAGTGATCACTTTTCTCAGCTTATGCAGGAAAACTCTGTAACCTTTTGTCTTTTCTGAGTATCCCACAAAGATGCCTTCATCAGACCTAACGTTGAATTTTCCCAAGTTTTGCTCCTTATTCTTCACAAAACATGGGCTGCCAAAGATTTTAAAATACTTGGCTGTTGTCTTCTTCCTACTCCATAGCTCATATGGAGTCTTATCAGTATTGAGCCTTAGTAAAACTCTGTTCAGTAGATGTACGGCTGTAAATGTTGCTTATGTCCAAAATCTTGTGTGAAACTTGGATTCCAGTAGTAGAGTTCTTGCCATTTCAACCACAGCTCTATTCTTCCTCTCTACCACCCCGTTCTGTTGAGGTGTTCTTGCTGCTGCCATCTGATAATGAATACCATGCTTCTCAAGCTAATCTTCAAAAGCTTCATTTGTAAATTCAGTGCCTTGATCTGACCTCAATACTTTGATCTTCCTTCCACTCTTATTTTCAGCCAATCTTCTGTATCTCTTGAAGCAATTCAAAACTTTTGACATGTGTTTGAGATGCATGAGGTAGGTCCTTCTCGAATAATCATTAACAAACAAAATGAAGTACCTCTCACCTTTCAACCCTTTTGTCCTCATCGGTCTACACAAATCAGTATGCACAATGTCAAACACTACTTCAAAACTAAACTCTTTGGCCTTATACTGCTTTTTGGCGTGTTTTCCTTTAGAGCATGCTGAGCAAACATACTCTCTCTCTCTCTCTCCTAAGGTCGGGAATGTTTGATTGCATGAGTAGTGGTCAGCTTCCTCATGTTCTTCTGTGATAAGTGTCCCAGCTTCTTATGCTATAGTTGATTTTCTTCTTCTTTTGTAAGTAAATAGTTGTTCATCTTGTCCTCATCAATCACATACGAATTTCCAGCTGTTCTCTTCCCGGTTGCAATAGTATTGCCTTCTTTACTCTTTACTTGGAAACTTGTTTTTGTGAATATCACTTTGTGGTCGTCGTTGCATAGTTGGCTAATAGATGCTAGATTATATCTGAGTCCTTCAACGTGCAAAACATCTTTCAGCTTTCCTTTTCCAATATTCACTGACCCCTAACCATTGATGTTGAGTGAATCATCATTACCAAACTTGACTCTGCCTTCTTTCGATTTGTTTAGCTTTGATAATTTACTCTTGTCTCTTGTCATGTGTGAAGTGCATCCACTATCAAGGATCCACTGCTTATCCTTGCAATTAGCCTTTAGTGCAATTTCAGCTATATTAGTCACCTCCTTTTTTGCTCTATATTCCTTCTTTAGTGCAATTTCAGTCACCTCCTTCTCCTTCTTCTGTTCAGTCATAGCCCTCTACTGGCTAACTTTCTTTTCTTTCTAAGACGTAGCAGCTATAGGCTGCTGCTCTTTAACCACATACATCATTTTTTTCCCTGGCTTTGGTTTGATAACTCTCTTCTCTTCTTCAGTTATCTTCACCTGAGTCACAGCTTTCTCTTTTAACTTCTGTGGCAAAGTCTCATTCTTCTTTTCTCTTGTAGAGCTTGTTTCTCCTACCACTTCAAACTTCTACAAGTTCTTCTTACTCTTTTTGAATTGTTACTAAAGTCTCAGCAACTCTATCTCCATTTCTTCAATTGTTGAAGTCCTTGAGCCAAGCTCTATTGTAAGGTCTTCACATATTTTGATCTGTTCTTCAAATCTTCTCTTCAAGTCAATATGTTCAGCCCTTATTTCATCCTTTTGACTTTCAGCTTCCTCAAACTTTTCTTCAACTTGTTTTATATGGGCCTCTAACCTTTTTATAGTTCTGCCCCTTCTAATTATCTCCTTTGAAGCTGCTTCTAGTTCAGCTTCAAGATTTGGCTCTTCTTCATCAACCTCCTCTTCCTCTTCAGAGGTTGAGCTACCACCTTGTGCTGATGCCATAAAGACATGCTTATCTGATGAGTCTTCATCTTCCTCCTCATCAGCTTCTTTTGTTTGACTCATATAACTCTTGAATGAGCCTCTCTTCTTCTTCTATGGGTTGGCAATCTTCTTGCTGGACTTCTTTGATTTAAATGATGATCTTCTCCATTTTGAATTCGGCTCATCATCACCATCCTCATCTTCATCATCAAGTTTCACTTTGCACTGAGAAGCAAAGTATCCAGTCTACCCACAATGATAACATCTTAAGGACAACTGTCCTTTTCCCTTCTTAGACCCATTCTTGAATTTCGTTGTGAAGTAAGCCAATACTTCACCTTCATTTTCTTCCTCATCATCATCATCCTCACTGGATGATTCTTCCTCTTCTTTTATCTTCAAGTGCTTCTTAGCTTTAAAAGCTACCTCCTTTGATACCTTTGTTGTTGCAGAGCTTTCAACTGACTTTATCCTTATCTCATATGCAATAAGATTGCACTAAAGATCATGTAGAGACATAGAATTGAGATCTTTACTCTCCTCTATGGCTGTTACCTTTGAGGCAAACCTCTCAGGTAGAATTCTCAGAATTTTCTTTACAATCAATGAGTCCTTCTTGTTCTTCCCATGACTTCTCAAGTCATTTACAGCATCAATAACCCTGGTGAAGAACTCTTGAACTGTCTCATTCTTTTGCATTCTGAGAGATTTATATCTCTCCTTGAACACTTGAAGCTTAGCCTCCTTCATTCTGCCATCACCTTCATAGACTTTTTGCAATCTGTCCCATATCTCCTTGGCAGATTTGCAGTCCATAACTTTAGTATACTCAACATCTGTCAATACTGAAATGATGACATTTAAGGTCTTCCCATTTATCTCAAACTGCCTTAACTCCTCTGGGGTTGGGTCTTTACCTTCTTCTGGAGCCACAAAATCCTTTTGTACGCATTTCACCACGTTCATACCCATGGTTACAAATACCACTTGCATTCTCGCTCTCCACACATGGTAGTTGGTTCCGTTGAAGATTGGAACCTTCTTGCTGTAAGTAGTGCTAGTGTTGGTATCGACTTCCATTTCTTAGTATGCTGAACAAGTCAAACTTCTAGATCCCTTCAAACTAGTACACCAAGCTGTTAAGCTTCAAATTGGTGAACCAGTGCTCTAATACCAATTGAAGTCCCGATTTCTCCGTAAGATCTACTAGTTTGTGATACTGATAGGGGGGTGAATCAGTATCACCACAATTCGCAATTTGTAGGTAAGTGAACAACTTCAATCTTTTCTTAAAAGTGAACTCTTTCTCAGACTCGACTAAGGTAGATCTATTGCTACCTACTAATCACAATAGTTTCCAAAGTCACCTTTCAGACACCTTGCCTAATAGACAATACGGATGTTCTTGTTTAGGTCTTCGTTAGGTTATGGGTTGGCTGATACTTTAACTGCGTTCACAACTCAATTCAAAACACAGAATGTAA
>CM038596.1:5864398-5891163 GCA_021533255.1 Ceriops tagal
GTTCTTGTTTAGGTCTTCGTTAGGTTATGGGTTGGCTGATACTTTAACTGCGTTCACAACTCAATTCAAAACACAGAACGTAAAGCAAATTAAGGACACACGAGATTTACGTGGTTCCATCAACGTGACGTACATCCACGATGGTAGGGACTCTCCCTTACCGAGACTATCCATTATACTTGTGAATACAGGTTACAATGGATGTCTTTAATTCTTTGCTCCTTTCACTATTGCAATTACTAAGCAAGTACAATACAAAGAGTGTCACTTACTGTGTTTACCCTTCTTCTAGCTTGTCTTGCCTTTGTTGAATTGAAAGGTTGCTCCACTGCCGCTAGAAGTTCACCGCAACGCTCTCTAACTTCTCTTGAAGAAGTTTGGAAATACGTTGAGTTCTTTCCGATGCTTCGCCAAAGTTTTTCTCTACGTTGTATCACACAACTCCTGCTTTCACCGTCTCACGGTCTCACCCGTCTCCTTGCCCCACGATCTCACTATCTCACGGCTCGCCCGTCCATTTCTCTCTCTTGCTGTCTAGCGGATTTCTCTCTCTTACTGCCGGATTTCTCTCTTTTACCGTCCAGTCGGATTTCTCTCTCTTACCGCCGTTCACCTCTGTTCTGTAGTCCAGCCGTTTCTGATTTTGACCGTGTTTTCTTTTTCTTGCCTTCCCGTTGACTCTGATTTGGCCATTCTTAGGTTTTCACCGATTACCGTTCACCTACCTTCGCCGTCACGGATTTCCTCCCTTTTCTGCCAGTGGTCTGCTTTTCTTCATCCGTTTCACGATTCTCTCCTTGCCATGTCGTTCGTTTGTCTCAGGCCATCGCAGATCTGTTGTCTGCTCTTCCGGTGGCGTCTCTCTCTTTGTCCATTGGCTGCATTTTCTCTCCTTTCGTCCATCGACTATGTTTTCTCTCTCTTCGTCCAGCCAGATCTCTCTCATCGACCGTTGGTGTGTTGGTGGTGTGCCGTTCCTCACGGGTTCTCTCTCTTGCCGTCACACGGTTTGCTCCGATTTGCTTAATTTGGTCGTTCTTTGTTCTGTTCAATTTCCAACGACACTGTTCAATTTCCGACGATACTGTTCACTTGACGGCTACTCTTTTCTTTTGCAAGTGGTGTTCTTTTGTGTAGGGTTTGGTGTTTTGCCGTGTATTCAATTGTGTTGGCCTTACCTTAATTTTGTCTTCCAAGGTCTTTATATATTTTCTTTCATGAAACCTTAATAGGGCTTAGACGGCGGATTTACGTTCTTGCCCCTCCAGGGCTTACGCGGCGAATTTACGTTCTTGCCCTTCATGTGGATTTATCTTCTTGCCCTTCCATATGGCTTTACTTTCTTGCACACTTAAACCTAGTTGACAACAATTACAACCCATGCAAGACTGTGGGAACAACAGTGAGGTAGGCCGTGAGACGTGGAACAACAAACCAAAAACGTGAGGCGAGCCGTAAGACAAGGAGACGGGTGAGACTGTGAGACGATGAAAGCAGGAGCTGTGTGAGACAACCTAGAGAAGAATTCGGTGAAGCATCGAAAAGAACTCAAAGTATTTCCAGATCTCTTCAAGAGAGGTTAGAGAGCGTTGTGGTGAACTTCTAAGTGACAGTGAAGCAGCCATTCAATTCAACAGAGGCAAGACAAGCTAGAAGAAGGGTAGACACAGTAAGTGACACTCTTTGTATTGTACTTGCTTAGTAATTGCAATAGTGAAAGGAGAAAAGAATTAAAGACATCCATTGTAACCTGTATTCACAAGTATAATGGATAGTCTCAGTAAGGGAGAGTCCCTACCATCGTGGATGTACGTCACGTTGATGGAACCACGTAAATCTCATGTGTCCTTAATTTGCTTTACGTTCTATGTTTTGAATTGAGTTGTGAACGCAGCTAAAGTATCAGCCAACCCTAAACAAGAACATCCGAATTGTCTATTAGGCAAGGTGTCTGAAGTTGAATTTGAGAAAGAGTTCGCTTTAAAGAAGAGATTGAAGTTGTTCACATATCTTCGAATTGTAGTGATACTAATTCACCCCCTTCTCAGTATCATAAACTAGTAGATCCTAGCGTGAAGTCGGGAATTTCATTCAAAATATTTGCAAAATGGAAATTGATTTTTATAATGAAAACCCTTTCATTGTCATTTCAAACATTCTTTCTTAAGGATGGTATTTGAAACCTTTAGATCATACAAAACCACAATCCTATTATATAATAATTTTAAAAATAACTAAGTCTACAAAATTCTAACACTTCTACCTTGAAAAATCCTATTCATGCTTTGCCTATTTTACATGTCATATCCTACAAATTATCCATTCTTCAAAGTAGGGACAAAACCTTTCAAAACCAAAAAGTAGATTTTTTCAAATCTATTGTTAAAAAATGACTCAAGGAGACCTAATAGCCCTTATAAGTTTGGCTTCAAAATATTACTTTTATAACCAAAAAATCTTATACTTTTACTGAAGTTTCCGACTTCACCCTAGGATCTACTAGTCTGTGATACTGAGAGGGGGGGTGAATCAATATCACACCCCTTAAAAACACTGATAACTTAAGCTAAAGTATTCTACTTCTTTAACACTTTCGCTCTCATCAATACGCAAGTATGTGAACGACTTCAACCTCTTCTTAAAAGCGAACTCTTTCGCAGATTCGACTAAGGTAGATCTATTGTTACCTACTAATCACAATAGTCCCTAAAGTCACCTTTCAGATACCTTGCCTATTAGACAGATCGGATGTTTTTGATTAGGTCTTCTTTAGGTTACAATGTGACGTACATCCATGGTGATAGGGACTCTTCCTCTATCGAGACAATCCACTATAATTAAGAATACCAATGTGGTACTCCCTATGTCCACAATGTAGTTACAATGGATGTCTTAATCCTCTGTTCCTTTCACTATTGCAAATACAAAGTAAGTACAATACAAAGAGTGTCACTTACTGTGTCTACCCTTCTTCTAGCTTGTCTTGCCTCTGTTGAATTGAATAGGCTACTCCACTGTGGTGTAGAAGTCCACCACAACACTCTTTAACCTCTCTTGAAGAAATCTGGAAATACGTTGAGTTCTTTCCAATGCTTCACTAAATTCCTTCTCTAGGTTGTTTCACACAACTCCTGCTTTCACTGTCTCACGGCTTCACTCGTCTCCTGATCTCACAGCCTGCCTCACGTTTTTGGTTTGGCGTTTCACATCTCACGCACGTTTCTAGTTTGCCCGCTTTGCTGGTCTCACGCCTCACGCACATTTTTGGTCTCACGCCGACGCACGTTCTGGTCTCACGCCGTCCAGCCAGATTTCTCTCACTGTCCAGCCGGATCTCTCTCACCATCCAGCCAGATTTCTCTCATTGTCCAGCCGGATCTCTCTCACCGTCCAGCTGTTCACTCTTTTCTTGTGCCGTCCACTCTCCTTCGACCGTTCACCTTTTTGTCGTCCACCCCTTCTAACCGTATCAGGTTTTTCTCTTTTCTGTTAGTGTTCTATTTTTCTGTACTCACTTGGTTGGCTGAATTGAGTTTTCTTTCTCTCTACCGGTGGTTTGTATTTTTCCCGTCCACCCCTTTCTTTTTCCGTCCACCCTTCGTTCTGCCATCCAGCCCCTATTCTGCCGTTCAACCTTGTCTCTGATTTTGGATGTCACGGATTTTCTCCCTTTTCTGGCAGTGGTGTACCGTTCCTCACGAGTTTCTCTCTCTTGCCGTCACATGGTTTTCTCCTTGCCATGTCGTCTCCTCGCCGACCACTGGTGTGCCGGTGGTCTATCGTCACAGTTTTGGTCGTCTCGGATTTTCTCCTTTTCTTCCAACGACTTATCTGATTTTGCCGTGTAAGGCTTCTTTTGTTTTCTCTTCCAAAGTTGTGGTTTTACTTTCTTGCCCCTTCATGTCAAATTACTTACACACTTAAATCTAGTTAACAACAATTACAACCAATACAAGGCTGTAGGAACAACAATCTCCCCCTTTGTAATTGTTGGAACCACTCATAACAAAAGCCATTATGCAGTAATTACAACTCCCCCTAAATATGCACTCCCCCTTTCTTAACAGCTCCCCCTACACTGTTGCTTCTCTCCCCCTTTGCCAACCAATTACAAAAAAAGCTCCCAAACTAAAGATGGAGGATTCACCTGAACTTCAAGCTTGAGGAGGCATTTGCACAGACAAACTCATTCTGTGCTTTTCAAACAACTCTGTAGACAGAGGTTTAGTTAGAATATCTAAAATTTGATCTTTAGTGCCAACATACTCCCACTGAATTGTACCTTGTTCCACTTGATCTTTGATGAAGTGATACCAGATGTCAATATGCTTGCTCCTTGAATGTTGAACCAGATTCTTGTTGAGATCAATAGCACTTTGATTATCACAAAGTACACTCACTGGTAACTTCACTTCAACACCCAAGTTTACCAATTGTCTTTGCATCCATATCACCTGAGTACATGCTACACAAGTAGCCATATACTCAGCCTCAGCTGTGCTCAAAGCAACACTGTTTTGCTTTCTACTTAACCATGCAACACACTTTGAACCCAAGTAGAAGCTACAACTGCTAGTTGATTTTCTGTCATCTATACTTCCTACCTAGTTTGCATTAGTGTATACTCGTAGTTTTATAACATCCATGGCAGGATATCATAAACCCATTTCTAGTGTCCCTTTGAGGTATCTTAGGATTCTTTTCACTGCTAACACATGAGATTCCTTAGGATCAGCTTGGAATCTGTTGGCAATGCACACAGCTTGCATAAGATCAGGCCTTGATTCTGTAAGGTACAGAAGGCTCCCTATCATCTTCCTGTATTCTGTAAGGCTTATACTCCTTCTCTCCTGATCTTTTGTTAACTTGCAGACCATTGTCATAGGGGTACTAACAAGTCTGCTATCCTCCATGCCAAACTTTTTCAGCATCTCTTTGGCATATTTTGTCTGAGAAATAAAACTATCTTCTTCACACTATTTTATCTGTAATCCAAGAAAGTAATTCATTTCTCCAATCAAAGACATCTCAAATTCCTCACTCATCTTCTGTGCAAAATCTTTACATAGCTCAGAGTGATCCCCTCCAAAGATGATGTCATCTGTATATACTATGGTTATCAGCTGGCCTTTCTCTGAGTTGAACATATATAGGTTATTATCAACTGTTCCTCTTCTGAAGTTCAACATTCTCAAGTACACATCTAGCCTACTATACCATGCTCTTGGGGCTTGTTTAAGGCCATACAAGACTTTCTTCAGCTTGCACACGTGTGTCTCATCCTCACTGATTTGTACTCCATCAGGTTGTTCAATATACACTTCTTCTTTCAGGAGCCCATTCAGAAAGGCTGATTTCACATCCATCTAATAAACTTTATACCTCTTATGTGCTACCAAAGCTAGGAACATTCTAGTAGTTTCTAACCTTGCCACTGGTGCAAAAGTTTCATCCACATCTACTCCTTCTACCTGAGTGTAGCCTTTGCAAACCAGCCTGGCCTTGTTCCTCACCACCTTGCCATCTTCATTGTGTTTATTCCTAAACACCCATTTTGTTCCTATGACATTCTTGTTAATGGGTCTTGGAACTAGCTCTCATGTATCATTCTTCTCGATTTAATCCAGCTCTTCATTGATAGCTTTGACCTAGGCTTTGTCTTGTGCAGCCTCTTCAACAAATTTAGGTTTAACTTATGAGAGTAAAACAGTAGCTCCCACAATTCTTCTTCTTGTTGTAACTCCTGCTAACGGGTCACCTATGATCTAATTTCCTTGAGGAGCGCTGGTCTATGTCTTCTTTGTCTTTCTCTCTTGCACAGTCTTAGTTGCAAGAGAATCTCTTTCTTCATCATTATACTCACTTTTCTCTGAGTCTGAACTTACTTCTTTTCCCTCTTCTTTATGTTGGTCAGATTCTTCATCTATCTTAAAGTCATCTTCTTCACAGTCCTCAGCTTCTCCATTATGCATTGTTTTCCAGTTTTTATCTATTCTCACATCACTGGAAGTGACCACTTTTCCTAGTTTATGTAGAAAAACTTTATAACCTTTTGTCTTTGCTGAGTACCCCACAAAGATGCCTTCATCTGACCTAACATGGAATTTTCCCAAGTTTTGCTCTTTGTTCTTCACAAAACATGGGCTGCCAAAGACTTTCAGATACTTGGCTGTTGTCTTCTTCCCACTCCATAGCTTATATGGAGTCTTATCAGTATTAGTCCTTAGTAAAACTTTGTTCAGTAGGTGCACAGCTGTAAATGTTGCTGCTGTCCAAAATCTTGTGTGAAACTTGGATTCCAGCAGTAGAGTTCTTGCCATTTCAACCACAACTCTATTTTTCCTCTCTACCACCCCGTTCTATTGAGGTGTTCTTGTTGCTGCCATCTGATGGTGAATACTTACTTCTCAAGGTAATCTTCAAAAACTTCATTTGTAAATTCAATGCCTTGATCTGACCTCAATACTTTGATCTTCATTCCACTCTCATTTTCAGCTAATCTTCTGTATCTCTTGAAGCAATTCAGAACTTCTGACTTGTGTTTGAGGTGCATGATGCAGGTCCTTCTAGAATAATCATCAACAAACAAGATGAAGTACCTCTCACTATTCAACCCTTTTGTCCTCATCAATCCACACAAATTAGTATGCACAATGTCAAGAACTGCTTCAGAACTGAACTCTTTGGTCTTATACTGCTTTCTAGCATGTTTTCCTTTAGAGCATGCTGAGAAAACATACTATCTCTCTCTCTTGAGGTCGAGAATGTCTCTGATTGCATGAGTAGTGGTTAGTTTCCTCATGTTCTTCTGTGTTAAATGCCACAGCCTCCTATGCCAGAGTTGATTTTCTTCTTCTTTGGTGAGTAAACAGCTGTTTGTCTTGTCCTCATCAATCATATATAAATTTCTTGTTGTTCTCTTCCCAGTTGCAACAGCATTGCCTTCTTTACTTTTTACTTGGCAACCTGTTTTTGTAAATATCATTTTATGGTCTTCATCACATAGTTGGCTAACAGATGCTAGATTATATCTGAGTCCTTTAACGTGTAGAACATCTTTCAACTTTCCTTTTCCAATATTTATTGACCCCTGACCACTGATGTTGAGTGAATTATCATTGCCAAACTTGACTCTGCCTTCTTTTGACTTGTTTAGCTTTGATAATTTACTCTTATCTCCTATTATGTGTGAAGTGCATCCACTATCAAGGATCCACTGCTTATCCTTGTAGTTAGCCTTCAGTGCAATTTCAGCTATATTAGCTACCTCCCTTTTTGCTCCTTTTTGCTTTATATTCTTTCCTTTGAACTGGCTTGAAGATAACTTTCTACTTTTTCTCAACTTTGACTGTACCGATTGCTTTCACTGTGCCTCTCTAACCTCTCTTAAAGAAATCTGGAAATACGTTGAGTTCTTTCCAATGCTTCACCGAATTCCTTCTCTAGGTTGTTTCACACAACTCCTGCTTTCATCATCTCACGGCTTCACCCGTCTCCTAATCTCACGGCCTGCCTCACGTTTTTGGTTTGGTGTTTCACGTCTCACGCACGTTTCCGGTTTGCCCGCTTTGCTGGTCTCATGCCTCACGCACGTTTCTGGTCTCACGCCGACGCACGTTCTGGTCTCACACCGTCGCACGTTCTGGTCTCATGCCATCCAGCCGGATCTCTCTCACCGTCCAGCCAAATCTCTCTCACTGTCCAACCGGATCTCTCTCACCGTCCAATTGTTCACTCTTTTCTTATGTCGTCCACTCTCCTTCAGCCATCACCTTTTTGTCGTCCACCCCTTTTAGTTGTATCGGGTTTTTCTCTTTTCTACCAATGTTCTGTTTTTCCGTACTCACTTGGTTGGCCAAATCGAGTTTTCTTTCTCTCTATCAGTGGTTTCTGTTTTTTCCGTCCACCCTTTTCTTTTTCCATCCACCCTTCATTCTGCCGTCCAACCCCTGTTCTACTGTTCAGCCCCGTCTTTGATTTTGGCCGTCACGGATTTTCTCCCTATTTTGCTGGTGGTGTGCCGTTCCTCATGAGTTTCTCTCTCTTGCCGTCATATGGTTTTCTCCTTGTCATGTCGTCTCCTTGCCGATTGCTAGTTGCTGGTGGTCTATCATCACACTTTTGGTCGTCTCAGATTTTCTCCTTTTCTTCCAACGACTATCTGATTTTGTCATATAGGGTTTCTTTTGTTTTCTCTTCTAAAGTTGTGGTTTTACTTTCTTGCCCCTCCATGTAACTTCAAATTACTCTCTTGCCCCTCCATGTGGCTTTACTTTCTTTCCCCTCCATGTTAAATTACTTGCACACTTAAATCTAGTTGACAACAATTACAACCAATACATGGCTATGGAAACAACATTTACTATATTAATAATGACCCAAATTGAAGAAAATATTATAAAATAACATAATAACTATTACAAAGTAAAACAACATCATCTTAGGCTACATCTGAGTTAAGTGAACCAATAATTAACCTTTAAAATAAAAATGAGATAACTTTTTTGATGTCTTTTATCCAATTAAGTAAAAAAAAAAGAATAATCCTTATTAAATGACAAAATTATTTTTAGTAACAAAAAGCTTTACTATAGGATAAAACCACTTTTTAGAGACTCCTAATCTGTAACTGACTAAAGACCACTTTTAGAGATTTCTAACCTTTAACTAATTGTAAATCACTTTTGAGAGATTACTAATTTATAACCAACTATGGATGATTTTTCAAGGATTCCTCATTTCAAATATTATCCCTTAATCCTTAAAATACCCTCCTTTGTATCCTCTTTTTCCTTTATATTTCCTATGAATCTTTATAAGTATATGAGATTAATAAAAATTTCTTTAGTAAAAATAATTCCTTTATTACATTTCCTCTGAATATTTTTTTTGTTTCTATTTTTATTTTATATTTCTTTAATTTCTATATCTTCTACTTCTTTTTTTTAGAAACTTTCCAAATTTGTTATTAAAAAATAGCTTAAAAAATCCATTAACCCTTACAAGTCTAACCTTAAAATACTACCTTTTTGGTGCAAATATCTCATGCTTTTGCCTTATTAATAATGACCCAAATTAAAGAAGAATATTACAAAAAAATGTAATAGCTATTACAAAGCAAAACAACATCGTTTTAGGCTACATAATGATAAGTGAACCAATAATTGACCCCTAAAATGAAAATAAGGATGATTGCTTTAGTGACTTCTTTCAATTAAGTGAAAAAAGTCCCTCAAAATAACAAAATTACTTTCAATGATTGATAACTTCACTATGAGATATAACCATTATTTAAAGATTATTGACCTATAACTTACTGCAAAATACTTTTAAAAGATTCTTCACTTATAACCAACTACAAATCCCTTTTTATAGATTCTTAACCTATGACTAGCTGGAGATTACTTTTTAAAGATTCCTTACTCATGACTAATTATAGAAGACATCCTTTAACTATAAGTAAGGGTAGAAAAACAAAAAAAGGCATCAGCTAAAAACTCCTCACATTTCCATATAATTCCCCTTTCCAAACATTGTATCCTTTCCTTCCTCTTTTAAATATTGTTCCCTTCCTCCTAGAAAACCTTCTTTGTGTCCTATTTTTCCTATGTATTTCCTATAAATTATGGTAATTATTTTAGATTAATAAAAATTTTCCTATTACAAATAACTCTTTTATTACATTTCTTCTAAATATTTATTTTTCTATTTTAATTTCTTTTTATTTATATTTCTTTCATTTTTCTTACTTTTGGAAACTTTCCAAATTTGTTATTGAAAAATGGCTTAAGGAAATCCAACAACCCTCATAAGTCTAAACTCAAAATACTACCTTTTTAGCATAAAAATCTTATACTTATACTCTATTGGTAGTAGCTTAAACTAAAAAAGAATATTACAAAATAATGTAGCAACTATTAAAAAGTAAAACAACATTGTCTCAAGTTACATCTGAATCAAGTGAACTAATAATTAACCTTTAAAATGAAAATGAGGATAAATACTTCAGTGTTAAGTAAAAAAAAAAATTCTATAAAATAACAAAATTACTTTCAATGAGTATTTTAGATTAATCCTTATAAGTTCCTTCTTTATATCCTCCTCTTCTTTTATATCTTTTATAAATCCTTATAAGTATTTTAGATTAATAAAAATTTTCTTATTACAAATAATTCATTTATTACATTTCTTCTAAATACTTATTTTTCTATTTTAATTTCTCTTTATTTTTATTTCTTCTGCTTTTATTTCTTCTGTAAACTTTCCAAATTTGTTGTTAAAAAATGGCTTCAAGAAAGACAATAACCCTGACAAGTCTAAACTTGAAAGACTACTTTTTTGGCATAAAAGTCTCATACTTTTGCCCTATTGGTAGTAGCCCAAACTAAAAAGGAATATTACAAAATAATATAATAGTTATTACAAAGTAAAACAACATTGTTTCAAGCTACATCCAAGTCATGCAAACTAATAATTGACCTTTAAAATGAAATTAGGATGACTACTTTGATGTTTTCTCTCTTATAAGTAAAATAAAATTCCCATAAAACAACAAAATTACTTTTGATAACTGATAATTTCACTATAAGACAAAACCATTTTTTAAGGATTTCTAACCTATAACCAACTATATAGCACTTTACAAAGATTCTTGACCTATGACCAAATGCAAATAACTTTTCAGAGATTCCTGATTTATGACCAACTAGAATTGCCTTTCAAGGATTTCTTACTTGTGACTAACATATCATTCTCTCATATATTTTCCCTTTTCAAATATTGCACCATCTCCTTTCTCTTTCAAATATTATCTCTTTTCCCTTAGAAAACCTCCTTTATATCCTTTTCTTTTATATTTTCTACAAGTCCTTTTAAGTATTTCAAATCAATAAAAATTTCTTTATTATAAATAATTCCTTTATTACATCTCTTCTAAATATTTATTTTCTATTTTAGTTTCTTTTTATTTCTATTTCTTCTATTTTTATTTCTTTTACAAACCTTAGAAATCTACTATTGAAAAATGACTAAAGGAAATCCAATAACTCTTACAAGTCTAAACCCAAAATACTACCTTTTTGGCATAAAAATCTCATATTTTTACCTTATTAGCAATAGCCAAAACTAAATAAGAATATGACAAAATAATGTAGTAGTTATTATAAAGTAAAACAACATTGTTTCAAGTTACATTTAAGTCAAGTGAACAAATAATTAACCTCTAAAATAAAAATGAGAACGATTACTTTGGTGTCTTCTCTCTAATTAAGTAAAACAAATTCCCATAAAATGACAAAATTACTTTTGATAACAGATAACTTCACTATAAGATAAAACCACTGTTCAGAGATTTCTGATATGTGACCAATTATAAACCATTTTAGAGATTCCTAACTTATGATCAATTGCAAATCACTTTTAAGGAATTCTTGACCTATGACCAGCTGTAAATTATTTTTCAAGGATTTCTTACTCGTAACTAACAATAAAAGACATCCTTTAACTATAAATATGAGTAAAATAATAGAAAGGGGCATTAGTTGAAAACTTATCATTCTCTCATATATTTTCTCCTTTTAAATATTGTACCCTTTCATCTCTCTTTCAAATATTATCTCCTTTTCATTAAAAAACCTTTTTTGTATCTTCTTTTTCTTTAGCATCTCTTATAAATTCCTATAAGCATTTTATACTAATAAAAATTTCTCCATTACAAATAATTCCTTTATTACATTTCATCCAAATATTTATTTTTTTATTTTTACTTCTTTTGGAAACGTTCAAAATCTGTTGTTGAAAAATAGCTTAAGGAAATCCAATAACCTTGAAATGTCTAGCATCAAAATACTAACTTTCGAAATAAAAATCTCATACTTCCGCCCTATTAGTAGTAGCCTAAACTAAAAAAGAATATTACAAAATAATGTAGTGGCTGTTGCAAAGTAAAACAACATTGTTTTGAACTACATCTGAGTTAAATGAACCAATAATTGACCTTTAAAATGAAAATAAGAATGACTACTTAAGTGTCTTTTCTCTAATTAAGTATAAAAAATTTCATAAAATAACAAAATTACTTTCGATAACTGACAACTTCACTATAAGACAGAACCACTTTAAAAAATTTCTAACTTGTGACCAAATGTAGACCACTTGATAGATATTCCTAACCTATGACCAATTGTAAATCACTTTTTAGAGATTCCTAACCGGTTTTTAGAGTTTCTTAACCCATGACTACCTACAAATTATTTTTCAAGGATTTCTTACTTGTGACTAACAAAAAAAGGTTTCCTCTAACTATAAATACAAATAAAAGAATAGAATGGGGCATTAGTTGAAAACTCATCATTCTTTTATATATTTTCCCTTTTTAAATACTATACCTTCTCTTTCTCTTTTAAATATTATCTCATATCCCTTAAAAAACCTCCTCTGTATTCTCTTTTTCTTTTATATCTTTACTAATTCTTGTAAATATTTTAGACTAATAGAAATTTCTTTATTACAAATAATTCATGAAGTTCCCAACTTCACCCTAGGATCTACTAGTCTGTGATACTGAAAGGGGGGTGAATCAGTATCACACCCCTTAAAAAACAACTTTGATAATTTAAGCCAAAAATGAACTCTTTCCCAGATTCAACTAAGGTAGATCTATTGTTACTTACTAATCACAATAGTCCCTAAAGTTACCTTTCAAACACCTTGCCTATTGGACGAATTGGTTGTTCTTGACTAGGTCTTCTTTTAGGTTATGGGTTTGATGATTCTTTAGCTGTGTTCACAACTCAATTCAAAACACAGAATGTAAATTCAAAACAAGGACACGAGAGATTTACGTGGTTCTATCAATCTGACGTACTCTACGGTGGTAGAGTTTCTTCCTCTACCGAGACAATCCATTATACTTGAGAACACCAGTGTGGTATTCCTTATGATTACAATGGATGTCTTAATCTTCTACTCCTTTCACTATTGCAAATACAAGGCAATCACAATACAAAGAGTGTCACTTATTGTGTTTGCCCTTCTTCTAACTTGTGTTGCCTCTATTTGATTTGAATAGGCTACTTTACTACCGCTTGGAAGATCACCAAAACACTCTTTAACCTCCCTTGAAGAAATCTAAAAAATTCGTTGAGTTCTCTCAAATGTTTCATTGATTTTTTTTCTCTAGGTTATCTCACACAACTTCTGGTCTCATCATCTCACGGTCTCACCCATCTCCTGATCTCACCGTCTCACGGTCTAACGTTTCACTCTTTTCTAGTCTTATCATCATACCGTCTCCAGGTCTCATGTCTCACCGTTTTTGGTCTCACGTCTCACCGATTCTAGTCTCATGTCTCACCATTTTTGGTCGCACCGATTCTAGGTTGCACGTCTCCTCTAGTCTCATCAGTTTCACCCTTTTCTAGTCTCACGTCTCACCTGGTCACACGTCTCACCTGGTCTGACGCCTCACCTGGTCTCACGTCTCACCTGGTCTGTATCCCTAACGTTTCTAGTCTGTATCCCAATGTTTTTGGTCTGTATCCCCAACGTTTCTCAGTTTCCAGGTCTGGTCTCTCCTGTTTCTAGTCTGCTCTCACGTCTCATGATTTCCAGGTTTGGTCTCTCCCGTTTCATGCTTCATTGGTCTCTTGTTTCTAGTCTACTCTAACATTTCTAGTTTGCTCTCACCGTTTTTGGTCTGTCACGCCCCGTTGCCCGTTCTGGTCTGTCACGCCACGTCGCACGTTCTGGTCTCTCATGCCCCGTCGCACGTTTTGGTCTGTCACGCCCCATCGCATGTTCTGGCTTTGCTGGTCTTGGTCTGCTCTCACCGTCTCATGGATACCAGGTTTGGTCTCTCACCTCACGTTTCCAGGTCTGCCGTTTTCTCTGATTTCTTTTCTTACGATGGTTACCTTAACAAAGAGATAAGTCTTGGTTAATATACTCCCATCTATGCAAACCTTAGTAGGGTTTACTGGAACCGCAGCGAATTTCCTTTCTTGCCCCTCCATATGGCTTTATATTACTATTCCATTCAAAATTCAGCATTATCCTCTTTCTTAATTTATTTTTCTTGCTCTTTTCTTTCTATTGAAAAACTCATCCCTTGAATGCTTGAATGAGCCACTTCTACTTGCACACTTAAATCTGGTTGACAACAATTAGAACCTATACAAGGCTGTAGGAACAACAAACTCCCCCTTTGTAATTGTTGGCAACACTCATAACGAAAGCCATTATTCAGCAGTCCTTTAAAATCTTCTTAGAGTGATAATCCAGAAGCAGATGGATTATAACTCCCCCTTCCTTAATAGCTTCCCCTGTACTGTTGCTTCTCTCCCCCTTTGCCAACCAATTACAAATTTGAAAAACCCACAAAGTAGAGATGGAGAATTCACCTGAACTTCAGGCTTGAGGAGGCATTTGCACAGACAGACTCATTCTGTACTTTTCAAACAGCTCTATGGACAGAGGTTTAGTTAGAATATCTGACATTTGATCTTTAGTGCCAACATACTCTAACTGAATTGTGCCCTCTTCCACTTAATCCTTGATAAAGTGATACCGGATGTCAATATGCTTGCTCCTTGCATGTTGAACTGGATTCTTGCTGAGATCAATTGCACTTTAATTATCACAAAGTACACTCACTAGTAACTTCACTTCAACACCCAAATCGGCCAATTGTCTATGTATCCATATCACCTGAGTACATGCTGCACAAGTAGCTATATACTCAGCCTTCACTGTGCTCAAAGCAACACTATTTTACTTTCTACTTAGCCATGTAACACACTTTGAACCTAAATAGAAGCTACAGCCACTGGTTGATTTTCTATCATCTATACTTCCTGCCCAGTCTGCATCAGTGTATGCTTGTAGTTTTACAGAATCCATGGCAGGATACCACAAACCCATTTCCAGTATCCCTTTAAGGTATCTTAGGATTCTTTTCACTACCAACACATGAAATTCCTTTGGATCAGCTTAGAATTTGCTAGTGATGCACACAGTTTGCATGAGATTAGGCCTTGATGCTGTAAGATACAGAAGGCTCCCTATCATCTTCCTGTATTCTGTGAAGCTTGTACTTTTTCCTTCCTGATCTTTTGTTAACTTACAGCTTACTGTCAGAGGGGTACTGATAGGTCTGCTATCCTCCATGCCAAACGTTTTTAGCATCTCTTTGGCATATTTTGTCTGAGAAATAAAAATACCATCTTCATATTGTTTTATCTGTAATCCAAGAAAGTAAGTCATTTCTCCAATCAATGACATCTCAAATTCCTCACTCATCTTCTGTGCAAATTCTTGGCATAGCTCAGAGTGATCCCTTCTAAAGATGATGTCCTCTACATATACTATGGTTATCAGTTGGCCTTTCTCTGAGTTGAACACATATAGGTTATTATCAATTGTTCCTCTTCTAAAGTTCAACCTTCTCAAATACACGTCTAGCCTACTCTACCATGCCCTTGGGGCTTGTTTAAGGCCATACAAGGCTTTCTTCAGCTTGTACACGTATGTCTCATCCTCACTGATTTGTACTTCATTGGGTTGTTCAATATACACTTCTTCTTTCAGGAGCCCATTCAGAAAGGCTAATTTCACATCCATCTGGTAAACGTTATACCTCTTATGTGCTGCCAAAGTTAAGAACATTTTGATAGTTTCCAACCTTGCTACTGGTGCAAAAGTTTCATCAACATCTATTCCTTCTATCTGAGTGTAGCCTCATTGTCAAACTTGACTCTGCCTTTTCTTGACTTGTTCAGCTTTGATAATTTACTCTTGTCTTCTGTCATGTATGAAGTGCATCCATTATCAAGGATCCACTACTTATCCTTGTAGTCAGCCTTTAATGCAATTTTAGTTATATTAGTCTCCTCCCTTATAGCTCTATATTCCTTCTTTTAAACTGGCTTGAAGATAGCTTTCTCCTTTTTCTTAGCTTTGATTGTACCAGTTGGTTTTACTGTGCCATTGAATGCCTTCTCTTGCTCAGGGAGAATTGTCATGCATCCCTTGGCATTATAGCCATCCTGCTTGCACCTTTCACATTGTTCCAAGTCTCCCAATATAGCAAACTTGTTCTTTGAAACCACTGGTTTGGGCTTCCACCAACAATCCTTGTCAATGTGTCCTTACTTTTTACAATATGTGCAAGAACTCACGACAGGTGTTCTCCTCTAAATTTTGTATTGCCTCCCCCTGTATGCAGCATCGTATCTTCTCAAATTAGAGACATATACTGGCCTTCTCCACCAGTATTTACTTGCCTTATGAACTCAAACTTCACAATAAAGACAGTAACCTTGAAACTGCCTCTTCTTAGGTCTAATCACAGCTTGTTTTCTTTTGTTCATTACTTATTGTGTAGGTAAGGTTGCTGGCTTCTTTGCTTGTGTGACTTTCATTTTAGTCACCTTCTTCTCCTTCTTTTGTTCAGCCATAGCCCTTTGCTGGCTGACTTTCTTTTCTTCATTTTTGTTTGCAACCCTAGGTTGCTTCTTCAAATCTTCTTTATTTTCAGCCTTCACTGTTCCTGGCTAATCAGTCTTTTCTTTCTGAGACTTAACCTTCTCTTTCAACTTCTATGGCAAAGTCTCATTATCTTTAGGCAATGCAACCTCAGATTGCTGCACTTTCTCTTCATTCTTCTTTTCTCATGCAGAGCTTGTTTCTCCTACCATTTCAAGCTTCTACCATTTCAAACTTCATTCTTCTTTTCAGCAACTCTATCTCCATTTCTTCAATTGTTGAAGTCCTTGAGCCAAGCTCCGTAGTAAGGTCTTCACATATTTTGATCTGTTCTTCAAATCTTCTCTTCAAGTTAATATGTTCAGCCCTTATTTTATCCTTTTGGCTTTCTACTTTCTCAATCTTTGCTTCAACTTGTTTTATATGGGCCTCCAACTTTCTTATAGTTCTGCCCCTTCTGATTATCTCCTTTAAAACTGCTTCTAACTCAGCTTCAAGATCTGGTTCTTCTTCATCAATCTCCTCTTCCTTTTCAGAGGTTGAACTACCACATCGAGCTGATGCCATAAAGGCATGCTCATCTGATGAGTCTACATCATCCTCCTCATCGACTTCTTTTGTCTGGCTCATATAACTCTTGAATGAGCCTCTCTTCTTCTTTTGTGGGTTAGCAGTCTTCTTGCTAGACTTACTTAACTTGAATGATGGTCTTCTCCATTTTGAATTCTGCTCATCATCACCATCCTCATCTTTATCATCAAGTTTCACTTTGCACTGAGAAGCAAAGTGTCCAGTCTGCCTATAACGATAACATCTCAAAGACAACTGTCCTTTTCCTTTCTTAGACCCCTTTTTGAATTTCTTTGTGAAGTAAGCCAACACTTCACCTTCACTTTCTTCCTCATCATCATCATCATCCTCACTAGATGATTCTTCCTCTTCTCTTATCTTCAAGTGTCTCATAACTTTGAAAGCTGCCTTCTTTGATAGCTTTGGTGTTAAGGAGCTTTCAATTGACTTTATTCTCATCTCATATGTAATGAGATTGCACTGGAGATCATATAGTGACATAGAATTGATATCTTTACTCTCCTCTATGGGTGCGACCTTTAAGGTAAACCTCTCAGGCAAAATTCTCAAAATTTTCTTCACAATAGATGAGTCCTTCTTGTTCTTCTCATGACTTCTTAGGTCATTTACAACATTAATAACCCTGGAGAAGAACTCTTGGACTGTCTCATTCTTCTGCATTCTGAAGGATTCATATCTCTCCTTGAAAATTTGAAGCTTAGCCTCCTTTATTCTGCCATTACCTTCATAGACCTTCTACAATCTGTCCCATATCTCCTTAACAGATTTGCAATCCATAACTTTAGCATATTCAGCATCTGTCAATGTTGAAATAATGACATTTGTGGCCTTCCCATTGATCTCAAACTGCCTTAATTCCTCTAGAGTTGGATTTCAACCTTTTTTTGGAGGCTCAAAACCCTCCTGTATAGATTTCACCACATTCATGCCTATGGTTGCAAATACCACCTGCATTCTCGCTCTCCACATATGGTAGTTAGTTCTATTGAAGATTGGAACCTTTTTATTGTAAGTAGTGTTGGTGCTGGTATTGGCATCCATTTCTCAGTATGCTGAACAAGTTAAAACTTCTGAAACCCTTCAAACTAGTACACCAAGCTGTTAAGCTTCAAACTGGTGAACCTGGCTCTAATACTAATTGAAGTTCCCAACTTTACCCTAAGATCTACTAGTCTGTGATACTGAGAGGGGAGTAAATCAGTATCACACCCCTTAAAAAAACTCTGATAATTTAAATCAAAAATGAACTCTTTCCCAGATTCAACTAAGGTAGATCTATTGTTACCTGCTGATCACAATAGTCCCCAAAGTTACCTTTCAAACACCTTGCTTATTAGACGGATCGGTTGTTCTTGACTAGGTCTTCTTTTAGGTTGTGGCTTTGATGATTCTTTAGCTGTGTTCACAACTCAATTCAAAACACAAAATGTAAATTCAAAGCAAGGACACAAGAGATTTACGTGGATCCGTCAATGTGACGTACTCCACAGTGGTAGAGTTTCTTCCTCTACCGAGACAATCCACTATACTTGAGAACACCAGTGTGGTATTCCCTATGATTACAATGGATGTCTTAATCTTCTACCCCTTTCACTATTGCAAATACAAGGCAATCACAATACAAAGAGTGTCACTTACTGTGTCTGCCCTTCTTTTAGCTTATATTGCCTCTGTTTGATTTGAATAGGCTGCTTCACTACTGCTTGGAAGATCACCAAAACACTTTCTAACCTCCCTTGAAGAAATCTAAAAAATTCGTTGAGTTCTCTCAAATGCTTCACCGAATTTCTTCTCTAGGTTGTCTCACACAACTTCTGGTCCCACCATCTCACGGTCTCACCCGTCTCCTGGTCTCACCGTCTCACAGTCTCACTCTTTTCTGGTCTTATCATCACACTGTCTCCAGGTCTCACGTCTCACAGTTTCAGGTCTCACGTCTCACAATTTCTAGTCTCACATCTCACCGATTCTAGTCTCACGTCTCACCATTTCCGGTCTCATCGATTCTGGGTTGCACATCTCCTCTAGTCTCACCGGTTTCACCCTTTTCTGGTCTCACATCTCACCTGGTCACACGTCTCACCTAGTCTCATGCCTCACCTGGTCTCACGTCTCACCTGGTCTGTACCCCCAACATTTCTAGTCTGTATCTTAATGTTTCTGGTCTATATCCCCAACGTTTCTCAGTTTTCAGGTCTAGTCTCTCCCGTTTCTGGTTTGCTCCATGTCTCACGGTTTCCAAGTCTGGTCTCTCCCGTTTCACACTTCGTTGGTCTCTTGTTTTTAGTCTACTCTAATGTTTCTGGTTTGCTCTCACCGTTTCTGGTCTGTCACGCCCCGTCACACATTCTAGCTTTGCTAGTCTTGGTCTGTTATCACCGTCTCATGGATACCAGGTCTAGTCTCTCACCTCACGTTTCCAAGTTTACTGTCTTCTCTAATTTCTTTTCTTACGGTGGTTACCTCAACAAAGAGATAAGTCTTGGTTTATATACTCCCTTCTATGCAAACCCTAGTAGGGTTTACTGGAGTTGCGGAAATTTTCCTTTCTTGCCCCTCCATGTGGCTTCATATTACTGTTTCATTCAAAATTCAGCGTTATCCTCCTTCTTAATTTATTTTTCTTGCTCTTTTCTTTCTACTGAAAAACTCATCCCTTGAATGCTTGAATAAGCCACTTCTACTTACACACTTAAATCTGGTTAACAACAATTATAACCCATACAAAGCTATGGGAACAACAATTCATTTATTACATATCTTTAAAATATTTATTTTTCTATTTTAAATTTCTTTCTATTTTTATTTCTTTTGTTTTTATTTCTTTTAGAAATTTTCCAAATTTGTTGTTGAAAATTGGCTTAAGGAAATCCATCGACGCTTACAAGTCTAGCCTTAAAATGCTACCTTTCTAGCATAAAAATCTTTTTCCCTATTCGCAGTAGCACAAATTAAAAAAGAATATTACAAAATAATATGGCAATTATTACAAAGTAAAGCAACATTGTTTCAAACTACATCTAAGTCAAGTGAACAAATAATTGACCTTTAAAATGAAAATAAGGATGATTACTTTGATGTCTTCTCTCTAATTAAGTAAAAAAAATTCCCATAAAATGACAAAATTACTTTTAATTATTGACAACTTTGTTATATGACAGAACCATTATTTAGAGATTTCTGATGTGTGACTAGTTATAGACCACTTTAGAGAGATTCCTAACTTATGATTAAATGATTAAATGCAAATCACATTTTAAAGATTCATAATCACTTTTTAGAGATTCTTAACCTATGACCAGTTGCAAATTATTTTTCAAAGATTTTTTTTTTGTAACTAATAACAGAAGGCGTCCTCCAACTATAAATACAAGTAGAAGAACAAAAAAGGACATTAGTTGAAAGCTTATAATTCTCACTTATATTTTTCCCTTTTAAACATTAAACCCTTTTATGTCTCTTTCAAATATTATCTTTTTTCCTCTAAAAAACCTCATATGTATCCTTTTTTTTCTTTTATATCTCCTACAAATCCTTGTAAGTATTTCAAACTAATAAAATTTTCTCTATTACGAATAATTCCTTTATTACATTTCTTCAAAATATTTATTGTTCTATTCTTAATTTTTTCTATTTCTATTAATTCTTTTTTTATTTCTTTTGGAAACTTTCCAAATCTGTTGTTGAAAAATGACTTAAGGAAATCCAATAACCCTTATAAGTTTAGCCTTAAATTTCGACCATTTTAGCATAAAAATCTCATACTTTTAACCTATTGGCAGTAGCCCAAACTAAAAAAGAATAGTACAAAATAATGTAATAGCTATTACAAAGTAAAATAACATTATTTCAAATTACATCTTAATCAAGTGAACCAATAATTGACCTTTAAAATGAAACTATGGATGACTATTTAGGTGTCTTTTCTCTAATTAAGTAAAAAAATTTCCATAAAATGACAAAATTACTTTCGATGATTAATAGCTTCACTATAAGATTGAACTTCTTTTTAGAAATTTTTAACTTGTGACCAACTATAGACCACTTTACTAAGATTCCTAACTTGTAACTAATTGCAAATCACTTTTTAGAGATTTTTGACCAATATTTAGAGATTCCTAACCTATGACTAACTGCAAATTGTTTTTCAAGGATTTCTTACTTATGACTAACAACAAAAGGCATCCTCTAACTATAAATACAAGTAAAGAACAAAAGGGGGCATTAGTTGAAAGCTCATTATTCTCTCATATATTTTTCCCTTTTAAATATTGTACTCTCTCATCTCCTTTTCAAATATTATATCCTTTCCCTTAGAAAACCTTCTCTATATCCTTTTCTTCTTTTATATCTCTTACAAATCATTGTAAGTATTTTAGATCAATAATTTTTTTTATTATAAATAATTCTTTTGTTAAATTTCTTCCACATATTTATTTTTTGGTTTTTATTTTAGTTTTTAATTTTTGTTTATTTTTATTCCTTCTTAGTATAAACTTCTAAGAAAATGATAAAACTAAAGTTTGTTTATAATCCTATTAGAGAACTTTTCTACAATTGTTAATGCTTTTTTTATTGGAGTAATTGCTCCTTGAGAAATCTATTGGCCAAGGAATTAAACTTTGGTTAAAAAGAAAGAGATCTTGGATTGTGAGATCACCAAACCATTTTATTTTGTGATGGCAAAAAATATATTTAAATGTTTGAGTAAGGTTGAAAAATATCATTCATGATTGGTTGAAATTCTATAGCGACATTTTTCAATCCAAAAGGCATAACATTTCATTCATATTGACCAAATGAAATTGTAAATGCTATTTTGTATCTATCTTTTGGATGAATCTAGATTTGCTAAAATCTTAATTTTACATCAAATTTGAAAAAGATAAAAATAGAATGTAGTCTTTGTAACAAATCTTTTCTATTTAGAATAAGGTATCTAATGCATTTTATGGCTTTATTCAAAGGTTTATAATTGATAACTAATTTAAATGTACCACATTCCATTTTAAATTATTTTTTCACTTAAAATGCTACACAAGATCAAGAGAACTTAGATTTGGAAATTAGGTTTATTTATTCTAAATACTAAATTTTTCACCCACAATGGTTTTCTAGTTCTTCGTTCAGTTAGATAGGTCTAGCTTTTATAGGAATTTGTTTCTCATCAAGATTAGGTTTATAGGGTAAGTTAACTATATACTATTTTCTATTTTTAAAAACATTTAAAAGGTTATAGAAAAATTCCTTTTGGATACAATTTTGGAATAAACAAATTTTTTATTTGATCTTTGGATCTTGTGAATGTTGTTGGATTTTTATTTTTTTTGTAAATAATAAAGATGTTTTTGTTTTTGTTTTGTTTTGGTAAATAAGAAAGGTTATAGCAAAATTAGGAATAACGTGTAAACCTTATTCTAATAAATAAAGTGGGCTTTATGAAATTAAGATTTGATGCTTTTGGTCTTTTAATAAAAGGAAAGATAAGTCTCTGGGATTCAATTTTGAAAGAAATACATCATAACTAATAGTACAAGTAATTAGGTTTATAAATGGTATTCCTAATACAACAATATGATGCATGTTTTCAACTAGGACAAAAAAGGTTTCTATTTGAAAATTATGGTTTTGAATGAAAGCAATAGTTTTGTTGGTGACGTTCATTTTAGAATTATTGGTTGTTGTCAGTTGTTTATTTGTGGTTTCTAAAAATTTTGGAGGTACTATTCCTTATTTAATACGGTTTAAATTTGTTCTTGTATCAAATAAGGTTATAGTATCAAATTTGAAATCTTTTCAAAAGATGAGGGTGACCTTGATCAAAAACTTCTAGAAAGTAACTTGTTTAGGGCAAAAAGAAATTATAGGGGATTTTCATTTTTAAAAAAAAAAAAAAGTTTTCAAGGTTGTTAGGCTCTTTTGGGTTAGGTTCTAGGTTTTTCATATTTTTAGGTTTTTCAGTTCCATATGTTTCATAAGAAGAAGCTATAGAATTTCTTCATCTTTTTGTTATTTTTATTTATTTTTTTAAGTTTTGTTTTAATGATTTTGATTTTTGTTTGTAGGTCTTAAATAGTGCGTATGAACTTTTTGAAAGTCTGTTTACCAAGATTGTGATATGATCATAAGGTGTTTTACTAATTAATGAGAGGTTTGAAGAGTTGTCTTGTCCTTCAAATTTTTCAAAAATTTGTCTATGTAGACCTTTCATAAGGCAAAGTCAGAAATATTCTTGATAATATCAAGAATAAATTCTTATCCTCTATTTAGCATATTGATTTACTTTGATTGTGATTTAATTTCTAATAGGGAGGTTTGAAGTTTATTTATTTAGAATGGCTTTGTATCTAAAAGTTCGAGAGAGCTAGATTCAGTGCAAAAGGTTTGAAGAATAAGGACTTTTAATTCTATAATAATTTCTTTTTCTAATTGTAATTCATGTATCTTATAGTTGATTTTATAATATTTGGAAATGTGTCCTTTCTTTTTACATTGACATTAGGTGATATCATTTTTTATTTCTTTGTAGGATGAGTTTTCTACTTGGTAATAAAGATTGTGATTTTTTTAGTTTGCTATAATATGATTATTTGTGATGGTTGTAGGTTTCCTATAACTAATAGATTTTTTAAAGTAGAGATTTAATTTTGTTTGTAAAATGCTTAAGTTTCAAAAAACTAAGGTCATACTATTAACAAAAAGTTTTTACTTCAAAATAGAATTATTTCATCTCTTATTTGAGGTGCTTTTGGAGCTTAATGTCTTGGTAGATTTTGAATCCTTCTTTTTAGGTAAAACTAATTAGTTCTTTATAGGTTAATTGATTATAAAGGATAGGGTTTTGTATGTAGTTTTTAAGATGTTTCTGACTCATTCTCTTAGAAGTGTAAGGAGTTCTACATGGAATTTTTCTTTCCAAAAAAGTTGATTTGAATATTTCGTAAGCATGATTCTAATAAGAAAAGTAGTTTTATAATTTTAGAAATTACTAAGGTTTGTACATCTAAGGTTACTGAGTAATTCAACATATTTATCCTTAAAGTGTGAAAGGACTCATGAAGTTCCCGACTTCTCCCTAGGATTTACTAGTTTGTGATACTGAGAGGGGGGGTGAATCAGTATCACCACAATTCGCAATTCGCAGGTAAGTGAACAACTTCAACCTCTTTTTAAAAGTGAACTCTTTCTTAGATTCAACTAAGGTAGATCTATTGCTACCTACTAATCACAATAGTCCCCAAAGTCACCTTTCAGACACCTTGCCTAATAGACAATTCGGATGTTCTTGTTTAGGTCTTCGTTAGGTTATGGGTTGGCTGATACTTTAGCTGCGTTTACAACTCAATTCAAAATACAAAACGTAAAGCAAATTAAGGACACACGAGATTTATGTGGTTCCGTCAACGTGACATACATCCACGGTAGTAGGGACTCTCCTTTACCGAGACTATCCACTATACTTAAGAATTCCAGTTACAATAGATGTCTTAATCCTCTACTCCTTTCACTATTGCAATTATTAAGCAAATACAATACAAAGAGTGTCACTTACTGTGTCTACCCTTCTTCTAACTTGTCTTGCCTCTGTTGAATTGAAAGGCTGCTCCATTGTCGCTTAGAAGTTCACCGCAACGCTCTCTAACCTCTCTTAAAGAAATCTGGAAATATATTGAGTTCTTTTAATGCTTTGCCGAATTTCTTCTCTACGTTGTCTCACACAACCCCTACTTTCACCGTCTCACGGTCTCACCCGTCTCCTTGCCCCACGATCTCACTGTCTCATGGCTTGCCTCACGTACGTTTCTGGTTTACCCTTGTCTGTTTCACACCTCCTTTGGTCGTATCAGATTTTTTTTTCCCTTTTCTACCGGTCACTGTTCATCGGTTGTCCACCCCACTGTTCTGGCTGTAACGGGTTTTTCTCTCCTTCCCTGTTTGGTTGTCAGGTTTCTCTCTCCTTCCGCCAGTGGTGTGTTTTGCCGTTCTCACTTGGTTGGCCATCGGGTTTCTTTTTCTCTCCTTCCCGTCGACTCCTCTGTTCTGGCCGTATACCTCTTTTCTCTCTCTTCTAACAGCTGTCTCAATTTTTCTCTCTTTCTCTCATGTTCTCCTAATGGTTTCTCTCTCTTCGTCCAGCCGGATCTCTCTCACCGTCTAACTGAATCTATCTCATCATCCACTCTATTTTGCCGTTGACCCGTTTCGTGTCGTCTGTTTCTCTCTCTCTTGCTATCCAGCTGGATTTCTCTCTCTTCCCCTATTCTTCCATTGGCTCACTTGGTTGGCCGAATAGGATTTTTCTGTTTTGCTCACTCTTCAGTCGTCTCCTCTTTCTCTCTCTCTCTCGACGGTGATTTCTTTGTTGCCATCAGTGTATATTTCTTTTCTCTATTTTTGCCAATGGCTTCTCTTTTCTTTTGCAGGTGGTGTTCTTCTATGTAGGGTTTGGTGTTTTGTCGTGTATTCAATTGTGTTGGCCTTGCCTTAGTTTTGTCTTCCAAGGTCTTTATATACTCTCTTCCACAAAAACCTAATAGGACTTACGTGGTAGATTTATGTTCTTGCCCTTCCATGTGGCTTTACCTTCTTGCCCTTCCATGTGGCTTTACTTTCTTGCACACTTAAACCTAGTTGACAACAATTACAACCCATACAAGGTTGTGGGAATAACAACTCCCATGAAATGTAAAGAGATTGTCAAAATGAGACATGTTACATTATCGTTGATAAGGTTTCCTAAGGAATCAAGGATAAGAACTTCATTATTTGTAATTTTGATAAATTTCATAATATATAATCATTGTTTGTATGTAAAGTGGTAATCTCACTGTTCTTTTAATGATCCTAAAAATCCTGTAATTAAGAGTTTAACAACAGGTTTATCAGACGTTTGCTATTGAATTTTGTAGGCATTTACGACCATAGTCATTTGTTGTAAAAGGTTAAGGATGTTATATTCAAAAATGTCATCTATGTTTCATTTATAAATAGAAAAGGTATTGAATTTATATTAGGCTAGTGTGTTTGGTCTATTTTTGACATCTAAGTCTGGAGTTATAAGTCTAAATATAAATTTGGCCAAAATAGATGATTTATTTTGGCTTCATCTATTTGGAAAGCTATTTCATCTAAATTTTTTCTAATTGTATTGACATTTTTTGAATCTGATTTTGAAGATGATGATTTGAGATTTACAAGATAGGTTTCTAGATTTTGACTTAATTATTCCTTAACTAACTTGTGCTAAGGTGGTTTTAAAAATTAATATGGTTTGAAAAAAGGGTTTTCATGAGTGTCAAAGCCTATTAAAACTTAAGGGAAGGCATTAATTTTACTATGTTTTGTTAATGGGTTAGTTTGAGTTATCTAAAAGGTAATGTTTTGTTTCTATGGTTTTGCCATTAAAGTTTTTGACTTCTCCCTAGGATCTACTAGTTTGTCATACTGAGAGGGGGGCTGAATCAGTATCACCACAATTCACAATTCGCAGGTAAGTGAATAACTTCAACCTCTTCTTAAAAGTGAACTCTTTCTCAGACTCGACTAAGGTAGATCTATTGCTACCTACTAATCACAATAGTCCCCAAAGTCACCTTTCAGACACCTTGCCTAATAGACAATACGGATGTTCTTGTTTAGGTCTTTGTTAGGTTATGGGTTGGCTGATACTTTAGCTGCTTTCACAACTCAAT
>CM038596.1:5891263-6253479 GCA_021533255.1 Ceriops tagal
ATAGTCCCCAAAGTCACCTTTCAGACACCTTGCCTAATAGACAATACGGATGTTCTTGTTTAGGTCTTTGTTAGGTTATGGGTTGGCTGATACTTTAGCTGCGTTCACAACTCAATTCAAAATACAGAACGTAAAGCAAATTAAGGACACATGAGATTTACGTGGTTCCGTCAATGTGACGTACATCCACGGTAGTAGGGACTCTCCCTTACCGAGACTATCCACTATACTTGAGAATTCCAGTTACAATGGATGTCTTAATCCTCTGCTTCTTTCACTATTGTAATTACTAAGCAAGTACAATACAAAGAGTGTCACTTACTGTGTCTACCCTTCTTTTAGCTTGTCTTGCCTCTGTTGAATTGAAAGGCTGCTCCACTGTCGCTTAGAAGTTCACCGTAACGCTCTCTAACCTCTCTTAAAGAAATCTGGAAATACGTTGAGTTCTTTCCGTGCTTCGTCAAAGTTCTTCTCTAAGTTGTATCACATAACTCCTGCTTTCACCGTCTCACGATCTCACCCGTCTCCTTGTTTCACCGTCTCACCATTTCACGGCCTGCCCTCACGCTTCTGGTCTACTGTTGCACGTCTATTGGCTTACACCACGCTTCTGGTTTTGCTGGTTTAAGTTACATGGCCTACCTCACTGTCGTTGCACTTCTGTTGGCCTGCACCACTCTTCTGGTTTTGTTGGTTCAAGTCACATGGCCTACCTCACGCCTTACCTGGTCTCACACCTCACGGATACTAGGTCTGCTCTCCCCGTCACTCGTTTTTGTTGTACCCCTGTCACACGCACGTTCTGGTTTTCTAGTCTCTCGTTTCAGCTTCGCTGGTCTCCTTAGCTTCTCGGTTTTGCTGCACAGCTTCGCTGGTCTCCCTCACAGTTTTGTTGCACAGCTACACTCCCTTGTTCATTTCACGCTTTTGCTACACTCCTGTTTTAGCTTCGCTGGTCTCCCTTTTCAGCTTTGCTGGTCTCGCGTTTTAGATCACCAGTTTCTGGTCTCCTTTTTCTGGTCACCCATTACTAGTCTCACGGCCTAGTCACCTGTTTCTTCTAGGGGTTGTGCGTTTCTAGTTTTTCTCTCACCTCACATTTCTAGTTTTCTTCTCTTCCAGGTTTCATGCCTCACGCCTTACCTGTCCGTTTCTGGTTTTTCTTCTAGCCAGTGGTCTCCTTTCTTTTGCTCTCCCGTTTCTCTTCAACTTTGGCTCTCCCAGTTTTGGTTTTCACGTTGTCTCCCTCTTCTGGTCTGTATTCATGTCCTCTTCTCTGGTGTGTGTGTGTGTGTTTATGCTCTTTCGATGGAGTCTCTCTCTCCCGGTGGTGTATATCTGGTTTGGTCTGCTCTTCCGGTGGTAGGTTTCTCTCTCTTACGGTGGTGGATGTCTCCTTTTATGGTTTGTATCATTTTAGCTCTCCCGATGGTTTGGTTTTCACGTTGGCTCTCTCGTCACCTTCCTCAGCCGCCTTTCGACTGTCACCTATTTTCTCTCTTTTTCCCCTGTTCTGTCGTGCTGGTTTTCTCCTTTGACCGGTGGTGGCTCTTCTTTGGCCTGCCATCCAGTCCCTTTTTGGTCATTCACCACTTTCTCTCTCTCCCAAGGTTGGGTTTTCTCTCTCTTTTGCAGGTGGTGTTTTTTGTTTCACTTCGTTGGCCGTTCCTTTTTCTCTTTATCGTGCTCCTCTTCTTTTTGCCATGCTGGTTTTGCCGTACTGCTCTTCTTTTTCTAGTCATTGGTGTTTTGTGTTTTGGTTTTCTCTCTCTTGTGTTTTGCTGTGTATTCAATTGTGTTGGCCTTACCCTAGTTTTGTCTTCCAAGGTCTTTATATACTCTCTTTCATGAAACCCTAATAAGGCGAATTTACTGTCTTGCCCTTCCATGTGACTTTTACGTTCTTGTCCCTTCATATGGCTTTTACCTTCTTATCCTTCCATGTTGCTTTACTTTCTTACACACTTAAACCTAGTTAACAACAATTACAACCCATACAAGACTGTGGGAACAACAGCCATCAAAAGTTATCCATACCTTAGGTTTACTTATTATAAAACAGGATTTGTAAAATTTTGAAAATATTATAAAACATTATTTTTAGATGTATAGATTAAAAAATAATTAAAAAATAAAATATGGGCCTTATGTTTAAAAATAAAATCATAAAAACAAGTTTGGATTTTATAATCTTCTTGTAAAATGGTTTTAAAAATCTTATCTTTTTTTTAATGTTATAAGATGCAGAAAAATCATTATGTGAATATTCCTTGTTAACTTAAAAATCTTTTTCTAAAATATGTAATTCATTTGAAATGTTTTCTATGGTGGCTAATGAAGTGGGTGATGTTGGGAAGATTGTAATGTAGGGTTAACATATATGATATAAAAAATGGTTATATTGTAATTTGCATTTTGTAAGAAGGTGCTTAATAAATTTGGATAGAAAATCTTGGTGGTTATTTGTAGGGAAAGTTTATTGTAGAAGAAAGGTTAACTTGTTTTAAGTCAATGGCAGATATCTTAAAGGCCTTTTTCGAAAACTTTGAACTTGTACATTTTTTAGTTAAAGGTTAAAATAACCTTTTCATCATAATGTTGGTTTATTTTGGAAATCTTTATAAAATATTTCTATTACTTAAAGAAACAATAAGGTTTAGATAAAAATTAAAAGATATTGGTTTGCTATAGAAATTTAATTATATAGAACACAATAGAGTCCTTAAAATTTATAAATCTAACATTTTTTAAGACAACAAGGATGGATGCATTTAATCCTTCCTTGGAAAGATGTTTAAACCCCTACTTGTACAAATCCTACATGTATACATTTGTAGTGTTTATTTTTATGGTGTTACAAAGATTTTTGGGAAAGAAAATGAATGATTTCAAAAGATTTTATAAGTTGAATGTCTCATTCTTTAGTTTTGATGATAAAATCTATTTTAAGTATTTTGAAGGTTTATAAATTTGTTCTTTTTAGGCTTTTGAGATATCCCAATCATCAATCCCCTTTAAGATATCTTCCATAGCAATCTCCTCACTATTGGTTATCATACGGGTTTTTGAATTTTTAGAGGTAAATGAAATGAAACAGAAGGTAATTCTATATAGTATTAAGTTTATTTTTGTAAGTTTAAAATCAAAATAAGATATCTCCTATAATCTAAGAGTCTTATATGGTTTTGAATTGCCCAAACCAACACAAAAGGCTTAATAACAAAGAATTCAAGGTAAAAGAACTTTAAAATATATTATTTTAATATAGTGAAATTGTAAATAAAAGATAATAAACAGAAATACCTAACGCAACACAATATAGCTTTGATACCAAAAGAAATAGAGGCCATTATATTTATATAGATGATGTATTTGGTTTTTCAAATTTTCTTGAATAATATTTCAAAAATTAAAATACATTTTTTGTTGTCATAAAACAAAATAGTATGGTGATCTCACAATCCAAGATCTCCCTTTTCCAAACTAAAGTTTAGTTTCTTGGTTATTATACTCTCATAGGGAGAGCCTTTATATTTTTAGAAAAATTCCCTAATAAGATTACAGATAAACCCTAACTCCAATGTTTTCTTCTAATTCTAAACTATTTTAAAATTTCATTTCAAATTTAATCAAATTGAAAATTCATTGCATAATTGATTGAAGAAAAATCTCATCCCTTAAACAAGTCACCATATTGCTTTTGTTGAACAAATCAAAATTAAGGAAATCCTTTGTCTTCATTTAGTAAATCCCTTAACCCCAAAAATTATTAAGATAGATGCCTTTAACCTAAGTTGTAAAGGTATTCAAAATAGAAACAAAAGAAATATATATAAAAAAAGTAAATATTTGGAAGAAATATAACAAAGGAATTATTTGTAATAAAATAATTTTTTTAATCTAAAATACTTACAAGGATTTGTATTATATAAACAGAAAAAAAAAAAAGATATAGAGAAGGTTTTTTAAGAGGAAAGGAATAACATTTAAAAGAGGGAGGAGAGGATACATTATTTAAATATATGAGAGGATAAGAAGTTTCTAGTTGATGCTCCCTTCTAGTTCTTCTACCCACATTTATAGCTCAAAGATGTCTCCTATTGTTAATTACAGGTAAATAATTCCTAAAAACTGATTTATAATTAGTTAAAAGTAAAAAATCTCTGAAAAGTGATCTACAACTAGTCATAGGTTAGGCATATCTAAAAAATGGTTTGTAAATGGTCACAAGTAAGGAATCTCTGAAAAGTGGTTCTGTTCGAGAATGAAGCCATTAGTCATTGAAACTAATTTTGTCATTTTGTGAGACCTTTTTTTGTTTTTTTTTTTTTTTTTACTTAATTGGAGAAAAGACATTGAAGCAATTATCCTTATTTTTATTTTGGAGGTCAATTGTTGGTTCACTTAACTTAGATGTAACTTAAAAGAATGTCATTTTACTTTGTAATAGCTACTATATTATTTTGTAATATCCTTTTTCAATTTAGGTTGCTACCAATAAAGCAGAAACATGAGATTTTTAGGTTAAAAAGGTTATATATATATAACTAGTCATCTCTTTTATTAATGCACATAAAAATTCTATTTAATGGTGTGTGATTATAATAGATGTTAGGAGATAGAAATCAATTATTAGTCTGAGGCAAACTCCTTAGACATATCAATAATGTTAGCTTTTATAAATTTAAGTATATCATTTATTATACTATTTACATGAATATATTATATTTCAAAATCTGAAAGATTAACCTTGATAGTGATAAATTTACTAAAAACTCTATCAAATGGTATTAGAGCAAGTGTTTTAAAACTTAATATTTTTTTATCTATGATAAAAAATGTATATATTCAATAATAATTGTTCTTTGATCTTATGAAAATAATAAATTTTTATATTAGCCTATGATTAATTGTTAGGCTCTTATATAGAAATAAGAAAAAAAAAAGTTCATGTTTAACCCTATATAAAATAAAAGATGATGCTTAGTTCTTGATTATTAGTATCAAACAATCTATATGATAATTGTTAAATTATAAAAATGAAAATAAAGAAAACAAGGCTTATTATCATAGGCTAATATAACACAATTTGAAATTGCACTAGTAAGCTCAAATATTGCTAATCACATTATTCATTTTAAAGGTAAGTAATTTCAAACCTATGCTAAATTGGATCACAGAAGAATAAAACTCATATTGCCTGTAAGTAAGGGATTCTTTACAACCATTAGGCTGATTCTATTATGTTAATTAAGATTTCACATAATGAATGATGACTATTTATGTTTAAGGAATTGGTAATTCTTTGTTTTACTATTTAAAATTGAATTGCATTTTATGTAAAGAAAAAAAATATAATATTTTAAATATCTTATGCAATATGATTATAATTTCAGTTTAAACAAATATAGACTATATTGTTGGTAATAGACTTATAGGCCTAAATGTTGTGATATTTGTTGCAAATAAATAGTGAGTTGTATGATTGTAGTTTATTAGTCATTAAAGTGACCAAATTAAAATGTTTGAATTGATATGTATGCATTATTGTTATTATTTGTTAGTCATCAAAGTGGTCAAACTAGTATACTTAATGATATATATATATAAGTTGTTTATCTATAATTTTAATGAAATTCTTACAAATGAAAAATAATTAGATAAATTAACATTATTAATCATTGGAATTCTAAAATTTACCCAAAGGTAAATTATTATGTTATGATTAGTAATATAATTGAGGTAAATTAATATTTTAGTTAAATATATTTGTTTATCCGAGATATCAAATGTATTTACTTACATATTAAAATTAATAATATTACTTATAATAGTATATCATACAATTTCCTAAAGAAAAACTATAATGTACTTTGATTATTTTATTTAACTTATGTTTAATTATAAGTATTTATGCTTATGTAGTTGTTGTAATTTACTTACATGTTTCAATTATTATTTCATTTAAGAATTGAACTTCTTAAAAGAACTTAAATTTTGATTTGTACTATTATTAAGAAGGCATATTACTATTACAAGTTTAAATAGTAAAGAATAAAAAATACATCATAAATGTAAGAACAAAATAATAGGTTGAATTTTATGTTTATAAAAACTAATTATTAATAACATTAAAAAAACTATTCACTAATAGAAAGTGTCAAAGAATATTTGCAATTTGTGACAAGATGGTTTCGTTTATTAAATAAGTCATTCACTAGTATTCTTATGATAAAATTCATGACCATAAAGTTTATTAGGCCATGAACTATGTAAGAGCACATTATTGAAATGACTAATTTTATAGCAATAGTTAAAACCCTCGAATTAATGATAAATGACTCTTTTTGATGTATTTTAAAAGAAAAAGGTGAAAAGTTAATGAATTGACCAATTCGCTTATTTAGGAGGAAACAAAAAAGAAAAATTAAGTGAATCACTTCATTAATTTCATAAGCAAAAAAGTTAGTAAACAAATGAAATTAAAGTTAACTAATTAAAAACAAAAGAAAAAGGAAAGAGTCTACTTAAGTTATTTAGGCTAAAAAAAAAAAAGAAACAAATGGTTATAAGTTTTACTTTTATAAAGAAGGTTTAACACTATCAAGAAGATTACTTAAACCATAAGATTTGAAATAAAGATTCATTATGATTCAATTATTATAAGAATACAAACATTTTTTTTCAATGTACTCTTATTAATATTTTATATCAACTAAAACATAATAAAATTTATAAAAGTCCTTACTTATCATGTATCATAATATTGGAATTAAGCATAACACAATACATCAAAAGTTTGTTTATTTATGGTATAAGTATTGGGATTATATATCTAAAGAAATATTAGTAAACTTGATTAAATATGAAATTATTTTGAATTAAGAGTTTACTAATATTGAAACATGTATGGATTACATTAAGTATAAGCAAACTAAATATAACTTGAATAAAGCCATAAGAAACACCCAAGTTCTTGAAATTATATACATTGATATCTGCATACTTTTTGACACTTTAACTCTTAATCAAAAATTGTATTTTATCACTTTTATATATATTTTTTCATATTATAATTATATATATTTGCTTTATGAAAATCTCAATTATTAGATGCCATTAAAGTATTTATAAAGGATGTTAACAATAATTAGATAAAAGGCAAAAATTATAAGATCTAGTAGAGGTAGTGAATATTATAAAACAAATATATAAAGATTCAAGGAAGTGTTCAAGTTCATTTATAAAATTCCTTGAAAGTTATGATATATGTATATAATAAATTACATTAGGTATACCTATAAAAGGTGTATAAAAAAGTGTAATTAGACATTAAAAGATATGTTTAAGAGCAAATAAATAACTCCTTTTTACCCAATTCTTTAAGGATGTATATATTCAAAACTATAAACTATTTATTAAATAGGATTTCAAATAAGGTGGTTCAAAATACTCTTATTGAATTCTAGATAAGAAGAAAATATAAATTAAGGCACCAAAATGTTTAGAATTACTTAGTGGAAGTAAGAATTTACATAAAAGAAATTAAACTCTTAAATAATTAATAGTTAATTCATTGACAACTCAAAGAAGTTTTAAAAGTATATAATCATAGTTTGTGAATTGTAGAAACTAGTAATGTAAAAATTATTGATAATGATGAAGTTAATGGAAATAATAAATGTGAAATGTAGATATAAAAGAAATCAAGGTAAATTTTTTTTTTATCTATAATAGTTTCTTCATTTACTACAACATCAAATGTTATTCAAGAAATTGTAGAATATTCAAATAAAAAGATACTCTTTAAAGGAACTCATATATTCATATTTAGCATGCATTTATTTAAGTGTTAAGTTAAGTTTTAGTTGAATAAGTGACTTATAATCCTAATTTCTATTCATTTTATCCTAGTTTTGAATGCCTATGAACTAAAGAGAAGAAAAATGCTAAATTTGTTCATTTTACATATTATTTTTTAGTATTTATGCTCATTTGACAATTGGGAAAGTTAACGCATCAAATTAAAGAATTTAAAATGTGATTTTAATGAGATTATTGTTCATGATTTGTGGAGAAAGATTAGTAGCAAAAAGTGTACAACTATTTTAACTATTAAAAGAAAATTATTAAAGAAATAAAGTGCTAAGATTAAGGGGATAAATTAGGAAATAACAACATAAAAACAAAAGTAAACAACTAGTTAACAAAAGATTCAATTACTGCTAAAACATAGGGATATGCATTGAGTGGACTGAATGGTAACTAAGATCATAGGAGAATGACTACATGATAAAAGGTGATATTCTATTATAAAAAGAAAATGGTAGAAGGGTTTTAAAAAAGAAAAGGTTGCTTTAAAACTTAAAAAACAAAGGAAGCAAATGAAAGAATTGAAGGAACTTAAAGAGGGAAAACAGGTTCTAAAGTAAAAAGGCTTGAAGATTTAAGAAATTGAAAAAGGAGTTTATTCTTACCTCAATTCCATCTCTCTTGTTTCTTGAACTTTGTAGTTTATTAGCTTGAATTGTTATAGATTTCCTTATATTTTTGAGTTCTTTTATGTATTTTGAGACTATGAAAGACTAAATTCTTCTTTTGAGATTAAGTCCTAATTGTACCTTTGCATTGAATAATTTAACTTTATTTTATTTTACAAATGAAGTAGTACTTTGATTCAATATTTGTGTTCTTAATGCATATGAGTGATCAGTCATCATTTATATGATTTTAGATGTCTAAGTGAGGGAACAAGAGTTGAAACTCATCATTAGATCTTACAAACATTGAACCTAAGTTTTACATCATAGAGATATATGTGAACCTTTAAGGATGAATGGATAACCAAAGAACATAATGAGTTATAATCAATGAATTACCATAAGAATAGATGATTAATCTATTATAGTATATCTTAGTCATTTTGAGAAAAGGTTTAAGATAATCTACCCTTAACTCTACTTATTCGTAAAAAAGATAAGTTAAATCATGATATGTATAGTTGTTAGGGAGAAACTTAATCCTAAGGCTTTATTCCTTTGAGTTAATTAATATATATACATATTTTCCAATTGTTTCTTAGTTTTACTTCAATTTGATCATATTAATCAATTTTTTGCATAATTGTAGTAACTAGACTTATTGTACTCAATACCTTAGTTCTTGTAGAATCGACAACTTTTATATACTACTATTCAATACGTGCACTTGTGTATAGGTATAGGTAGAGCCTATAAAGTTTTTTAACTTTATTGCTAAGGACTAACACCTGCATTAATATTATTGAAAATAATGAAAGATTATTTTAGGAGTTTTTATTTCTATTTTTATCCGCTTACTTTCTTTTTCTTTTTTAGGTACCTTTGACAAATGTGAAGAATGTGGAACTTAGGGCTTGCACCATTTGATCCTAAGATTGAAAGAATGCTCTTAGCCCCAATTTGTGAACATAGAGAGGCGTCACCACTAATTGAAGAAGCACCAATTATGATTGATGACAATCATAATTACAAGCCACTGTAAGATTTCATAATGCCAAATGCTTCTATTAATCAAGAAAGTATTGTGAGACCTACGGTTACAGCCAAAAATTTTAAAAATAAACTAGCTATTATTTAGATGGTGTCACAATCCCAGTTTGGAGGCTCAATAGGAAAGGATTTGTATGCCCACCTCATGGGATTCTTAGAGATATGTGATACCTTTAAGATTAATGGGGTCTTTAATAATGCTATTAGGCTTCACTTGTTCCCATTCTTTTTATAGGATTGAGCCATATTATGGTTGAATGGTAAGCCACTCAATTCATTCAAAATATAGGATGATTTGTTGTAAATATTTTTGACCAAATACTTCCTACCAAGCAAAACAACAAGGCTCCATAATGAAATCACTGCATTTATTCAAAGAGACGATGAATCATTATATGAGACATGGGCAGGTATAAAGATCTCTAATGACAATGCCCCCTTCATGGTCTACCTAATTGGATGATACCCTTTATTCCCTTTTTCTAAGAACTCCTTAAGTAAAGGTAAAAGTCCAAACTAATTTGATGGAACCCCTGTCTACCCCACAAATCTAGACACCAAGTTACTAGAGGTGGGTTTATCAGGCTTATCTTGTTTCATGATAGTAGTGACCTTTTGAGAGAAAGTCTCCACCATAAGGTTGTGTTGTCCTTCCTTAAACAGGTGAATTGCTCCTCCAATTTGTTGACTGATTCCTCTTTTTCTCCCACCATGACTATTTCCACGTTGGCAGCGAACTTGGTCTTTCTCACCAATTTGATTTGCTACGCCCTTGTCTTGATTGCTTTGATACCACTTTGTTAGGTTCCGAGGAGAAGTGGTGCACTTACGTAAAGCTTGATCAATCGATTGGAAAGGTTTGATTGGAGAATTAAGGATTGAGAGCGGAGATTTGCAAGTTGGAAGAAGTTAGCAGCAGAATTGAGAGGGAAGAGAGGGAGAGAGAGAGAAAGCGACAGAAAGAGCGTGAGAAGAACCAGAGGAGAGAGGAAAAGCCCCCCCCCCCGCGCCCCACTCTACCTATCCAATACGCCTCGTTCTTAAACACACCGTTTTAGTTGTTACTAACAGTCGCCTAATGACGTTAACTGACGATGCTCTCCTTCTATTGTCGTTGCTTCTTTTTGGCCTTTGATTCCTCTGCATCGGACGGTTACTGAGTCTCCCTGCCTAACATCCTGGGTTCCTCAATCTTCAACGGCTTTAACTAGATTTTAACTTCATCAGAACTGGGATCCTGACAATTACTATTGAACGATTAGCACAAATTCAAATATGAAAAATTTTTAAATTGGAGATGTTGCTAAGGCAAATTAACTTTGGCAAAAGAAATTTCCAGCTAGAGAAAAGTTGAATTTATCAATGCATGGAAGCTTTCATTATTGGAAAATCAAATCAACCTCAAAAGAAATTTTGAAGTTACAATTTTGTAGATTTAATTTATTTTTTGATGTGTTGGGTGGGGTTTTGGATTAGAAAATATTAGAATCAACCCAAAGTTTTGTATTTTTTAATAATACTTTTGAACTTTTAAATGAAATTTTTGGATTTGTTAGACTTTTTATAAAAATTTCTAGATTTTTTTTTAAAACTTGATTTTTATTAAATTTTGGAATTATCTTTGATTTTTTTAGATGAAAATTTCAATTTTTTAAAATGACAGATAATCAGAGCCGATGATGCGTCATGATGAGTCAAAGTCGTCTCCCGTGGCGTGCCTATGAGACTTAACGGCGAATAAAAGGATGGGCCACACTTGACAATGGCATCGACGAAAAAAAAAAACACAAAAGGAGGCGAGACTCCTGAGAAGGGTTTGTTCTTCATTCCTTTCTATTTCTACGCGGTTTCTTCTCCACATTTTCCGGTATGGGTCGCTTGCTATATCTTTTTATGACGGGTGGTATGGTCATGGATTTTATTTAAATCGTTTGAAACGACATGTTTGGCCAGATACTATGCAAGGACCGCCTTGAATTGCTCCGAGGGCCATTTAATCGAGCCCAGAGGATTTTTATGGAGTGAAATTAATTGACAATGAAACTAGCATAATAGATTTCTCTTTTTTGGGTTCCCTTTTAATGTATTTGATTTAGTGACTAGAAAATATGTTTTGTCCAAAATGGATGAAAAAGCAACGTGGTTGTTTGACTTTGGGGTTTACTATTGGCAGGTATTGTTTTGATGCAATGTCTCGCGTTTATGTCGGAAACTTGGACTTCCGCGTTCAGGAGTGTGATCTTGAAGATGAGTTTCGTGAATTCGGAGTTATAAGAAGGTTGGAATATTATATTATTATTATTATTGTTGTTGTTGTTGTTATTGTTGTTTCTAAGTCTAATATTTGTTGATGAAGTTGTAAGTGTTATTGTGAGAGGTGAATTTTTCTTATTAACCCTGCATTGATGTTTAACCCCATTTCTTGTTTGGTAGATTAAAGTTCCCAACTTCTTTGTAAGATCTACTAGTCTGTGATACTAAGAGTAGGGATAAGTCAGTATCACACCCTTTAAAAAAAACTTTGATAATTTAAGTTAAAATGAACTCTTTCCCAGATTCAACTAAGGTAGATCTATTATTACCTATTGATCACAATAGTCCCCAAAGTTACATTTCAAACACCTTGCTTATTGGACGAATCGGTTGTTCTTGACTAGGTCTTCTTTTAGGTTATAAGTTTGATGATTCTTTAGCTGTATTCACAACTCAATTCAAAACACAAAATGTAAATTCAAAGCAAGGACACGAAATATTTACGTGGTTCCGTCAATGTGATGTACTCCACAGTGGTAGAGTTTCTTCCTCTACCGAGACAATCCACTATACTTGAGAACACCAGTGTGGTATCCCCTATGATTACAATGGATGTCTTAATCTTCTACTCCTTTCACTATTACAAATACAAAGCAATCACAATACAAAGAGTGTCACTTACTATATCTACCCTTCTTCTAGCTTGTGTTACCTCTGTTTGATTTGAATAAGCTGCTTCACTACCGCTTAGAAGATCACCAAAACACTCTCTAACATTTCTTGAAGAAATCTGAAAAATTCATTGAGTTCTCTCAAATGCTTAACCGAACTTCTTCTCTAGGTTATCTCACACAACTCTTGGTCTCACCGTCTCACCTGTCTTTTAGTCTGGTCTCACTTGATCTCACGTCTCACCTGGTTTGGTCTCATGTCTCACCTTTTCCAGGTCTCACGTCTTCTCTGGTCTCACGCATTCCACCCTTTTCTGGTCTCACGTCTCCTTTGGTCTCATGCGTTTCACCCTTTTCTGGTCTCACCCATTTCTGGTCTTTCGATGTGTTCTAGTGTCACCCGTTTCCCTCTTTTCTGGTCTCACCAGTTCTGGTCTTCCGGTGTGTTCAGGTGTCACCCGTTTCCCTCTTTTCTGGTCTCACCAATTCTGGTCTTTCGATGTGTTCTGGTGTCACCCGTTTCAAGCTTCGCTAGTCTCACTAGGTCTCACATTTCACCTACTCCAGGTCTGGTCTAGTCTCACCCGTTTCAAGCTTCGCTAGTCTCACCTAGTCTCACATCTCACCTGGTCTCACACCTCACTTGGTCTCACAGTGTTTCACCCTTTTCTTGTCTCCCACATTTCTGGTCTATTTTTCACCATTGCACATTTCTAGTCTACTCTCATCGTCACACGTTTTTGGTTTGCTCACACCGTCGCACGTTTCTGGTCTCCTTTCTCCATCTCACGTTTCTGGTCTGCTCACACTGTCTCATGTTTCCAGGTCTGGTCTCACCCGTTTCACGCTTTGATGGTCTCACGTCTCTGATTTCCTCTCTTATAGTGGTTCCACCAATTCTGGTCTGCTATCATCGATTCTGATCTGCTCTGTTTCACTATTTTCTGGGTGGTATATCCAAAAGTGATAAGTCTTGGTTTATATACTCCCTTCTATGAAAACCCTTTTAGGGCTTACTGTAGCTACAGCGGATTTCCTTTCTTGCCCCTCCACGTAGCTTCATATTACTGTTCCATTCAAAATTCAGCATTATTCTCCTTCTAAATTTATTTTTCTTGCCCTTTTCTTTCTACTAAAAACTCATCCCTTGAATGCTTGAATGAGCCACTTCTGCTTGCACATTTAAATCTAGTTGACAACAATTACAACCCATACAAGGACGTAGGAACAACAATCTCCCCCTTTGTAATTATTGGCAACACTCACAACAAAAGCCATTATGCAGTAATCTAGAAGCAGATGGATTACAACTCCCCCTAAATATGCACTCCCTCTTCCTTAACAGCTCCCCTTGCACTGTTACTTCTCTCCCCCTTTGCCAACTAGTTACAAATTTGAAAAACCCACAAAGTAGAGATGGAGGATTCACCTGAACTTCAAGCTTGAGGAGGCATTTGCACAGACAGACTCATTCTGTGCTTTTTAAACAGCTCTGTGGACAAAGGTTTAGCTAGAATATCTGAGATTTGATCTTTAGTGCCAACATACTCCAACTGAATTATGCCCTCTTCCACTTGATCCTTGATAAAGTGATACCGGATGTCAATATGCTTGCTCCTTGAATATTGAACTAGATTCTTGCTGAGATAAATTGCACTTTGATTATCACAAAGTACACTCGCTGGTAACTTCACTTCAACACTCAAATCTGCCAAATGTCTTTAGATCCATATCACCTGAGTACATGCTGCACAAATAGCCATGTACTCAGCCTCAACTGTGCTCAAAGCAACACTGTTTTGCTTTCTACTTAACCATGCAACACACTTTGAACCCAAGTAGAAGCTACAGCCACCGGTTAATTTTCTGTCATCTATACTTCTTGCTCAATCTGCATCAGTGTATACTCGTAGTTTTATAAAATCCATTGCAGGATACCACAAATCCATTTCCAATGTCCCTTTAAGGTATCTTAGAATTCTTTTCACTGCCAACACATGAGATTCCTTAGGATTAGCTTGGAATCTGCTGGCGATGCATATAGCTTGCATGAGAACAGGTCTTGATGTTGTAAGGTACAAAAGGCTTCTTATCATCTTCTTGTATTCTGTGAAGCTTATACTCTTTCCTTCCTGATCTTTTGTTAACTTACAACCTATTGTTATAGGAGTGCTGACAGGTCTGCTATCCTCCATGCCAAACTTTTTCAGCATCTCTTTGGCATATTTTGTCTGAGAAATAAAAATACCTTCTTTACACTGTTTTATCTGTAATCCAAAAAAGTAAGTCATTTCTCCAATCAATGACATCTCAAATTCCTCACTCATCTTTTGTGCAAATTCTTGGCATAGCTCAGAGTGATCTCCTCCAAAGATGATGTCATTTACATATACTATGGTTATCAGTTGGCCTTTCTCTGAGTTGAACACATATAGGTTATTATCAACTGTTCCTCTTTTGAAGTTTAACCTTCTCAAATACGCATCCAGCCTGTTATACCATGCTCTTAGGGCTTGTTTAAGGCCATACAAGGCTTTCTTCAGCTTGCACACGTGTGTCTCATCCTCACTGATTTGTACTCTATCGGGTTGTTTAATATACACTTCTTCTTTCAGGAGCTCATTCAGAAAGGCTGATTTCACATCCATCTGGTAAACTTTATACCTCTTATGTGCTACCAAAGCTAAGAACATTCTGATAGTTTCTAACCTTGCTACTGGTGCAAAAGTTTCATCAACATCTACTCCTTCTATCTGAGTATAGCCTTTGCAAACCAGTCTAGCCTTGTTCCTCACTACCTTGCCAACTTCATTGTGTTTATTTCTAAATACCCATTTTGTTCCTATGACATTCTTGTTAGTGGGTCTTAGAACCAGCTCCCATGTTTTATTTTTCTCGATTTGATCCAACTCCTCATTGATAGCTTTAACCTAGGCTTTGTCTTGTACAGTCTCTTCAACAGATTTAGGTTCAACTTGTGAGAGTAAAGCAGTAGCTCCCACAATTCTTCTTCTTGTTGTAACTCCTGCTGATGGGTCACCTATGATCTGATTTCCTTGATGAGCACTGCTCCATGTTTTCTTTGTCTTTCTCTCTTGTACAATCTTAGTTGCAAGAGAATCTCTTTCTTCATCTTCAAACTCACTCTTTTTTGAGTCTGAACTTACTTCTTTTCCCTCTTCTTCATGTTGGTTTGATTCTTCATCTATCTTGAGTCATCTTCTTCACCATCCTCAGCTTCTCTGTTATGTATTGTTTTCCAGTTTTCATCTATTCTCACATCACTGGAAGTGACCACTTTTCCCAATTTATGCAGAATCTGTAGCCTTTTGTCTTTGCTGAGCATCCCACAAAGATGCCTTCATCTGACCTAACATGGAATTTTCCCAAGTTTTGCTCCTTGTTCTTCACAAAACATAAGCTGCCGAAGATTCTAAGATACTTGGCTGTTGTCTTCTTCCCACTTCATAGCTCATATGGAGTCTTATCAGTATTGGGCCTTAGTAAAACTCTGTTCAGTAGGTGCATGGCTGTAAATGCTACTTCCGTCCAAAATCTTGTGTGAAGCTTGGATTCCAGTAATAGAGTTCTTGTCATTTCAACCACAGCTCTATATTTCCTCTCTACCACCCCATTCTGTTGAGGTGTTCTTGCTGCTACCATCTGATGGTGAATTCCATGCTTCTCAAGGTAATCTTCAAAAGCTTCATTTGTAAATTCAGTGCCTTGATCTGACCTCAATACTTTAATCTTCTTTCCACTCTTATTTTCAGCCAATCTTTTATATCTCTTGAAGCATTTCAAAACTTCTGACTTATGTTTAAGGCGCATAATGCAGGTCCTTCTAGAATAATCATTGAAGTTCCCGACTTTATCCTATGATCTACTAGTTTGTGATACTGAGAGAGGGTGAATCAATATCACCACAATTCGTAGATATGTGAACAACTTCAACCTCTTCTTAAAAATGAACACTTTCTCATATTCGATTAAGGTAGATCTATTGGTACCTACTAATCACAATAGTCCCCAAAGTCACCTTTCAGACACCTTGCCTATTAGGTCTTCGTTAGGTTATGGGTTGGCTGATACTTTTGCTGCATTCACACAACTCAATTCAAAACACTAAATGTAAAACAAAGTAAGGACACACGAGATTTACGTGGTTCCATTAATGTGACGTACATCCACAGTGGTAGGGACTCTTCCTCTACCAAGACAATCCACTATACTTGAGAATACCAGTTATAATGGATGTCTTAATCCTCTGCTCCTTTCACTATTGCAAATACTAAGCAAGTATAATACAAAGAGTGTCACTTACTGTGTCTACCCTTCTTCTAGCTTGTCTTGCCTCTGTTGAATTGAAAAGGTTGTTTTACTGTTGCTTTGAAATTCACCACAACACTCTCTAACCTCTCTTGAAGAAATCTGGAAATACGTTGAGTTCTTTCAATGCTTCGCCGAATTCCTTCTCTAGGTTGTCTCACACAGCTCCTGCTTTCACCGTCTCACAGTCTCACCCGTTTCATGGTTCCACGGTCTTACTGTTTCATGGCCTGCACTCACGCTTCTGGTCTGTCATGCCGTCGCACGTTTTGGTCTCACACCGTCTCCTAACGTACACCCACGCTTCTGCTGCACTCTCGTCACAGCTTTGCTGGTCTCGCATTTCAGCTTTGCTGGTCTCCCGTTTCAGCTTTGCTAGTCTCCTATTTTAGCTTTGCTAGTCTCACGTTACAGGTCACCAGTTTCTGGTGTCCCTTTTCTGGTCACCCGTTACTGGTCTCACGGCCTGGCCACCCATTTCTTCCAAAGGTGGTGCGTTTTTGGTTTTTTCTCTCACCTTACGTTTCTGGTTTTCTTCCTCTTCACTAGTCTCACACTTCACGCCTCACCTGTCCATTTCACACCTCCGGGCAGCTTGGTGTGCTCTCCCGGTGGTCTCTTCTTTCATGGTTTCTCCTCTCTTTCCTTATGGACGATGTGCTGTCTCCTCTCTTACCAATGGTGTGTTTACCTCTCCTCTTACCGTAAGTCACACGGTTTCCTTCCAGTCGTTGCCCGGTTTCCCTTGCTGTCCAAGGTCTCCCTTGGTTTGCTGTGTGTTCACTCTTGCTGTCTAACCGGTTTACTCTTCCTTGTTGTAAGGTTTTGACTCACCAAGGTCTCACTTGCTGTTGGTGTGTTGTAACCGTGCTCTTCTTATTGCTGTTTACCTTGCCTTGGCCGTTCTCCTCCTTGCCATCCACACCTCTTTTGCTGGTTGATTACTTTGTCGTTTGGCTTGTATTGGCTGAACGTTTTCTTGTGTTGGATGGTTCCTCCTTTGTGTTTGGCCAGTTGTTTCCTTGCTTGGACGTCTAGGGTTTTCTCTCAAAGTTGTGTTTTCTCTCTTGGCCGAATACCCTAACTTGTGTTGGCCGATTTCTCTCTTTGGACGGTTTCTCTTTATGTTGGCTGAATGGTTGGTTAGACGTTCTCTCTCTTTCAGTTGGTGGTGGTTTTATCGTTCACTCTTTGGTTTTGGCGTGCTGTTTTGTGTTTGGCCGTTCCACCTTTTCTGATTTGTGATTTGCTGTCCACCCTCTCTTGATGTCCATCCGTGTACTCTCTCTTTGCTGTCCAGCCGTTCCTCCCTTGTTTTCTCTCTTTAGCCGATCACCCACCTTTGCCATTTATGCTGTTTTCCTGTGTAGGGTGGGGTTTTTTTGATTGTCTCTTTGGTTAGCCGATTATATAGGTTTTCCGAATGGTTGAATTGCCGACCCACCTCTCTTTGTGTTTACCGAATGCTCTCTTATGTTGGCCTTACCCTAATTTTGTCTTCCAAGATCTTTGAATACTCTCTTCCATGAAACCCTAATAGGGCTTACGCAGCGGATTTACGTTTTTGCCCCTCCATGTGGCTTTTACTTTCTTGCCCCTTTATATGGATTTACTTTCTTGCCCCTCCATATGGCTTTACTTTCTTGCACACTTAAATCTAATTGACAACAATTACAACCCATACAAGGCTGTGGGAACAACAATCATTAACAAATAAGATGAAGTACCTTTCACCATTCAACCCTTTTGTTCTCATCGGCCCACACAAATCAGTGTGTTCAATGTCAAGCACTGCTTCAAAACTGAATTCTTTGGTCTTATACTGCTTTCTGACATGTTTTCCTTTAAAACATGCTAAACAGACATACTCCTTTTCTCTCTTGAAGTCTGGAATGTCTCTGATTGCATGAGTAGTGGTCAGCTTCCTCATGTTCTTCTGTGTTAAGTGTCCCAGCCTCCTATGCCAGAGTTGATTTTCTTCTTCTTTTGTAAGTAAACAACTGCTTGTCTTGTCCTCATCAATCACATATAAATTTTCAACTGTTCTTTTCCCGGTTGCAACAGTATTGCCTTCTTTACTCTTTACTTAGCAACCTATTTTTGTAAATATCACTTTATGGTCTTCATTGCATAGTTGGCTAACAGATGCTAGATTATATCTGAGTCCTTCAATGTGCAGAACATCTTTCAGCTTTCCTTTTCTAATATTTATTGACCCTTGACCACTGATGTTGAGTGAATCATCGTTACCAAACTTGACTCTGCCTTCTCTTGACTTGTTCAACTTTGATAATTTACTCTTATCTCCTGTCATGTGTGAAATGCATCCATTATTAAGGATCCACTGCTTATCCTTGTAGTCAACCTTTAGTGCAATTTCAGCTATATTAGCCTCCTCCCTTTTAGCTCTATATTCCTTCTTTTGAACTGGCTTGAAGATAACTTTCTCCTTTCTCTCAGCTTTGACTGTACCAATTGGTTTTACTGTGCCATTGAGTGCCTTCTCTTGCTCAGGGAGAAGTGTCATGCATCTCTTGGCATTATGGCCATCCTGCCCGCACCTTTCACACTGTTCTAAGTCTGCCAATATAGCAAACTTGTTCTTTGAAACCACTGGTTTGGGCTTCCACCAACAAACCTTGTCAATGTGTCCTTGCTTTTTATAGTATGTGCAAGAACTCATGACAGGTGTTCTCCTCTGAATTTTGTATTGTCTCCCCTGTATGCAGCATCGGATCTTCTCAAGTTAGAGACATATACTGGCCTTCTCCACCAGCATTTACTTGCCTTATGACCCCAAACTTTACAATAAAGACAATAACCTTGAAACTGCCTCTTCTTGGGTCTAATCACAGTTTGTTTACTTTTGTTCACTACTTGCTGTGTAGGCAAGGTTTCTGGCTTCTTTACTTGTGTGGCTTTCATTTCAGTCACCTTCTTCTGTTCATCCGTAGCCCTTTGCTGGCTAACTTTCTTTTCTTCATTTTTGTTTGTAACCTTAGGTTGCTTCTTCAAATCTTCTTTATTTTCAACCTTCACTGTTCCTGGCTGATCAGTCTTTTCTTTCTGAAACTTAACCTTCTTTTTCAACTTCTGTGGCAAAGTTTCATTATTTTTAGGCAATGCAGTCTCAGATTACTACACTTTCTCTTCATTCTTCTTTTCTCTTGCAAAGGTTATTTCTTCTACCACTTCAAGCTTCTGCAAGTTTTCTTCACTCTTTTTGAGTTATTGCTGAAGTCTCAGCAACTCTATCTCCATTTCTTCAATTGTTAAAGTCCTTGAACCAAGCTCTAGAGTAAGGTCTTCACGTATTTTGATCTGTTCTTCAAATCTTCTTTTCAAATCAATATGTTTAGCCCTTATTTCATCCTTTTGACTTTCTGCTTCCTCAATCTTTACTTCAACTTGTTTTATATGGGCCTCCAACATTCTTATGGTTCTGCCCCTTCTGATTATCTCCTTTGAAGTTGCTTCTAACTCAGCTTCAAGATCTGATTCTTCTTCATCAATCTCCTCTTCCTCTCCAGAGGTTGAACTACCATATCAAGCTGATGCCATAAAGGCATGCTCATCTAATGAGTTTACATCTTCCTCCTCATCGGCTTCTTTTGTCTGGCTCACATAACTCTTGAATGAGCCTCTCTTCTTCTTCTGTAGGTTAGCAGTCTTCTTGCTGGACTTCCTTGACTTAGATGTTGGTCTTCTCCATTTTGAATTTTGCTCATCATCACCATCCTCATCTTCATCATTAAGTTTCACTTTGCACTGAGAAGTAAAGTGTCCAATCTGCCTATAACAATAACATCTCAAGGACATCTGTCCTTTTCCCTTCTTAGACCCCTTTTTGAGTTTCCTTGTGAAGTAAGCCAACACTTCACCTTCACTTTCTTCCTCATCATCATCATCATCCTCACTGGATGATTCTTCCTCTTCTCTTATCTTCAAGTGTCTCATAGCTTTGAAAGCTACCTCCTTTGATAAATTTGATGTTGATGAGTTTTCAATTGACTTTATTCTCATCTCATATGTAATGAGATTGCACTGGAGATCATACAGTGAAATAGAATTGAAATCTCTACTCTCCTCTATGGCTACCACCTTTGAGGCAAACCTCTCAGGCAGAATTCTCAGAATTTTCTTCACAATAGATGAGTCCTTCGTATTCTTCCCATGACTTCTAAGGTTGTTTACAGCATCAATAACCCTGGTGAAGAATTCTTGGACTGTCTCATTCTTCTGCATTCTAAGGGATTCATATCTCTGTTTGAAAACTTGAAGCTTGGCCTCCTTCATTCTACCATCGCCTTCATATACCTTCTGCAATCTGTCCCATATCTCCTTAGCAGATTTGCAGTCCATAACTTTAGCATACTCAGCATCTGTCAATGCTGAAATGATGACATTTGAGGCCTTTTCATTGATCTCAAACTGCCTTAATTCCTCTGGAGTTGGATCTTTATCTTCTTTTTGAGGCTCAATCCTCCTATACAAATTTCAGCACGTTCATGCCCATGGTTGCAAATACCACCTGTATTCTCGCTCTCCACATATGGTAGTTGGTTCCATTAAAGATTAGAACCTTCTTGCTGTAAGTAGTGCTGATGCTGGTACTGACATCTATTTCTTAGTATGCTAAACAAGTTAAAACTTCTAAAACCCTTCAAACTAGTACACCAAGCTGTTAAGTTTTAAACTGGTGAACCAGAGCTCTGATACCAATTGAAGTTCCTAACTTCACCCTAGGATCTACTAATCTATGATACTGAGAGGAGGGGTGAATCAGTATCACACCCCTTAAAAAAAACTCTGGTAATTTAAGCCAAAATGAACTCTTTCGCAAATTCAACTAAGGTAGATCTATTATTACCTACTGATCACAATAGTCCCCAAAGTTACCTTTCAGACACCTTGCCTATTAGACTAATCGGTTGTTCTTGACTAGGTCTTCTTTTAGGTTATGGGTATGATGATTCTTTAGCTGTGTTCACAACTCAATTCAAAACACAGAATGTAAATTCAAAGCAAGGACACGAGAGATTTACGTGGTTCCATCAATGTGATGTACTTCACGATGGTAGAGTTTCTTCCTCTACCAAGACAATCCACTATACTTGAGAAAACCAGTGTGGTATCCCCTATGATTATAATGGATGTCTTAATCTTCTACTCCTTTCACTATTACAAATACAAAGCAATCACAATACAAAGAGTGTCACTTATTATGTCTACCCTTCTTCTAGCTTGTGTTACCTCTGTTTGATTTAAATAGGCTGCTTCACTACCGCTTGGAAGATCACCAAAGTACTCTCTAACATTTCTTGAAGAAATCTGAAAAATTTGTTGAGTTCTCTCAAATGCTTCACCGAACTTCTTCTATAGGTTGTCTCACACAACTCCTAGTCTCACCGTCTCACCGTCTTCAGGTCTTCTGGTCTCACAATTTCACCATTCTGGTCTGTTCTCACTTGATCTCACGTCTCACCTGGTCTGGTCTCACGTCTCACCTTCTTCAGGTCTTACGTCTTCTCTGGTCTCACGCATTCCACCCTTTTCTAGTCTCACCCATTTCTGGTCTCACGTCTCCTCTGGTCTCACGCGTTTCACCCTTTTCTTGTCTCACCCAATTCTGGTCTTCCGATGTGTTCTGGTGTCACCCGTTTCCCTCTTTTCTGGTCTCACCAATTCTGGTCTTCCAGTGTGTTCTAGTGTCACCCGTTTCAAGCTTCACTGGTCTCACCAAGTCTTACATTTCACCTGCTCCAGGTCTAGTCTGGTCTCACCCATTTCAAGCTTCGCTGGTCTCACCTGGTCTCACGCCTCACCTGGTCTCATGGTGTTTCACCCTTTTCTCATCTCCCACGTTTCTGGTCTGTTTTTCACCGTCGCACGTTTCTGGTCTGCTCTCACCGTCGCACGTTTCCAGGTCTAGTCTCACCCATTTTACGCTTTGCTGGTCTCACGTCTCTGATTTCCTCTCTTACGGTGGTTCCACCAATTCTGGTCTGCTCTCACCGATTCTGATATGCTCTGTTTCACTATTTTCCAGGTGGTATATCTAAAAGAGATAAGTCTTGGTTTATATACTCCTTTTTATGAAAACCTTAGTAGGGCTTCTTACTGTAACTGTGGCAGATTTCCTTTCTTGCCCCTCCATGTGGCTTCATATTACTGTTCCATTCAAAATTCAGCATTATCCTCCTTCTTAATTTATTTTTCTTGCCCTTTTCTGTTGAATTAATTAGCATGAGTGACCCTTGTTATTTAAAGTATGACCCAACATAAAAGGCCTAATATGATGGTTAGTTAGGCATAATGGTAATTTGGGTCATCGAGTTTAAAATCCCTCAACTCTCCCTATTTAAAGATAACTGTTATAGGAAAAGATACGGTTACAGAAAGAAGAGTAACTTCCTATTTAAGGTAACAGTTACAGAAAGAGGAGTAACTCCCTATTTAAGGTAACGGTTACATAAAGAGGAATAACTTCCTATTTAAGGTAATAGTTACAGAAAGAGAAGTAATTTCCTATTTAAGGTAACGGTTACAGGAAAAAGGAATAACCTTTGTCATTACGGACTTTTCCTCCTCTCCACCATCAGAGAGAAAACGAAAAGAATAGAAAAGGGAAGAGTAGGAGAAAAGGAGAAGATTCATCAGGAGCAAATTGAAAAGAGGGTTCTCATCTTCACAACAGGACATCAGCATAATGGACAACGGTATGTTGATTTCATTACGTTTTGTATGCTAATATTCGTATAAAAAAAGATCCTGCATTATAGAAATAAGAATTTCATAAAGAGAAATTCTAGAAAAGTCCAACATTTTCTTTCTACTAAAAACTCATCCCTTGAATGCTTGAATGAACCACTTCTGCTTGCACACTTAAATCTGGTTGATAACAATTACAACTCATACAAAACTGTGGGAACAACATAGATGATTATTGATTTGGTTCACTTGTCTATTTTTAGCGTATGGGTTGCAAGGAGGCCACCAGGTTATGCTTTTATTGACTTCGATGATAAAAGGGATGTAGAGGATGCAATTCGTGAATTAGATGGTATGCTTAATAGGTTTTTTCATTTATCAGAATGTACTATCTTCTTAAGTTCTCATGATGTTCCACAAGTGTTTGAACTTTTCTTCGATATGGAACCATCACAATCATGGGTGATTTATATTACTATTCATGTACTGATTGAAGATTTGATGCCATCCTCAAATTATCTCACGTATGCCTTTATACTGTGTAACAACTAAATTTATCACTTTTTTAACTGCCTTGCGACAAGATGATGGCTTCTTCTTCTTTGTATTTTTTTTTTTTTTTGGAGGGGGGGACCACTGTGGGCAGGGGAGCATCATGTTATCCTTACTGCATTCTAATTTTGAGGACTTCATTGCTCTGTTTTAATTTGATATGTTACAACATCAGTTTTGTTAGCCTTGTAGCTCCTTAAGTAAACAATGGCAGTCATTGCCATGAGACTGATGAGGGCTAAGCCTCTCATGTTTGCATAGCTTTCAGAACCTAATATTGGTGGTGTTTGCCAGTAATGAGATTGGTATAGGCTACATCTGCTGTCTTTGTTTAGTGCTAGAGCATGTTATACATCATCTCAACACCAATTGTGTATTTTTTGAATATGCGTACTTTACAAGCGTGTTCTTATCTAAGAACACGAATTTCCTTTTCACTGGTTGACTGCAATTATTTCTGGAGCAGGTAAGAATGGCTGGAGAGTCGAGCCTTCTCACAATTCAAGGGGTGGTGGCCGTGGTGGGGGTGGGTTTCGTGGTCGTTTTGGTGGTTCTAACTTAAAGTGCTATGAATGTGGGGAACCTGGTCATTTTGCCCGTGAATGCCATTTACGTGGTGGTTCAGGAAGGAAATATAGTCGCAGCCCTCGATATCGCAGGAGTCCAAGCTATGGTCGAAGGTGGGTATTCTTTGTTTATGGATATTTGTAGGGACTTTTTTTTTGTTTGTTTTTTTAAGATTGCGTCAAAATAATGGTAAAGAGAACAACACATAGTGTCATTTCTGACATTTAACTGTTCCTTGACAAACACTGATTTGGAGCAGGAGTTTCAGTCCTCGTGGAAGATCGCCAAGACACCACAGCATTTCACCTCGTGGGTGCAGCTATAGCAGGTCACCACCATATCGTGGACATGAATAGCTGCCATATGCCAATGGGTGAAGTTTGCATGCACTTGATTCGTTTGTCTGTTGTTCACTCATAGAGTGCTTGAACTTGATTCATTTTGGTCTATTGTTCACTCATAGAGTGCCTCAATCTATGTGATTTTTCTGTTTACTTAGGTTTCAGTCTGTTACATGGCTTCTGGTCTTATTTTGCATTGCTTTAGTACTTATGTCAGTATTCATCATATTAGTGGCCTGGGGCATTGCTGTTGGTATGCAATGCTAACAGAGGATGGTTCTGTGTTTAATTTTGGTCCAGGAATGGTCTAAGAGATCGGCATGGAAGTAGGAGCTAAAACTTGCAGTCTTGGTGACTTGGCTTTGCGAGAAGGATGGACTGATGTTCAGCATGTTTGTTATGTTTGGACTTCAGTACCTATATTCTAAAGGGCAATGACCTCTGTCTCTGGGATCTGGTTAAGTTTCCTTCTTATTTATTACCGTGTGGTTATCTCTCTCTAAGTAATTTTAGGCTTTTTGTACAATTTGGATTTGTAGGTACTATTGTGACTTATTGGAGACATACCGTTCCTATGGTTGATGCTAAATTTTTATGCTTTTCTTTTTGTGTTGAGGTGTCTTCTAGGTCTACTTCATTGGTTTTGTGCTTCTACACTTGAGGTTTCATTCTTCGCTGCTCTGCATTGGGACTTCATTATGAATGTTTGAGGTCTCTTCTAAGTAATGTCTTCATGCTTCTGTTTGATTGGACTCTCCAGCTGTGATGCGCTTCCCCACACTCTTGTGGCATTTCTTTTATTAGACTTGAAAGGGATTGGGAGCTGCTTCAAACACTTTTGTCAGGTACACATATCTGTTCTGCAGAAGTTGGGGTTATAGGATTCTTAATATTAATATGGTCTGCCAATGATCTTTCTTTGGTCTTTAAAATTAAAGCAAATATTAAGAGCAGATGATTGAGATTTTTATTCTTCTTCCTCTTCCCTTTTTCTGTCCTTTTTGGTCTTATAATCTGAGCAGATGTTTTTTTCCCTTGGAAATAGTAGTTAATCCCCATGTTATTTTAATGTCCTATTTAATCATAGAGATCAATTAGGTAAACATGAAGAAAATTTGGGAAAGAAAAATAATTGAATATTTCCTTTTATGTGTTTTCTTCTGCCTAATCAGTGTCCAATTCCAATAGAAGCATAATAATGAATGAAAACATAACCAATCAGTTGGAATAGAAGCAAATCATTAAATGGCTATAAACCATCCTTATTTGAGTTGACTATTGCGTTGTAAGTTTTTCCAAATTTACTGCTTGCACCTGTTTTTCTTGAAAGTTTAACCTTTTTTGAGATCGCTTTTTTCACATTTCTACTGAGAGGGTTGGGCTGCTGATGTGATTTTGTCTGGTGGGCCTTGGGAATGTATCTCTGAGCCCAGAAGAGCTCTTAGCTTCAGGAGTTCTAGTGCATAAAGCGGTGTTACAAGCCTTTAGCTGCCAACCTCAGATCATGGCCTCTAGTTGTTGGCGTGAACAAGCTGACACATTTTTGGAAAATATGATTCCTAAGGAACTGGCCTAATTCTGTTTGGATGTTTCTATTGGAAGATTGACACAAAATTCCGAAAGCCTCAGGTCAATCAGTCTTGTGATTACATTTCTTCTTAAGCAAATGTTACATGGGAACATTTAGACATTGCTCAAATTTCTCCCCATTTTTAGGCTTTTACATTTCCCTACACATGTTTGGTTGATTAACTCAAACTTTTGAGTTCACTAATGGTTGATATCTTTTACATTGAGATCCTTCATGATTTTATTCAAAAACTTTTCTAAAAATATAGTATAAAGGGGTCTATAAAATCTTTGAGCAAATAATTGTACAATTCAAATTCATATTTGAATATTTTAATATTTATAACATGATCAATATTTAATATTGCATAATAAGATCAAATCATACAGATATTCCATTGATCATGAGTTGTCACACTTAATCACTCAATCATAATTAGGTAAATAAATTAATCATAAAGGATAAATTAAAATTTATTGTACTAGGCATATGATCATAATAATCTTAGCACTTTTCTCTTTAAGCTAGGTGGTTGTAGGACTTGTTCCCCTTTTATAAGATTCAAATTTGTTTCATAAAAAGGATGGATGACATTCTTGGGGGCAACTAAGTACTTATTTGTAGTAAAGTACTCTTTATAATAGTCTTTTAAATTTTTCTTTATATAGTTAGTATAAAATGTCATATGCTTATAAAAGACACTAAAAATAACTCAATCTATATAATTATATGACTTTGATTTGAGATTTACAGAAACCCTTTTGCATCATTATATACCTAAAACTCCTTATCACATTAAGAAATTAATTTAAGATTTATGATAATAAAAAGTACTTTTTATATCTTAAGCTTAATAGTTGGTGTGATTTTTTCCTTTAACTTAAAGCTTTTACATCTTTTATGCATTGTAACTATTGATTTGATTCTAATGTCCTTTAAGGGGGTTAAAATTGACTTGTTCCTAAAATTTTTTAATATATTAATTAAAAGACTTAATTATATTATTGGTTGTATGACAACTTTTTACATCAATATTAAATAAAGATTTACATTACAAACTTGTTGAGATCTCTCTAAGTCACGTAGCATTGTCATTAGTTTGAGAACGTATTCTTGTTTGTGTAACTATCTTAATATGATCAACTTAATAATATGACTTAGTTACCTTCCAAAACAAATCCCTTAACTTCAAATTAAGTCAATGTAATTTGAAATTAGTATAAATATGCCTAATACATTTTCAATGTGTGGTCTTTTGGAAATAATATTCAATAGTAATTAATGATACCTAAGATATGCATGAATTATAAAATTTTATAACAAATATTAAAGAAATTTCATGTGATAAAAGAAAAAGCAAAAACAAAAAGTTTTACTTTTTGTCAACATAAAGGTCATTGACTTTCCTTTCATTACAAATCCTATGCATTAACACAATATGTCCATAAACTAGCCCTTCATGCTATTGCATTTGTTCATAAATCAATATATGCAATAGAAAACAGCCTTTTATGTCTAGTAATTAAGACAATTGATAATAAAATTTTAACATATGACCCCTTTATATAACACCTATTTAGGTCAATGAATGGCAACACCTAATTACAAAATCATCCATGCATGTTTTGAAGTAGATAAATATTCTCTAGAACATAGGGGTAATGTATCATTTACATCTTTTTTTGATTTTAAACCGAAACTTAATTAAAGATATAATGTTAATTTTTATAAAAAGGTTTATATACTTTAACAATTTCTTGGATCATTATATATGTAATCATTCAACTAATTTCATATCTTTCTTTTCCCCATCTGTAACTTCATGAAATGCGGGTCTACATTATATGGATTCTTTAGGACTTTGTACATCATTGCAATGCTTATCTTTTAAGCCATCGCTAAGGTAAGGTAATAACCTTTGTCATTTTGTTTATTGTAATTCCTTTAACTTTCTTAAACCTTACACAATTATGTGTCTTCTCCAACTTTTTCAATATAAATTTATTACCACTAAAGAATTATGACCTTACACATAAAAACAATAATGAGTAGCTTTGCACCTAGCACCAACTATCTCTTTTTTATTTTTGGTGTAAATAAGGTTTATACTCTCTTAGATTGTATATTCTCTTAAAAATCTACATAAATTGTATTTAACACCCTATAAATAAGGTGTATTTATAGATTAAAACTTGTATTTTCAAAATTTACATACAACATCCAATGACTAATAACTATTAGTTAAAGTGGACGTAAAGTGTTAAAGGATCATATTACTCCATATATATATATATATATAAGAAATAATTTTAACATTATCGTACCAAAAACCACTTACTCTTCTCCCTTTATCTTATTTTTCCAAAATCTAAAGCATAATACCCTTCTCATTATCTTCTTAAAATCCAAATATAATGATTTCTTGTCCTTGCCACAAGTAATCTAGGTTTCAAAATTTCAAGGAATTAACCAAATCAAGTCTACGACACCATCTCGTTTATTTTGACAAGGCTTACCAATTTTGGCGTTAACGTCATCATTGCTCTCCTCTAACAATTAGGTTCAAGCCAATATCTCTAAATACTATCTCACCACATAAATTGAAATTGTCGTTATAGGTAATAAGATATTTGTCTTGTCATTTTTTATTTTCATGTTTGTTTTAGAGTCATTAGCTAAGTTTTCTTTTACTTTTCCCTCCTTTATATAACCTATGCTATTTCATTAATCTCTAATTTTCTTTATTGTTTAACTTTTTTTTACTTAGATTAATCATTAGCTTAATCTTGCATTAACATATCAAGGCTTGCCTTTGATTTCTCTCAATGGCTTAAATCTTTGATCCTATGCTATCATTTTCAATACAGAGGTTGAAGTCTTTTGGAAAAGTACCAATGTTTCTAAAATTTTAATGACTTGTGTCATCCTCATGCATTAAATTTATGTTTTTTACTCCTTGTATGTGTTTTCATTAATTAAGTCTCTATTTGATTGAAATCTAAAAATTCCAAACCCTAATTTTGCTATTCATAATCCATCTAAACATAATTATACTAAATTAGTTACTTTTAGTCAACTGTTCCTGATCTTTATTTGGGATCCAAATTATGAGTGAAAGGTAATGTGATTCATATTTACTATTTTTTAATGGTATTTTGTTATTAAAATTAAATTTAACTAACAATAACTTAACTAAGGATTTTTTTGTTACCATAACAATAATTAAGGATATTTTGAGTAAATTTTGAAAATGTGGGTTGTTATGTGTAAATACTTCCTATTTATAGGGTGTTAGATATAATTTACTAATTTAAATCTTTATAAACATATAGACATTTTTTAATAATTTAGTCTTACATAAAAATATTTATTACTTTCCCCATACCTCTAAAAAGTGTTATTGATATTATAAGTAAGATCCAAATTTTTTAAATTTAGTACCTCTTCTTACCTATTTTATTGATTAAGATTTTGCCCTCACAAGTAGACAAATATGATCATTCATTACTTTTGCACCTATCATTAGTGTTATTGTCACTCTCACTACCATCAAACCTTAGCCCTCTTACACCATTAAACATTTAATATTGTAATTTGTCTTCATTAATACCATCTTTAAGTCAAATATTATCATTTGACTTAATATAATTATAATTAAAATAATTATAATCAATATTAGATACTTGAAAATTAATGTTCTCATTATCATTCTTTATTTTAACTTTTTTCTTTCTAATGATTCCATAATTTGCATTTTCAATATTGAACTTCATTAACGCATGCACATTATTGTTTTCGTTAAGGTTTTTGGTAGCTTTCTTTTAAAACCTCCAATTGGTTTTGTAGCATTTGTAAGTGTAACTTTGTTAGTGTTCAACTTCTTTAATACATGCATTTCTTTTAGACATTATAACTTTTTATCTTCAACTAAGACTAGTCCTCGGAATACTAGTATAAATAAGCATATTGCTACTAGTCATATTAGTTGTCAAAGTAGAAATATGAATGTTAATATATATATCCAAATATGTATTAAGGTTAGGTTGAAAGATTACATCATTATTTTACTAGTCATTATTATTGAAGTTTCTGACTTCACCCTAAGATCTACTAGTTTGTTATACTGAGAGGGAGGGTGAATCAGTATCACCACAATTCGCAATTCGCAGGTAAGTGAACAACTTCAACCTCTTCTTAAAAGCAAATTCTTTCTTAGACTTGACTAAGGTAAATCTATTGCTACCTACTAATCACAATAGTCCCCAAAGTCACCTTTCAGACACCTTGCCTAATAGACAATTCGGATATTCTTGTTTAGGTCTTCGTCAGGTTATGAGTTGGCTGATACTTTAGCTGCGTTCACAACTTAATTCAAAACACAAAACGTAAAGCAAATTAAGGACACACGAGATTTACGTGGTTCCGTCAACGTGACGTACATCCACAGTGGTAAGGACTCTCCCTTACCGAGACTATCCACTATACTTAAGAATTCTAGTTACAATGGATATCTTAATCCTTTGCTCCTTTCACTATTGCAATTACTAAGCAAGTACAATACAAAGAGTGTCACTTACTGTGTTTACCCTTCTTCTAGCTTGTCTTGCCTCTGTTGAATTGAAAGGCTACTCCACTGCCACTTAAAAGTTCACCGCAATGCTCTCTAACCTCTCTTGAAGAAATTTGGAAATACGTTGAGTTCTTTTCGATGCTTCGCCGAATTCCTTCTCTAAGTTGTCTCACACAACTCCTGCTTTCACCATTTCACGGTCTCACCCGTCTCCTTGTCTTACGGCTCGCCTCATGTTTCTCGTTTACTGTTCCACATCTCACGGCCTGCCTCACGTTTCTGGTTTAGTGTTACATGTCTTATGCACGTTTTTAGTTTGCACCCTTTGCTAGTCACATGCCTCACGCATGCTTCTGGTTTGGCGTTTCACGTCCCACGTACGTTTTTAGTTTGTATGCCTTGCTGGTCACACGCCTTACCACCGTTTCTGGTTTGCACTTGTCCGTTTCACACCTCTGAACAGCTTGGTTTGCTCTCCCGGTGGTCTCCTCTTTCATGGTTTTTCCTATCTTCCCTTACAGATAGTGTGCTGTCTTCTCTCTTATGTGAGTCACACAGCTTTCTCCAGCCGTCACACAATTTCCCTTGTTGTCCAAGGTATCCCTTGGTGTTATCTCCTTTTGCTGTGTGTTGTCTCCTTGCCATGCTGTCTCCTAGCCATTCACCTTGCTTTGGTTGTCCACTCTTGGTTGGTCGTTCTCCTCCTTACTGTCCACACTTATTTAGTTGTTCACCTCTTTGCTTGGTCGTGTAGGTTGGTTGGACATCCTTTCTCTTTCAGCTGGTGGTGGTTTTGTCGTCCAACATTTGCTGTCTAGCCGTTCCTCCCTTGTTTTTCTCCCTTTGGCTGGTCACACACTAGGTTTTCCTCTCTTTGGACGGTTGCTCTAGGTTTTGGCTGACTCCTCTTGCTTTGCTTTGTCTCCTTGGCCAACCAGCACCTATTTTCTGTCATATATACTCTTTTGGCCGGTCACACTAGGTTTTCTGTTCACCTTTGGTTGTTGTCCATCCGTGTCTTCTCTCTTTGGTGTAGGGTTTTGCTTTCTCTTTGGTCGGCTGATTGCTCCTTCTTCTTGTTTACCAAATGGTTTTGCTTTGGGTTTAGCCGTTTTTGCTCAATTACCGACCTACTCTCTTTTTAACGTTCTGCTCTCTTGCCATTCTGCCCTCTTGTCGTTCTCTCTCCTGTTGTTCTCTTGCCGTACTTTCCTTTTGACGTTCTGCTCTCTTGCCATTTTGTCTCCTTGTCGTCCAACCTCTTATTTTGCCATATCGTTTTTCTCTCCTTTCCAATCGGCCTTGCTCTCTTTGTGTTTTGCTGTCCACCCACTTTTTCTCCGTATCGGGTTTTCTCTCTCTCTTTTCACTCGGTCGTTCCTCGTTCCCAGTTTTGCCGAGAGAGATGCCTTGTGTTTTGCTGTGTATTTAATTGTGTTGGTCTTACCCTAGTTTTGTCTTCTAAAGTCTTTATATACTCTCTTCCATGAAACCTTAATAGGGCTTACACGGTGGATTTACGTTCTTGCCCTTATGCGGCGGATTTACCTTCTTGCCCTTCCATGTCGATTTACTTTCTTGCCCTTCCATGTGACTTTACCTTGTTGCCCTTCTACGTGACTTTACTTTCTTGCACACTTAAACTTAGTTGATAACAATTACAACTTATACAAGATTGTAGAAACAACAATTATTATAACACTCTTTTAGTTTTTGAATATGTATATGATACATTAAATGACAAATAATTGACATTTTTATATACTTTAAAATAAAAATAAAATATGAGACTCTTTCTTTTATTAAGTGCCCTTTATAAATTTTTATTATTTTGGATAAGTTAACTAATGTATGCTTTTAGTATAAACAATGGTAAATATAGAATTTTTAGTTTGTGAGGGCAAAGTTATATGTGATTAATAAAATAATATTAAAATAATATAATATAAAAAATATTTTAATTTTATTTTTTTACATAAATTTTTTAGCAGATCAATTATAACAACTTTAAAGAAGTATTATATAATTAATTGTAATTAATTGAATAAATATATATATATATATATATATATATATATACTTATGCATACATAAGTATATACAAGTATGCAAGATTATTTATTTTAGGAAAATTAAGTTGTAATTCTTAATATATTTTTATTTTTTAAAATAAAAATATTATTTAAAGAATAAAATTTACATATTTAATAAAAATATATTATATTTGTGACCTTTTAATCACAAAAAATTACTTTATTGTTGGGTATACATGTCACCACAAATTTATATATTTGATAAAAATATGTGTGCCATTTATGTATTTTATATATATAGAAAATTTTATCCTATCATGTAACAAATATTTAAATAATAATTATTATTTTAGATACAATAAATATCAATATTTTCATTCATTTTAAACTTAAAATAACAATAAATTTATTTAAATTCTAGAAAATTTCATTTAAATTCATTTTAAACCAATTATTTAAAATCATGTATATATATTTTATTTCAAATATAATGAATTTAATAAACTAATTTATTTGAAAAATTATAAAAAAATAATGAGATCTCTAACAATGTATGCTAATCATACCCAATCAATCAAGAAATTTTAAATTTTAAGCCAAGACAAATGAAATTTTAAGTAGGGATATAAAAAATCTTTATACAAAAATATAGATATTTTATATGAAAAGTAATTATTTGGTGGGGCCAACGGGGGCAATTGCCTTATATCACAAGGATATGTTGATTCGGCCCATTCACATATCCTTAAGGTGCAATTTCGGGCCAAGACTAAACCTTTACGGGCTGCCCAACCCATTTACTATCTATGAAAAGTTCCAGAAGCATGCGGAATGTGCTACAATTACTTAGAGAATTTTGGAAGGGACCATATTAAATGCATATCTAGAATACTCCTTATATATACCGAGAATATTTTATTCTAAGACTTTCTTTTGAGTTGTATAAATAGGTCACTTTTCTCACTTGTACAGTACGAATCCTTTCTCTCAATACAAGTTCACTTACAAAGCTCTCTTGTGCTCTCTCTCTCTCTCTCGTTCTCTCAAGCTCTTTTAATTCGTTTACTTGTCTCTCACACGTCTTTTGCTAATTCACTCAAACTCTCTAAGGCTTACTTAGCATCTTTTCTCGCAAGATTGACTAAGTGTCACGTGGGTTAACACGTCTAAAGCACATCTAAAGCCTAACTCTATGACAAGTGGTATCAGAGTACGGTTGAATCCTAGTTTCAACTTTGTTCTTGTATGAGTCGTGAGTATGATAAGTGAAGAAGGATTTGTTGAGACCACTATCGATGAGCAACAAGTGGGGCAAGAAGCTCATAAGTGTGAAGAGCAGCATGCTCCCACCAAACGTAGTAAGTCCAAGGCTCCAGCAAAGGAAACCATGAACTCTCGTGTTGGTAACTTAGAAAGGAACGTCACTGACATAAGCTCCGTTGTGGGCGATCTTAGCGATCAAATCGATAACTTGATCCATGAGAATGCAGAGATCACGTGGGCTGACAAAGTCATGATTGAAGAGTTTGGCCGTTCGTTTAGGGGAGAAATACGCTCTCTAAATCAAGGCTTGTCCAACTTACGTGAGTTCGTTGAGGGAGAGATTCACAACCTCTATAGAGAGATTGAGTCTCTGCGTCGAAACAACTCACTTATTAGTACAGTTGCCACTCTAGCACCATTGTGGTACATGGCTTGAAGGTCCCAAAGCCTGCCATGTACAACGGCACACACAATGCCACTACAGTAGAAAACTTCTTGTTTGACCTTGAGCAGTACTTCGAGGCCATGGGGGTTATCGACGATCTAGCCAAAGTAGGCAACGCTCCAATCTTCCTAAGGGATGTTGCCTAACTTTGGTGGAGACGGAAGCATTCCGAACGGGAGAAAGGCTTATGTATCATCGACACTTGGAAACAATTCAAAGTTGAAGTGCGTAGGTACTTTGTGCCTCACAATGCAGACAGCGAAGTTAGAGGAAAGTTGTGTTGCCTATGTTAGACAGGTAGTATTTCTGACTACATTAAAGAATTTACTACCCTCATGTTTGAAATTGAGATGTCTGATAAGGAGCTTCTCTTTTGCTTTAAAGACAGCTTGAAGGATTGGGCGAGAGTCGAGTTGGACAGGCGTGATGTGCAGACCCTAGATGCTGCCATTGCCGCTGCCAAGACCTTCATCGACTACTCCACTCACTCCAAGGGCAAAAAGCCAAACTCTAGCAAAAGTGGGGGAGAGAAGACCAGGCATAAGAAACAGGATTCTGGCTGCAACGAGGGTGGACAATAGAAACCCTCAAGTGACTGTCCCAAGTATGAGAAGAAGTTTGCGGGTAAGCACAACTTAACTAATCCTCTTAGATCCTGTTTCATTTGTGACGGACCGCACTGGGTAAAAGGCTGCCCCAATCGTAAAGCAATGAACGTTATGATGGCAGTACTTAACTTGGAAAAGGCCGACGAAGAAACCCAAGCAGACATGGGATCTATCCAACAATTGGGTAATCTCTCGAAGCGTTTCTCCCCAACAGTCACTAAGGAAAAGGGACTGTTATACGTTGATCTTGCCATCGAGGGTAAATCAACTTGTGCGATGCTAGATACAGAGGCAATGCACAACTTCATAGACGTACAAGAGGCCAAACGTCTAGGCCTCAACCTAACAAAAGGAAATGACACCATCAAAGCAATAAATTCGGAAGCAAGGCTTGTCCAAGGCGTAGTACATATAGTTACTGTCTAGATTGGTGAATGGACTGGTAAGTTAGACTTTATCGTCGTTCCTATGGATGATTTTAAAGTGGTGTTAGGTCTTGCATTTTTTTACAAAGCCTTGGCTTTTCCTGTTCCTGCTTCACGTTCTCTTGTGGTTGACGATGCTCGTAAGATCCGCGTAGCTCCCTTAAAGTGCAAAGAGAGATCTCAACCATCGATGATCTCAGCCTTACAATTCAAACGAGGTCTCAAGTCGGGTCTTGGCTATGTCGCTACCATAAGGGAGCTAAGCGATGAGGAGGACGTAACAGCACCAACTCCTGTACTGCCACAACCCATTCAAGCTGTCCTTACCAAATTCAAGGACGTTATGCCTTCCGAACTATTGAAGAAGCTCCCACTAAAGCGAGATGTGGATCACCACATTGAGTTGGAACCCGGTGCCAACCCTTCTGCCATGGGTCCTTATCGTATGACACCTTTAGAGCTTGCTGAACTGAGGAAGTAGCTCAATGATTTGATCGATTTAAGCTACATTCGACCATCAAAGGCCCCATTCGATGCCCCAGTCCTCTTCCAAAAGAAGAAGGATAGATCGCTACGCATGTGTATCGACTACTGAGCCTTGAATAAGGTCACTATCAAGAACAAGTATCCAATCCCCTTTATAGCTGATCTTTTTGACCAATTTGGGAAGGCAAGATACTTTACTAAGCTGGATTTGCAATCAGGTTACTACCAAGTCCGTATAGCACAAGGTGATGAGCTAAAGACGACTTGCGTCACACGCTATGGAGCGTTTGAGTTCTTAGTCATGCCCTTTGGCCTCACCAATGCACTAGCCACCTTCTACACACTTATGAACAAGGCACTACATCCTTTCCTTGACAAATTTATGGTAATGTATTTGGATGACATTGTAGTGTACAACAACACACTTGAGGAGCACGTTGAGCACCTCAAGCAAGTCTTCCAAGCTCTACGAGAAAACGAGTTGTTCGTCAAGAAGGAGAAGTGCTCGTTCGTTAAGTAAGAGGTGGACTTCCTTGGCCATTGAATCAAGGATGGTAGGCTTTTGATGGATCCAGCGAAGGTGCGAGTCATCCAATAATGGGAACCTTTAACCAAAGTCCCGGAACTGCGATCCTTTATAGGGCTTATCAACTACTATTGTCGGTTCATAAAGAGATACTTTACCGTAGCTACACCCTTAACCGACCTATTGAAGAAAAACCACACTTAGAATTGGACGAAGGAATGCCAAGCTTCCTTTGAGATATTGAAGCAAGCAATCTCCGAGGAACCTATTGTGGTACTACTGGACTACGAAAAGCCTTTCGAAGTCCACACCAATGAGTCTGACTTCGCCATTGGAGGAGTCTTAATGCAGGATAGGCATCCCATTGCCTACGAAAGTCGCAAGCTAAACGACACGGAGAGACGGTATACCATTCAGGACAAAGAGATGATTGCTGTCATCCACTACTTGCGCACTTGGAGACATTATCTCTTTGGAAGTAAGTTCGTGATCATAACCGACAATGTTGCTATGAGCTACTTCCAAACCCAGAAGAAACTCAGCCCCAAGCAAGCTCGTTGGCAAGACTTCCTAACTAAATTCGACTACACATTGCGATATAAGCCGGGGCAAGCCAATGTTGTTGCTGATGCGCTAAGTAGGAAGGTGGAACTAGTGACCTTTGCTACTAGTACCCCTACAAGCAACCTCCTTGAACGGATCAAGAAAGGTACCAAACAAGACAAACTAGCCAACAATCTGTTGAGATTGGCTAGTGAGAGGAAGACTCGTCGATTTTGGGTGAACGATGGAGTCCTAATAACGGTCAGAAATCGAGTTTTCATGTTGAAGTGCGGAAACTTACAGAAGGAAATCCTCATGGAATGTCATGATTCCCTATGGGCTGGTCACCCAGGTATGGCACGAACCCTTGCTCTTGTCCAACAACATTACTTCTGGCCGCATATGCATACAGACGTTGAGGCTTATATGCAAACTTGCTTAGTTTGCCAACAAGACGAGGTAGAACAACAACTACCAGCTGGCTTACTTGAGCCACTACCCATTCCCGAGAAGCCTTGGGAAAGTGTCTCAATGGATTTTATTGTGGCTCTACCAAAGTTCGAAGGGTGTGGAAGCATCATAGTAGTAGTTGATCAGTTCAGCAAGTATGACACCTTCATTCCAGCCCCCGCTGATTGCAAGGTGGATGAAGCTACTTGCCTGTTCTTCAAGAACATAGTAAAGCTATGGGGCGTGCTAAAGAGTATAATCAATGATAGAGATCCCCGCTTTACGGGCAAATTCTGGCGCGAACTATTCAAGTTGCTGGGAACCGACTTGAACTTCTCAACAAGCTTCCATCCCCAAAGTGATGGGCAAACCGAGCGAGTCAATGCCTTGCTTGAACAATACTTGAGGCATTATGTTAGTACTCACTAACGAGATTGGGTGAAACTACTCAACATTGCCCAATTCTCATACAACCTTCAAAGAAGCGAGGCCACAAACAAAAGCTCGTTTGAGATTGTCATAGGACAACAACCGCTAATGCCAAGTTTTATTGCCTCTCCCTACACTAGCAACAACCCGTCTGCCTTTAAGTTCGTTAAAGAATGGCATGAGGAAATGGACATAATAAGGGCTTGCCTTGACAAAGCGGCCAAGAAGATGAAAAGATAGGCTAACTCCAAACGACGCCCAAAGGACCATGCAGCGGGAGATATAGTGATGGTAAAGTTACTACCCAACCAATTCAAGTCTCTACGCAAAGTACACAAGGGCTTGGTATGGAAGTACGAAGGGCCATTTCCTATCATCAAGCGTGTAGGAAAGGCCGCCTATCAAGTCCAACTCCCTCCAAAACTGAAGATCCATAACATTTTCCATGTAAGTCTTCTAAAGCCTTTATATGGAGACAAAGAGGATCAAAGCTGAAACGAGTCAAAGCGCGCACCAACGGCTATGATCATCGAATTCAACAAGGACGTGGAACATATACTTGCTGACCGAGTGATTCGGAGAAGGAGAGTTCCCAACTACACCGAGTACTTAGTGAAATGGAAAGATTTGCCAAATCACGAGGCTAGTTGGGAATGAGAGGATCAGCCTTGGCAGTTTGCTAATCACATTCGCCAATTTAAGGCTGAAAATGTGACGAGGACATCACAGAATTAAGTGGGGGAGGATGTCACAAGGATATGTTGATCCGGCCCATTTACATATTCTTAAGGTGCAATTTCGGGCCAAAATTAAACCTCTACGGGCTGCCCAGCCCATTTGCTATCTACGGAAGGTTCTAGAAGTATGCAGAATGTGCTACAATTACTTAGAAAATTTTAGAAGGAACTATATTAAATGCATATCTAGAATACGCCTTATATATACCAAGAATATTTTATTTTAGGACTTTTTTTTGAGTTGTATAAATAGGTTACTTTTCTCACTTGTATAGTACAAATCTTTTCTCTCAATACAAGTTTACTTGCAAAGTTCTCTTGTACTCTCTCTCGTTTTCTCAAGTTTTTCCAATTCGTTTACTTATCTTTCACATGTTTTTTACTGATTCACTCAAATTCTTTAAGGTTTACTTACTATCTTTTCTCGTAAGGTTGACTAAGTGTTGCGCGGACTAGAGTCTAATTCCGTGATACTTAGCTTCTTTGCACCCACGCGCATTTATGAGATTTGAAATTATATATGTGTGTGCACGCACGCGCGCGAGCGTTGCGTGTATCTTTATCTTTTCAAAATCAACGAAAATTGTACTTTTTTCATAAAATTTTTTTTTTCCTCCTTTGTCTCTGTAATGTACAACAAAGGTGGACATGACCTCTTTATTAAGAGCATAACAATACGCTAACAATAATAATAATAAATCTTATATAATAAAAAAAATTAAATTCCATGACTTTTAATTAAAAAAAAGAATTGTACAGAAATATCAAATATATTACAAAATTAGTTAATTAATCAATAAACCCTAAATGAGCCTAATTGTTTTAAAAGTCCATAATTTTTAATTTAGCAAACTCTATATCCTATATTAATTTATTTTAATAAATAAAAAGATTACAAATTTAGAAAAATACCATATCTAACAAGATTTGAAACAGACCCACGACTAAACAAAATCCTAACATGACGAAGTGGTCACCAAGCACCAACGACTCTACTAATCTAAGCGAAAAGGACCTTAGAAAATGAAAATACTCACCCATTTTGGTGAAAATGAGAAAATTGTGGCAATCAAAGTGAAAGAATAAAGGCTATGGGTTTGAAGAAATGAGAGGAAAAGGTTCTGAGATGGTTGGAGGTGCACAGCTTTTATTTATGTTGACTAATGCCTGTCAGTCACAGTTTTTTTTTTTTTTTTGGCTGCTAATTTTAAAAATATATGTTAAAACACCGGATACGAAATTTACTTGACCCCAAAGAGACGTATAGGCTTTATGTATTCGACCCAAAACATGGAACCGTTATTTGTACCACGAGCTCATGAATAGGATCAGAGGCTCATCACAGTCTAGTTCCAACCCGCCCAAAAAAAAAAAAAAAATAAAAAGAGGGATTTGCTTTTGCTATTTAAGACATTTACGAACAATGGACGAAAAGCAATTTTCCTTTTTTTTTTTTTATCCTTGGGGGGAAGATTTGGGGTTAAATCTCACTGTTCGTCTATTGCAATTCAACCTTTGGAGAACACATCAATATCAGCTGCTTGGGGGAGGAGGGGGGGGGGAGAAGGCCAACAAAATCACATTTTTTCCTTTATGATGATATCTTTGGGCTCGCGTCAAAACCAGCGAGAATTCTATCCCGATCATTATTAATCACATCAAAATCGGTGAAGTTTCTCTCCCGATCATTATAAAGTCCATTTGGATTAAACAACAAAAAAAAAAAAAAAAAAAAAATAGGGGGGGGGGGGGGGTGGTGGGGATGCCTGCCTGCCTACAAATCCTAAAGACACTGCTAGATTGGTTGGTTGTGGGCCAAGCAGAGCTTTGCATATTAATTGTACCTATTTAAGATTATGAGATTTGGTGGAAGATCTATTTTATTTTTCGTTTACCTCCAAAGAGAAGAGAAGATAAATAAATTTTTGTTAAGTAAAAAAAAAAAAAAGGTTAAGGAAAATTGCACGCAGAAAAGAATTAGGAAGCAAACATGGAAAGAGTTGGGAACTGGGTGGGACGGGTGGGGGAGTGGGTTAGGAATTTAGGAGACGCGTGGAAGGAATAGTGAAAAATAAAGGGAGTGTTTTTGGGGGCAACTGCGTGTGTGGAAGGAATTTAGGATCCATCGAAGCTGAATAATAAATAAAACGCAGTTAAAAACTGGTGAAGTGATCTTGAAAAGCGAAAACCCGGCTGTAGGGTTTTACAGAATAGCATCTCTCTCTCTCTCTCTCTCTCCCGCGCACGCGCCAACGCACACATACACACATTTGTGTGACTGGGGGGGATTCATTTCTATCGGGGCGAAAATGGCGAAGGAATCAACGACGCTGCGGCCGTGGTTTCTGGATTTGGTACCCCTGATGGTGGTGATTCTAATAGCACTCCACGTCCTCGCTTTGGTAATCTCAACGCCACGCCCTAATGTCTTTGGATCTTCTTTTGATTTGCCTTTTTAATCTATTTCAATGGATGAATCTTTGAATTCCTCTCTCTGTCAATATGCTTGTGTTAGGTTTACTGGATTTACAGATTAGCCACTGACAGACAGCCCCAGAGAAGAAAGGCACATTGATAACTAATTGGTTTGTTAAGAATCTCTCTCTCTCTCTCTCCCTCTCTCTCTCTCTCTCTCTCACACACACACACACACACACACACACACACACGGGCCGCTTGGATTTTGTTCATGTGTTCTCTGCTTGATTGATGCACTAATGGAGTTGATATTAAGGAAGAGTTGAAGAAAAGTTTGGTTTTTGGGCTTTAAATTTGAAGGCTATCTATTAGGTTTTCGTTGCATTTAACATTTATTGTTTACTGTATTTTGGGTCCAAAGTAACAGTTTACAATTTGTGGGGAGGTGTTGTAGAAATGCCTGGTAGTTCTGCTTAGCTTGTCTACTTTCATTCATGTGTTTTGAAATTTTTCATGTCGCTACTGCACTCTACTTGCTAATTTAGACTTGAAAAATTGGCGCCCTTGAGCATTTCTAGGCTATTGTCCTCTTATTCTGCTAGCCATGTGTGAATAAGAATGGGGATAACCATTCTATGACTTATGATAGGCTATGCCAAATCAGAGACACAGGCATGGAATACATATTCTAGAACTTATATTTTTAGGCATTCTCATGAATGCTTTTGCGTTGCTTCCGTCTACTTATTTATTTATATTTTGGTTCTGCTAATTACAAATTTATTAGGTCCACTAGAATGAAAATTTGTGCCCAGAAATGGTAAAAAAATGGTTTTGCAAATGTAGTCTAAAGTTACATGTAGCGGAACCCGATTAGTTTGGGATTGGGGCTTAATTAAGTCCAGTTATATCTGCTGAAGAGAAGTTGAATAGATGATTTATATATGCGTATTCAACATTCGGCATTGTAAGATTTGACTGTGAAATACAAGCATGCATTCATTATTGGTTGATTGCTGAAGGTACACAGTTTTGTCTAAGTATGATTTACACTGTTGTTACTGTAAAATGTGTTTCCAATTCTTTTTTCCTATCTGCTACATACAAATTTTCACTGTTCCTATTAGCATCGAACAATTTTTCATTTTCCTTCATAAGGAATGTGAGGATTTTGTGATTTTCAAAAGTTGCAGAAATGTACAAAATATGTTTGGCACATTGAATTGTAACATCATATGTTCAAGATATTATATAAAAGTTGTGGGTGGATATGTATTATCTTCTTCATGTTTGCTCAAAAGTAAATTGGCTAAGCAGGCAGGATTAGGTGGCTCAGTGTTGTTGCCCTACTCCCAGAAGTGATCACATTGCTGTTCTATAACAATAGGAACTATGGCATTGTAAGGTTTTCCTTCAGGGGAGTAACAAAATTGATTTATTCCCCAGATACTGACATCTCTTTTTGGAGGGCCTGGTATGGGCAGACAATTTTCTAGGTGCTTTTGAGTGGTTAACTTGTGGCAGTTTTTAGTGACAATGCTTTTTTTAAGGCATATGAATTTAACTATGTTAATGTCTAATGTGACCCCTGATTGTGCATCAAGTAGTGATGTTGCTTTGCAGGTTTAGTGTCTCCTAATTTAAGATCTTAAAATGCAAAAATCTTGCAATAAGATGATTAGATTTCAGACAAAATAATCTTGTTGAACATCATGCAAGCTTTTGGTATGCAGAAATTGATGGGAATGGTATATCATTCAAACTTGGGATCTTCTACAGAGTTGTGAATCAGACTCCTAGCTTCACAGAAACAGTCTTTTTAAAAAATAAAAAATAAAAATATAAAAGGGTTAAGGTTGCATACATTGATCCTTTTCCAGACTCCACAAGTGTGGGAGCCTTGTGCATGGGAAATGCCTTTTAGTTAGGCTCCTAGCCTTAGTTGTTGGATTTGCGCATATTGTGCAAAGAAAAAGGGTGTGCCTGCATGAGTTGGTAGTTGATTTTTGCACTGGGATTAAAATGGATCTTACTATCATTTGGCGGATGATTCCTTCTCTGGCTCTGATTATGAAGTCCCACTGTTCAAGAGATGGAGACAAAAGCTTGCATCTCTAGAGTTGAAAAATGGTGCTCCCTTGGGATATGCATGTATTCTCATGTTCCTCACTTCCTGTGAAATGCGGTTCTTGCAAATCCATTTGAGTTAATACCCTTGTTTGGGAGATGAGCTTCTTATGTTGGCTTCTTGCACATTCACAATGTAACAGATTACTCAATAATGATGATTTTCATATTTGTTCGCACTTTGCAGGTAGCTGTTTCTTGAATTCCTGGATCGCAATGTTGCTTATGCATGTCATGTACATTGGGGAGAAATGCTGGATTTACACGCATAGATTTGATACGTATCTTTGAAGTGCTGCCACTAAAAACCTTGTGGGATACCTGTTATTAGCGGTGGCGTTATTTGTTCCCACCATCAGGTGCCTCAGCAACCGATGATCATGTTTACACTGCCTACCCTTGTTAGGTGTTTCATGTAACATTCCTTTGAAATGCGCATATACCAATAGATTACCTTTGTTGGGTGCTCGCTCGTGATGTTCCTTGGAGATACGCATATACCAATACCTTGGAAGGTTATTCAATTATACATCAATTGTCAGAGGGAGAAAAAAGAAATGTTACAAGGAATCAGTTCTTGGTCGATATGTTGGGAAGCAATTTTCGTGATAGCGCATTTGCTGTTTGTGGGGTGAGTCGGATTCCTAAATAAACGATGGTATCAATTTGCTTACGCTGTGCCTTTCATAATCCGCGTAACGAGTTGGCTCGTGAAGTCGTGTTAGGGGGATACGGAATTTCCCATTCCATTTCGGTGTTGGGTGGGCGGTTAACCTCCAAGGCCCTTAGTGGATTGGTGTACAGCGACGGCAGGGATCATATTCTCACATGTAGCCTGAAGCCCATAACAAGATCCAAACCTTCTATATTTTATCCTATTTCTCACTTGATTTTGTAATTTTTTTAATTCATTTTTAGTTATTATTATTTTTTAGCTTCTCCAAAAAAAATGGCCGCAGCTGGCCGCTACATTCGCTGCCACCGATTGCCTTGCTGCCCTCTGCCCTTCCCATTGTTATTGTCACCGCCAATCATCTCTTCTCCTTTTCTTCATAATACTTTACCCGAGAACACCTCCTTTGAATCTCTAAGCTTAATTTCTTTAGTTTTCATCAAATTCAAGATTAGTTGGTGAAATTGAGACGGTTAGGTTATGCATGCCGTTAATTGAAGGGAACTGGAACTTGAAATTGAGATTTGAAGAAGATTGAAATTCTAGGCACAAGCCCCGCGAAATTAAAAGCAAAATTAACGATGAGTGATTAATTTTGAGTTAATTAGATTATTTTAAAACCTTATGAGAGTTGAATTAGATGTTTGGAAAATTGAAATTGGATGATTGACTGAAAATAAGATGATTAATATTGAAAATTGCCTTGGAAAAGGTTTATTTATTTGCTGCCATGAAGAACTCCAGAGACTGGCATCACTGGATGTCTAGACTTATATTGACAGGTCTGTCAGACGGTGGGCAGCTCAAACCACAATCAAAAAGGATGTTTTCTAATGTCTATATGCATTAAATTAGTTTGATTATGCTTAGTTAGAGATTTGCAGGGGCAAATTATTATTTTGTATAATTTTTAATTATTTTATTGATGTTAATTATAATCTTTCCTAATTTGATTTTAGGTTGGATAGAGATTTCACCACTATCCTCTCTGTTATAGTTACAAATAAAAATTTTGTTTGTTTTCTAAGTAGTTATAACATGTACAATATGCTAAGTGTATTTTCTATATATATATATATATATACATATATATATTTAAATTATTGTGTGTTATGTAGTAAACAAAAAATTATTTTTAGAAATTCAATTAATGAATTGAGTAATATAATTGGTAAATATTTCTAAAAGAAACAAAAACTTTGAAGTGACTTATTGAGAATTGGCCTATTTGTATGTAAAATGTTTTTTCTCATTATGTATGATTTATTGATTAATGGTAATTTTGTCATTATTGGAAACCCTAAGGTATTTTTTAGTTAATTAGTTTTAGTTTTGCTTAATTTAAGTGGAGGATATGACTATTGTTTCTCAATTTATGATTGGTTACGAGGTTATGTAATTAAAAAGTTAAGAAGCTTATTTTTTTTATAAAGGGATGCTTGATAATCCCTATAAGAAAATTCTTTTATCATTAAAATGAACATTTGAAGAATAAAATAATAAAATACTTGTTTGTTTGCTACTGTTATATTTTGATACGTTAATTCTCGCAAGTATATTTACACTAAGACATGATTATTGAATACTTGGCTACCAAAGGAAATAGTTGTTTCGTTATAGGAATGGTTTTGTTGCGGGGATAAGACGCACTTTCGGCTATTTTTGTTATACAATGAAATTGTAAGATTTTGATAATAAGTAAAGAAAATAGGTCTATTACGGAGACCAAATTTAATAGTAATGAGTAAAATGTTTTAGGGATTTACAAATCATGCATCTCTAAAATTATAAGTATGAAAGTATTTAAATATTCTTTTGCAAGAAGTTTTATACCTACTTATATTAGTTCTAGATGAATATAATTGTATCATTTTTCTTTATGATGTAGTATAGATTTTTGATAAAGAAGATGAATAGTTTTAAAAGGTTTTAAAATTTGAATATCTCTTTCTTTTATTTTAATGGTAAAATCAGTTTTGAAAAGGTTTAATTTTGAAAATTTATAAATTTAATCTTTTTAAATCCTAGAAATTTCCTAGTCATCAATTCTTTTATTAAAATCTTCTAAAGTTATTTCTTTTATATAAATTCTATTAGGGTTAGACTGAAAAGAAGAATAGGAATTGAATTTGTACAAAATGGGGTTCATATTTGGATCAGTTGTTGATAGATATAAGGTTACCGAAAATACAATGGGATAGTATCCAGGCAACTCAAAGTAAAATACTTATAAATAGAATATAAAAAGGAATATGGATCTAATTTGTGAAAACATAAAATAGAAACGAGAAAGTGAGGCTCTGATACCATAATATTTGCAACAGTAAACATAATAAATAAAACAAAATAAACAAACACAAATACACAAATATTTTTGATAATGTAGGCAGTATAGTATGGGATGTTGTTATATTAGAAGTCACTCAGGCACTAGATAGAGCAATTACTAGTTTTCACCCAATATACTATACTAGATTTTGAATATAAAATAAAATTACAGTTAGAAAAGTTATAAAGAATTTTCAAAATTTAGGGATAAGAATTACACACTTGAGGTTTACAGAGAAGGGAATATTTTACAAATACTTTAGGAGAGGGAGTATTTAAGAATTCCTAAGTGGGTTGGTGGATTGATGCTTGCTTCAGGAGGTAAAGTCCCCATTTATAGAATGAAGAGGAGCCTTTTGGAATCCGTTCTTTAAGCTTATTGAAATCTACTAAAAGTTGTTTTGTTCTTTTTGCGGAGCTGGTAGTCATAAGTATCTGTCTATACCGAAAGTTGTTTTGCAGAACTGTCAGTCACAAGCATTTGTTTGTTTGCATCAAAAGTTGTTTTGTTGTTTTGTGGAGCTAGTAGTCACGAGCATTTGTCTGTTTGCACTGAAAGTCGTTTTGTTGTTTTTGATGATTTATTACTCTTTTTTGTTTTAATCTTATAGGAGAAAAAAAATCCCATAATAGTTATCCTCATTTTTGTTAAGACCAATTGTTGGCTTTCTAAGCTTAAGGATTTTGATGAAATTTGAAGATTTTGGGCTAATTTAGATTTAGGGTAAAGGAGATTAGGTCTATAATAAATGTTTTATTATTACAAAGTATTCTTCCTTAGTTTGGGCCTTTGCTAATATGGTATTAGCATGTGATTTTTGGGCAAGAAAGGTCGTGTTTGGGTGATAAGGACCTTTTTAGATCTCATATTGAGAGGGGGAGGAGGTAAATCAGTGTTAGATGCTTAATTTTGTAATGTCAAACATTCCTCAATAGTATGTTTAACTTTTTTACATCTTTCACAGATTTCTTCCAACATATCTAAAGTTCCCGACTTCACCCTAGGATCTACTAATTTGTGATACTGAGAGGGGGGGTGAATCAGTATCACCACAATTCGCAGATATGTGAACAACTTCAACCTTTTTTTTAAAAGCGAACTCTTTCTCAGATTCGACTAAGGTAGATCTATTACTACCTACTAATCACAATAGTCCCCAAAGTCACCTTTTAGACACCTTGCCTATTAGGTCTTCGTTAGGTTATGGGTTGGCTGATACTTTTGCTGCGTTCACACAACTCAATTCAAAACACAGAACGTAAAACAAAGTAAGGACATATGAGATTTACGTGGTTCCGTCAACGTGACATACACCCACGGTGGTAGGGACTCTCCCTCTACCAAAACAATCTACTATACTTGAGAATACCAGTTACAATGGATGTCTTAATCCTCTGCTCCTTTCACTATTGCAAATACTAAGCAAGTACAATATAAAGAGTGTCACTTACTGTAATTACCCTACTTTTAGCTTGTCTTGCCTCTGTTGAATTGAATGGCTGCTTCACTGCCGCTTAGAAGTTCACCACAACGCTCTCTAACCTCTTTTGAAGAAATCTAGAAATACGTTGAGTTCTTTCAATGCTTCACCAAATTTCTTCTCTATGTTGTCTCACATAACTCCTGCTTTCACTGTCTCACGGTCTCATCCGTCTCCTGGTTCCACGGTCTTACTGTTTCATGGCCTGCTCTCACGCTTCTGGTCTGTCACGCCGTTGCATGTTTTGGTCTCACGCCGTCTCCTGGCGTACACCCACGCTTCTGTTGTGCTCCCGTCACAGCTTTGTTGGTCTCGTGTTTTAGCTTTGCTGGTCTCCCATTTCAAGTCACTAGTTTCTGGTCTCCCTTTTTTGGTCACCCGTTACTAGTCTCACGGCTTGGTCACCCGTTTCTTCCAGGGGTGGTGCATTTCTGGTTTTTGCTCTTACCTCACGTTTTTGGTTTTCTTCTCTTCCAGGGGTGATGCATTTCTGGTTTTTGCTCTCACCTCACGTTTTTGGTTTTCTTCTTCTTCGCTGGTGGTCTCACACCTCACGCCTCACCTGTCCGTTTTTGGTTTTCTTCCAGTTGATGGTCGGTTTCCCTTGTTGTCCAAGGTCTCCCTTGGTTTGCCGTGTGTTCACTATTTCTGTCCAGCTGGTTTACTTTTCCTTGTTGTAGGGTTTTGACTTACCAAGGTCTCACTTACCATTGGTGTGTTATAACCGTGCTCTCCTTATTGCCATTCACCTTGCCTTGGCCATTCTCCTCCTTGCTTGGTCGTCCACCCCTTTGCCGTTGGTTGTGCTTTACTGTGTAAGGTTGTATGTGTTTGGTCGGTTGTCTCCTTGCTTGGACGATTCCTCCTTTGTGTTTGGTCGATTGTCTCCTTAGGCTTGGATGTCTCTTCTCTTTGGACGGTTTCCCTCTCTTCTTGTCGTCTTTCCTTTCTTTTGTAAGTGGTGTGTTGCCATTTTGGGTTTGGCCGGTTGCTCCTTTAACATTTTGTGTTTTGCTGAATCTCTCTTGTGTTGGATAGTTTCTCTCTAGGTTTTGGCCGACTCCCTTGGTTGAACGGTTTCTCTTATGTTTATCAAACTCACTCTTTGTGTTTATGCCGTGTATGATTTGGTGCTGGCCGGTCACTCTAGGTTTGCCAAATGTTCAATTGCCGACCCACCCCTAGCTTTGTCTTCCAAGGCCTTTATATACTCTCTTCCATGAAACCCTAATAGGGCTTACGTGGCGGATTTAAGTTCTTGCCCTTACGCGGCGGAGTTACTTTCTTGCTCTTCCATGTGACATTTACTTTCTTGCCTTTCCATGTGACTTTACTTTCTTACCCTTCCATCTGGCTTTACTTTCTTGCACACTTAAACCTAGTTGACAACAATTACAACCTATATAAGGCTGTGGGAACAACAACTCCCCCTTTGTAATTGTTGGCAACACTCATAACAAAAGCCATTATGCAGCAATTTCAACTCTCCCTAAATATGCACTCCCCCTTTCTTAACAGCTCCCCTTGCATTGTTGCTTCTGTCCCTTTTTGCCAACCAATTACAAATCTGAAAAACTCGCAAAGTAGAGATGGGGGATTCACTTGATTTTGAGGCTTGAGGAGGCATTTGCATAGATAGACTCAATCTGTGCTTTTCAAACAACTCTGTGGACAGAGATTTAGTTAGATCTTGTGTAGCCTCTTCAACAGATTTAGGTTCAACTTGTGAGAGTAAAGCAGTAGCTCCCACAATTCTTCTTCTTCTTGTAACTCTTACTGATGGGTCACCTATGATCTGATTTTCTTGATCAGAATTGGTCCACATTTTCTTTGGCTTTCTTTCTTGCATAGTCTTAGTTGTAAGAGTGAAGTTCCCAACTTCTCCCTAGGATCTACTAGTTTGTGATACTGAGGGGGGGTGAATTAGTATCACCATAATTCGCAATTCGTAGGTAAGTGAAAAACTTCAACCTCTTCTTAAAAGCAAACTCTTTCTCAGACTCGACTAAGGTAGATCTATTGCTACCTACTAATCACAATAGTTCCCAAAGTCATCTTTCAAACACCTTGCCTAATAGACAATACGAATGTTCTTGTTTAGGTCTTCGTTAGGTTATTGGTTGGCTGATACTTTAGCTGCGTTCACAACTCAATTCAAAACACAAAACGTAAAGCAAATTAAGGACACACGAGATTTATGTGGTTCCGTCAACGTGACGTACATCCACGGTGGTAAAGACTCTCCCTTACTGAGACTATCCACTATACTTGAGAATTCCAGTTACAATGGATGTCTTAATTCTCTGCTCCTTTCACTATTGTGATTACTAAGCAAGTACAATACAAAGAGTGTCACTTACTATCTACCCTTCTTCTAACTTGTCTTGCCTCTGTTGAATTAAAAGGCTGCTCCATTGCTACTTAGAAGTTCACCGGAACGCTCTCTAACCTCTCTTGAAGAAATCTGGAAATACGTTGAGTTCTTTTCGATGCTTCGCTGAATTTCTTCTCTACGTTGTCTCACACAACTCCTGCTTTCACCGTCTCATGGTCTCACTCGTCTCCTTGCCCCACGATCTCACTGTCTTATGGCTCACCTGTCCGTTTCTCTCTCTTGTTGTCTAGCCAAATTTCTCTCTCTTATTGTCCAGCCAGATTTTCTCTGTTCTGCTGATGGTCTCTCTCTCTTCATCCACCCTCTTTGGCCGTTCCAGATTTTCTCTCCTTTTCCCTTATTTGGTCGTGTTTTCTCTCTCCTTCCCGTCGACTCCTTTGTTCTGGCTGTATACCTCTTTTCTCTCTCTTCCAACAACTGTCTCAATTTTTCTCTCTTTCTCTAGTGTTCTGTCAACCGTTGGTGTGCCGTTCCTTTGCCGTCCACTCTCCTCTTTGGCCGTGTTGGATTTTCTCTCCTTCCCTTGTTCTGCCATCGGCTCACTTGGTTGGCCGAATAGGACTTTGCTCTTTGGCTCTTCTAGTCTGTCGTCCGGTCGTCCAACCCCTTCAGCCGTCTCCTATTTTCACTATTTTTGCCGACTGTATCTCTCTCTTCTATGGCTGTCTCTCGACCTCCATTCTTCGTTTAGCTCGGCCGTCTCCCCTTTCTCTCTCTCTCTCGATAGTTGTTCTTCGTTCAGCTCGACCATTGACTGTCTCCTCTTTCTCTCTTTCTCTCGACGGTTGATTTCTTTGTTGCCATTGGTTTCTCTTTCCTTCTGTCGGTGGTGCTCCGATTTACTCAATTTTCTTTTTCTCTTCTTCTTCCGACGACGGCTACACCGATTTGCTCAATTTGCCGACTGCTTCTTTTCTATTTTGCCGTCCCCTATTCTGCTGTTCTCTTACTGTTGGTGTGCTTTGGCCGTATGTTGTGTTTTTCTATTTTCTCTATTTGGCTGTCCACACACTTTTGTATTTTGCCATGTATTCAATTGTGTTGGCCCTTGTCCTAGTTTTGTCTTCCAAGGTCTTTATGTACTCTCTTCCATGAAACCCTAATAGAGTTTACTTGCGACGAATTTACTGTTTTGCTCTTCCATGTGGCTTTTACGTTCTTGCCTTTCCATATGGCTTTTACTCTCTTGCCCCTCCATGTGGCTTTACTTTCTTGCACACTTAAACCTAGTTGACAACAATTACAACCCATACAAGGCTGTGGAAACAACAAAGAGGATCTCTTTCTTCATCTTCAGACTCACTCTTCTCCTAGTCTGAACTTACTTCTTGTTCCTTTTCTTTAGGTTGGTCTGATTCTTCATCTACATTGAAGTCATCTTCTTCATTGTCCTCAGCTTCTCTATTCTGCATTGTTTTCCAGTTCTTATCTATTCTCACATCATTGGACGTGATCACTTTTCCTAGCTTATGCAGGAAAACTCTGTAACCTTTTGTCTTTGCTGAGTGTCCCACAAAGATGCCTTCATCAAACCTAGCATTGAATTTTCCCAAGTTTTGCTCCTTGTTTTTCACAAAACATGGGCTGCTAAAGATTCTTAGATACTTGGCTGTTGCCTTTTTCCCACTCTATAGCTCACTCATATGGAGTCTTATAAGTATTCTATAGCTCACTCATATGGAGTCTTATAAGTATTGGGCCTTAGTAAGACTCTATTCAGTAGATGTACGGTTGTAAATGTTGCTTCTGTCCAAAATCTTGTGTGAAACTTGGATTCAAGCAGTAGAGTTCTTGCCATTTCAACCACAGCTCTATTTTTCCTCTCTACCACCCCGTTCTGTTGAGGTGTTCTTGCTGCTGCCATCTGATGATGAATTCCATGCTTCTCAAGGTAATCTTCAAAAGCTTCATTTGTAAATTCAGTGCCTTGATCTGACCTCAATACTTCGATCTTCCTTCCACTCTTATTTTTAGCCAATCTTCTATATCTCTTGAAGCATTTCAAAACTTTTGACTTGTGTTTGAGGTGCATGATGTAGGTCCTCGAATAATCATCAACAAACAAGATGAAGTACCTCTCACCATTCAACCCTTTTGTCCTCATCGGTCCATACAAATTAGTATGCACAATGTCAAGCACTACTTCGGAATTGAACTCTTTGGTCTTATACTGCTTTCTGACATGTTTTCCTTTAGAGCATGCTAAGCAAACATACTCTCTCTCTCTCTCTTGAGGTCGGGAATGTCTCTGATTGCATGAGTAGTGGTCAGCTTCCTCATGTTCTTCTATGATAAGTGTCCCAGCCTCCTATACCAGAGTTGATTTTCTTCTTCTTTGGTGAGTAAACAGCTATTTGTCTTGTCCTCATCAATCACATATAAATTTCTAGCTGTTCTCTTCCCAGCTACAACAGTATTGCCTTCTTTACTCTTTACCTGGAAACCTGTTTTTGTGAATATCACTTTGTGGTCTTCGTTGCATAACTGGTTGACAAATGCTAAATTATAGCTGAGTCCTTCAACATGCAGAACATCTTTCAGCTTTCCTTTTCCAATATTTACTGACCCCTAACCACTGATATTGAGTGAATCATCATTGCCAAACTTGACTTTGCCTTCTCTTGACTTGTTTAGCTTTGATAATTTACTCTTATCTCCTGTCATGTGTGAAGTGCATCCACTATCAAGGATCCATTGCTTATCCTTGTAGTTAGCCTTTAGTGTAATTTCAGCTATATTAGCCACCTCTTTTTTAACTTTATAGTCATTTTTTTGAACTGGCTTGAAGATAGCTTTCTCCTTTTTCTCAACTTTGACTGTACCAATTGTTTTTACTATGCCATTGAGTGCCTTCTCTTGCTCAGGGAGAAGTGTCATGCATCTCTTGGCATTATGGCCATCTTGCCCGCACCTTTCACACTGTTCCGAGTCTGTCAATATAGCAAACTTGTTCTTTGAAACCATTGGTTTGGGCTTCCACTAACAATCCTTGTCAGTGTGTCCTCGCCTTTTACAGTATGTGCAAGAACATACGATAGGTGTTCTTTTCTGAATTCTGTACTATCTCCCCCTGTATGCAGTATTGGATCTTCTCAAGTTGGAGACGTATACCAGTAGTTACTCGCCTTATGACTCCAAACTCCACAATAAAGACAGTGACCTTGAAACTGCCTCTTCTTGGGTCTAATCACAGCTTGTTTTCTTTTATTCATTACCTGCTGTGTAGGCAACATAGCTGGCTTCTTTGCTTGTGTGACTTTCATTTTAGTTACCTTCTTCTCCTTCTTCTGTTCAGCCATAGCCCTTTGCTGGCTAACCTTCTTTTCTTTCTAAGACATAGCAGCTATGGGCTGTTGCTCTTTAACCATATACATCATTTTTGGCCCTGGCTTTGGTTTGATAATTGTCTTCTCTTCTTTAGTTATCTTCTCTTAAGTCACAGCCTTCTCTTTCAACTTCTGTGGCAAAGTCTCATTCTTCTTTTCTCTTGCAAAGCTTGTTTCTCCTACCACTTCAAACTTTTGCAAGTTCTCCTTACTCTTTTTGAGTTGTTACTGAAGTCTCAGCAACTATATCTCTATTTCTTCAATTGTTGAAGTCCTTGAGCCAAGCTCTATTGTAAGGTCTTCACATATTTTGATATGTTCTTCAAATCTCCTCTTCAAGTCAATATGTTTAGCCCTTATTGCATCCTTTTGACTTTTAACTTCCTCAGACTTTGCTTCAACTTGTTTTATGTGAGCCTCCAACCTTTTTATGGTTCTGCCCCTTCTGATTATCTCCTTTGAAGCTGTTTCCAACTTAGCTTCAAGATTTGGTTCTTCTTCATCAACCTCCTCTTCCTCTTTAGAGGTTGAACTACCACCTTGAGCTGATGCCCTAAAGGCCTGCTCATCTGATGATTCTTCATCTTCCTTCTCATCAGCTTCTTTTATCTGACTCACATAACTCTTGAATGAGCCTCTCTTTTTCTTCTATGGGTTAACAGTCTTCTTGCTGGACTTCTTTGATTTGAATGATGGTCTTATCCATTTTAAATTTGGCTTGTCATCACCATCCTCATCTTCATCATCAAGTTTCACTTTGCACTAAGAAGTAAAGTATCCAGTCTGCCCACAACGATAACATCTCAAGGACAACTGTCCTTTTCCCTTCTTAGACCCCCTTTTGAATTTCTTTGTGATGTAAGCCAACACTTTACTTTCACTTTCTTCCTCCTTATCATCATCATCATTATCACTGGATGATTCTTCCTTTTCTCTTATCTTCAAGTGTTTCATAGCTTTGAAAGTTGCCTCCATTGATACCTTTGACGTTGAGGAGCTTTTAGTTGACTTTATTCTCCTCTCATATGCAATGAGATTGCATTGAAGATCATGCAGAGACATAGAATTGAGACCTCTACTCTCCTCTATGGCTGCCACCTTTGAGGCAAACCTCTCAGGCAGAATTCTCAGAATTTTCTTCATAATGGATGAGTCCTTCTTGTTCTTCCCATGACTTCTAAGATCGTTTACAGAATCAATGACCCTGGTGAAGAACTCTTGGATTGTCTCATTTTTCTGCATTCTGAGAGATTCATATCTCTCCTTGAACACTTGAAGCTTGGCCTCCTTCATTCTGTCATCACCTTCATAGACTTTCTGCAATCTGTCCCATATCTCCTTGGCAGATTTGCAGTCCATAACTTTAGCATACTCAACATCTGTCGATGCTGAAATGATGACGTTTGAGACCTTCCCATTTATCTCAAATTGCCTTAATTCCTCTGGGGTTGGATCTTTACCTTCTTCTGGAGTCACAAAGCCCTCCTGTACGGATTTCACCACGTTCATGCCCATGGTTGCAAATACCACCTGCATTCTCGCTCTCCACATATGGTAGTTGGTTCCATTGAAGATTGGAACCTTCTTGCTGTAAGTAGTGCTGGTGCTGGTACCAGCATCCATTTCTTAGTATGTTAAACAAGTTAAAACTTCTGAAATCCTTCAAACTAGTACACCAAGCTGTTAAGTTTCAAACTGGTGAACCTGTGCTCTGATACCAATTGAAGTTCCCGACTTCACCCTAAGATCTACTAGTTTGTGATATTGAGAGGGGGGGTGAATTAGTATCACCACAATTCGCAGATATGTGAACAACTTCAACCTTTTCTTAAAAGCGAACTCTTTCTCAGATTCGACTAAGGTAGATCTATTGCTACCTACTAATCACAATAGTCCCCAAAGTTACCTTTCAAACACCTTGCCTATTAGGTCTTTGTTAGGTTATGGGTTGGCTGATACTTTTGCTGCGTTCACACAACTCAATTCAAAACACAAAACGTAAAACAAAGTAAGGACACACGAGATTTACGTGGTTCTGTCAACGTGACGTATATCCACAGTGGTAGGGACTCTCCCTCTACCGAAACAATCCACTATACTTGAGAATACCAGTTACAATGGATGTCTTAATCCTCTGCTCCTTTCACTATTGCAAATACTAAGTAAGTACAATACAAAGAGTGTCACTTACTATGTCTACCCTTCTTCTAGCTTGTCTTGCCTTTGTTGAATTGAATGGCTGCTTCACTGCTGCTTAGAAGTTCACCACAATGCTTTCTAACCTCTCTTGAAGAAATCTAGAAATACGTTGAGTTCTTTCAATGTTTCACCAAATTTCTTCTCTATGTTGTCTCACACAACTCCTACTTTCACCGTCTCACGTCTCACCCGTCTCTTAGTTCCACGGTCTTACTGTTTCACGGCTTGCTCTCACGCTTTTGGTTTGTCACGTCGTCTCCTGACGTACACCCACGCTTCTGCTGCGCTCCCAGATAGCTTTACTGGTCTTGCGTTTCAGCTTTGCTGGTCTCCCGTTTCAGCTTCGTCGGTCTCCCGTTTTAGCTTTACTGGTCTCGCATTTCAGGTCACCAGTTTTTGGTCTCCCTTTTCTGGTCACCCGTTATTGGTCTCATGGCTTGGTCACCCATTTCTTCCAGGGGTGGTGCATTTCTGGTTTTTGCTCTTACCTCACGTTTCTGGTTTTCTTCTCTTCTAGGGGTGATGCATTTCTGGTTTTTGCTCTCACCTCATGTTTTTGGTTTTCTTCCTTTTCGCTAGTGGTCTTACGCCTCACGCCTCACCTGTCCATTTCTGGTTTTCTTCCAGCTGATGGTCGGTTTCCCTTGTTGTCCAAGGTCTCCCTTGGTTTGCCATGTGTTCACTCTTGCTGTCCAGTTGGTTTACTCTTCCTTGTTGTAGGGTTTTGACTTACCAAGGTCTCACTTGCCATTGGTGTGTTGTGACCGTGCTCTCCTTATTGTCGTTCACCTTGCCTTGGCCATTCTCCTCCTTGCTTGGCCGTCCACCCCTTTGCCGTTGGTTGTGCTTTGCCGTGTAAGGTTGTATGGACGTTCACCTTGTTTGGTCATGTAGGTTGGTTGGCTGAATCCTCTTTTGGCCGAATACCCTAGCTTGACGTGTAGCTTTTGTTTGGCCAGTTGTCTCCTTGCTTGGACGGTTCCTCCTTTGTGTTTGGTCGATTGTCTCCTTGCTTGGACGTCTCTTCTCTTTGGACGGTTTCCCTCTCTTCTTGTCGTCTCTCCTTTCTTTTGCAAGTGGTGTGTTGCCATTTCGGGTTTGGCCGGTTGCTCCTCCAACGTTTTGTGTTTTGCTGAATCTCTTTTGTGTTGGATGGTTTCTCTCTAGGTTTTGGCCGACTCCCTTGGTTGAACGGTTTCTCTTGTGTTTGTCGAACTCACTCTTTGTGTTTATGCCGTGTAGGGTTTGGTGCTAGCCGATCACTTTAGGTTTGCCGAATGTTCAATTGTCGACCCACCCCTAGCTTTGTCTTCTAAGGCCTTTATATACTTTTTTCCATGAAACCCTAATAGGGCTTACGTGGCGGATTTACGTTCTTGCCCTTATACGGCAGATTTACTTTCTTGCCATTCCATGTGGCATTTACTTTCTCGCCCTTCCATGTGGCTTTACTTTTTTACCCTTCCATGTGGCTTTACTTTTTTACCCTTCCATGTGGCTTTTCTTTTTTACACACTTAAACCTAGTTGACAACAATTACAACCCATACAAGGCTGTGGGAACAACAATATCAAATTTGTTTCTTAGTAGAATTTGATTTCTTTTCACTTGAGGTTGTCTCCTTTCTTGATAGAGTCACCCCCTAGACTGTTGCTTCACATTCCTCCTTATTATAGGTCCATTACTCCAGTATATACTAGCCTTATGCTCATACTTACTATCGTACTAACAAAATCCTTTAAATCTAAATTTTCTTCTTTCAACAAGTTCATGTCTCCTATCTTCAACACATGTTGTGGCAACCTTCTTTCTGTTTTTGACAACCTATCTCTTTTGGATAGGAGTTTTCATCACATCTTTCCTAACCCATTTTATCTTGGGTTGGTTTCTCTTCTTTATAACATCATGGTGTTTACTTTTAGATACAAACACAATTTTCTTCTTCTCTTCTACCCTCTCATTTGGCTTTTCGACATAGCCAAGTCCTTTCTTCCCAATGGAATGAGGTCTTTTTTTGCTTAGACACTCATCCAACTTTTTAGTAACATCCTCATTGATAGCATTTGTGTTGAACCCATCTTTGATGACTAATTTTGGATTTATTGTCAACAGCATCTCACATAGTTGTTCTCATTAATTTGATGTTATGAATGCTGTTGAGATATAGAGAGGTCATTGGACAAAACCGTTGATGACAGGTTAACCTTGAAATCGATGAGTTGATGTTGACCGCTGACCCTATATTTTAGGAATCAAATCTGGTTGTTGATTATAGGGTAACCTTTAGGAATCAATGCTGGCCGTTGATGAGTGTGCAACCTTAATCTCAAGGCTCTATAAATAACCTTATGCATCTTGCAAGATGGGTGTAGGCTATAAAAGAGAACGATCAGCTATAAAAAAATAAGAGAGAACAATCAACCACAAAGAGAGAGTGACAAGTTGAAAAGAGAGGGCAGCCAAAGTGAGGTTGAGTGGCAAAGGAAGAGGCAGCCACCAATGAAGAGAGTGATTGACCAAGGAGAGTATAGCAGCTGGCTAAGGAGATTACAGTAATAGCTAGTCAAAGAAGAGGTGACAGCAACCATCGAAGAAAGTGGCAGCCACACTAACCAAAGGAGGAGTTGTAGCAATTGGCAACCATACCAAAGTGAGAAGAAGAAGGTAGTAGTTGCCCAAACCAATCAAGGAAAAAGTTGCAGTAGCCACACCAAACTAGAGGAGAGGGCTTGTAGCAGCCACACCAAAGAAAGAAGAAGGTAGCAGCCGGCCAAACCAAAGGGGAAAAGAGTTGCAACAACCACCCAAGGAAACCTGCAATTGCAAATGGAAATCAATAAATTGTAGCAAGGAGAAGGAATTTATTGTAGCAAGGCTAGGGAGCTATACTAGCAGCACATTCTGCATAACATCAGCAACAGCTCCTAACACTAGTAGCAGCTCATAACACCTGCAGTAACTTTCAACACCAACAACACATCCCTAGCACTAATAGGTGTAGGTAGACAACCAACAATTGCAAATTGCAGCATCAGCAGTAAGTCTAGTAGGCAATACCAGTAATTGCAGTGTTAGTAGCAAGTCTAACAGGTAATACTAGCAATTAAAGCACCAGCAGCAAGTCTAGCAGGCAATACCAATAGCAAGTAATAATAGCAAGGGTATGGAGTTATACCAGTAGATTATAGTAGCACAACTAGCAACTTGTAGCAGCATAACTTGTAGTAGTACAATCTGTAGCAATGGGAGAAAATAACGTGTAGCACAACCAGCAATCGCAGCAGCGGGTGAAAGTAGCTTGCAGCACAACCATCAATTATAGCAGTGAGCGAAAGCAGCATATAACATAACCAGTAGCAATTGCAGTAGTAAGGGAAGTAGTAATAGTAGCAAGTGCAGGCAGCAATAGCAACATGTGCAAGCAACAATAGCAGCAAGTGTAGGCATAACCAGCAGTAGGTTTGGCAGCTTGTAGCAACAAGAAAATGTGCCCCGATAGCAAGTCCAGCAACTTGCAGCAGCGAAGGAGAAAAATATGCTCTGGTAGCAAGATTGGTAGCTAGCAGCAGTAGATGAGGCAACTTGCCAAGGCAGCAGAGGAGGCAACTTGCCAAAGCAACAAGTGAAGCAACTTACTAAGGTGGTAGGTGAGGTAACACCGGCAGCGGCGGAAGAAACTTGTCAAGGTAGTAGGTGAGGTAACACCGATAGCAGAAGAAGAGAACCTACCAAGACCAAAGGAGGCAACACCAATAGTAGGAGGAGAGAACTTGCCAAGGCAGCATCAGTAGCAGAGAAGAGAACTTGCTGAGGCAGCAAGTGAGGTAACATCGGCAGTAGGGGGAGAGAACCTATAACGGAGATAACTAGTAGCAAAAAGGACTTGTAGAGGAGAAAACTTGCAATAGAGATAATTTGCAACTAAGATAACTTGTAGAGAAAAGATCGGTAAAGCCTGAGCAAAGACTGGTAATGAGGAAAGAAGAGATCTGTTTTTTGCAACAGTAACCTGTGCATATTGAGTGATCTATCTCAGGGAAGTCATTATGATAAATTGTTTATGTATTTTGTGAAGAAGGGTGGGATACCTTTGGAGTGATTAGGAGATTAATCCGTTAGGTGATCGGGAGATCATCTCATCTAGTGATCGGAAGATCATCGTTAGTGGTTAAAGAGTGGTTTTTCCATTACCAAATTGCATCCCTTAATAACTAAAGTGGATTATGTGATTTAGGAGTGATCCTGTTACACTGTGGACACAGCTCACACGTTCTGGGTGAACCATGTAAAAATTACCGTGTATTCTTGGGTGCTTACATTTGTTTAATATCTATACGGTTGCTTTCATATAAAGAAGAAAGATAAAAATTAGATCATCGACTCTAACAAGCCACTGAGGTAAAATATGAAAAAACTTATAAAAAGTGAACATCTCATACTAATTCACCCCCTCCCCCTCTCAGTGTGAGACTTAAGAAGGTCCTCATCAAGTGGTATCAGAGCCAATTTTCTTTGTTGATCTAATTGTTTGCTTTGATTTGAGATTATTTGTTGCTGCTATGAATTTTTATCTTTATTATTGATTGATATCATGGATAACATGAACAATGTTAATAGTAAGGGCATTCCCACTTTTGATGGACAAAATTATCAGTTATGAAAAAATAGAATGCTTTTATATATAATGTCACTTGGGCTTAATGTGTTTGAGTTTGCTGTTAGTGGCTTCATCCCTATTGCTGAAGATGATAATATAATGCTTGTTGATAAGAAGAATTTGGAGTGTGATGGAAAGGCGAGAAATGCCTTTATATGCCTTCTTATCAGATAAAGAATTCACCAAAGTGATGAGGTGCAACACAGCCAAACAAATTTGGGACAAATTGAAGAACATTTATGAAGGAGACAAGGTTGTGAAGGAAACCAAGCTACAAATCAGGAGGAGTAGATTTGAAGACATAAAGATGCAGAATGATGAATCTGTGAATGCCTTTTTCACAGGAGTCAATGAAATTGTGTTTTCTATTAGAGGCTATGAAGAGGAGATCAATGATGCTACTGTGGTAAGGAAGATACTTAGAATCTTACTGGAGGTTTATAATGCCAAAGTTTCCTTTATAGAAGATAGAGACTTGGATAGGCTACCTTTAGATGATTTACACAGCATATTGGTGACTTATGAAATGAGAATAGCCTTAATGAAGAAAGAAAAGAAGTCTAAGGTGGAGAAGGTACTGACCTTCAAGGAAATGAAGAACTTAAAGATTAAAGAGCAAGAAGGAGAATCCAACAACAGCTCTGAAAAAGAAGATGGTGATATTGAACTAGATGAAGTCATGACATACATCACTAAAAGTATGAGGAAAGGAAAAGGGAAGTATAAGGGAAAATTACCTTGAAGTGCTTTAGCTATAGAGACATAGGGCACTTTGCTGTGGACTGTCCAAAGACAATAGAAGCAGATAGTGATGATGATGATGAGCTAGCCTCATGGAGGAGAACAAAGAAATCTAGCTATTCTAAAGCTAGAAATTCAAGTACTAAAAGGAAAAGACAATTCTTTAGATCTAAAAGAGGAATTATTTGAGTAAGTTGGATGAAGAAGATTCTGAAGAAGAAGTTGATGATGATTCTGATGATGATGTTGCAAGGAATGTGATGGCTGCTAAAGTAAATGATGATCAAGAATCTTCAAGTGATAAGGAATCAATTGAAGAGGAAGAGGATGAATTGGTGCAACAACTTGAGAATGAATTGAGAGCTTATTTGCACAAAAAATAGCAAGCTGGAAAAAAAGGTAAAACATTTCAAGAAGCTGTATGAAAATTATGCTGTTAATGAATTTTATCTCTAGGTGAAAAAAAAGGAGATTAAAGCAAAAAAGAAGGAGTGCTTGAAGAGAATTAAGGAGCTAATTGTACTTGAGGTAGAGTAAGACAAGATACACAAATATCTTGGTGCTAAGGTGATTGCATAAGAGTAAAAGGTGCTGATCTTGCAAACCAAGCTCTACAAGGCTGAGTCTAAATTGATGAAGCATAAAGAAAGCTTTATGCAGGCCATGGAAGTAAAAGGAGAGTTGTCTTCAGCAAATGTCATCAAGGAGGATGCTACCAAAAAATTGGATGAGTGTCTAAGCAAACAAAGACCTCATTCCATAGGGAAGAAAAAATTTGACTATATTAAAAAGTTAAATGAGAGGGTAGCAAAGAAGAAGAAAATTGTGTTTGTGTCTGAAAGCAAACACAATGACGTTGTGGAGAAGAGAACCCAACCCAAGCTAAAATGGGTTAGGAAAGATGTGGTGAAGACCTTCATTTAAAGGAGACAAGTTGTCAAAAATGGAGAGAAGGGTGCTACAATAATTGCTGAAGAAAAGAGACATGAACTTGGTGAAAGAAGAAAACCCAGATTTAAATGATTTTGCTGGAGCTGTGATAAGTATGGGCACAAGGCTAATGTGTGCTGAAGTAATGAGCCAATAATGAAAAGAAATATGAGTGTAAAGGAAGACTCTATCAAGAAAGGGGACAGTCTCAGGTAAAAAGAAGTCATATTCCATTGAGAAATAGATTTGATTTGCTGGGAGAAATTTATGGAAAATGTGAAAAGGCTGGACACACTATTAAGGATTACTTAACATTGCTGCTCGGTCAAAGAGTGCAAAGGAGAACACTTGCAGATGCTTCTAAATTTGGCCAAAGAAGAAAAAGAGGAAAAGAAACAACTATGGTTGTGAAAGTAGCCTTACAAGCTCTAAGAAAGAAAAGCCATAGTTCCTAGATAGTGGCTGTTCTTCACACATAATAGGAGACTTTAAGGTATTGAAAGGAGTAGTAAAATATGATGGAGGGTCAGTCATATTTGGCAATAATGGTGCCTTAAAGATTAAAGGTAGTGATGTTGCTGAATTTAATACAGACAAGTTGAAATCAAAGGAAGTGCTTTATGTTGAAGGTTTAAAACACTATCTTATCAGTGTTAGCTAACTTTGTGATGATAGACATGAAGTTACTTTTAGCAAGAGTGACTGCATAGTAAAGAGATTAAGTGATTTTGCTGTTTTTACTAAGGGAGAAAGAACAAATGGAAACTTATGCCAAGTTTCTAGAAGCTAAACATATGCTATATGAGCATCAAAGATGAGAATTTATTGTGGCATAGGAGATTGAGACATCTTGGACAAAAAAGGGTTGAACTTGTGTATTCAACCATCCCCTAGAGGCTAAGGTATCCTCTAACCCCTTTCCCCTTCCCTCTTCTATTATCCTTTGGATTTGTTGTCAAAGAGAGAGATATTTTGTATAAATCCAAAGAAAGTATATATTGATTAAAAGGGGGAGTAGCTTGATGAGTAAAGGGGGAGAAGCAGAAACAAAAGGGAGTTAAAGATTGTTCCTAGTTAAGGGAGATGCATGTTTCAAGGGGAGTTATGAATGGCTGTGAATGTCAAAGGTTGTTATATGTGCAACCTTAAATGTTGGATTTAATGTGTTACCAACAAATCTAAAGGGGGAGATTATTGAGCATATATTTAATGGCTAATGTTAGATTTGTTGTCAATAGCATCTCGCATAGTTATTCTTATTAATTTGATGTTATGAATGTTATTGAGATACAGAGAGGCCATTGGGCAAAACTGTTTATGGTAGGTTAACCCTGAAATCAATGAGTCATTATTGATCGCTGACCTTAAATTTTAAAAAGTCAATGTTGACCATTGACCCTAAATTTTAGGAATTAAATTTGGGTATTAATTGTAAGGCAACCTTTGGGAATCAATGTTGGCTATTGATGAGTGTGCAACCCTAATTTCAAGGCTCTATAAATAACCACATACATCTTGTAAGATGGTGTGGGCTGTAAGAAAGAATGATCAGTTGTAAAAAAATAAGAGAGAACGGCCAGCCACAAAGAAAGAACGATAAGCTGAAAAGAGAGGGTGGCCAAAGTGAGGTTAAGCGGCAAAGGGAGAGGCAGCCACCAAAGAAGAGAGTGATTGACCAAGGAAAGTGTAGCAGCTGGCCAAGGAGAGTGCAGCAACCAGCCAAAGAGATTGTAGCAGCTGCTGGTCAAAGAAAAGGTGACAACAACCACTAAAAAAGAAGGTAGCCACACCAACTGAAGGAAGAGTTGTAGCAATCGAAAGCCACACCAAAGGAAGAAAAAGAAGGCAGCAGCCAACCAAACTAATCAAGGAAGAAGTTACAACAGCCACACCAAACCAGAGGAGAGGGCTTGCAGTAGCCACACCAAAGGGAAAAGGAGTTACAACAGCTACCCAAAGAAACCTACAATTACAGATGGAAATCAACAAATTACAACAATGAGAAGGAACTTATTGTTGTAAGGGTAGGGAGTTATACTAGCAGCACATCCTACAATACTAGCAGCACATCTTGCACAACACCAACAGCAGCCTGTAACACCAATAGTAACCCACAACATTAGTAGCATCCCGTAACACTAGAAGTAACCCATAACACCAGCAACAGCCCGTAACACTTGTAGTAACTTGTAACACTAGCAGCACATCCCGCAGCACCAGCAGGCGCAGGCAAACAACTAACAATTACATATTGTAGGGCTAGCAGCAATTCCAGTAGGCAATACTTGCAATTGCAGCACTAACTGTAAGTCCAGTAGGCAATACTAGCAATTGCAGCACCAACAGTAAGCAATAGTAGCAGAGTAGGAAGCTATACCAATAGATTGCAATAACAACACCAGCAACTTGCAGTAGCATAATTTGCAGCAACGGGAGAAAGTAACATGCAGCATAACTAGCAATTGTAGCAGTAGGAGAAGCAGCGTGTAGCATAACTAGCAATTACAGCAGTGGGAGAAAGCAGCATGCAACACAACTAGCAGCAATTGCAATAGCAAGGGAAGCAGCAAGAGCAGTAAGTACAGGCAGCAATAGCAACACGTGCAGGTAACAATAACAGCATGTGTAAGCAGTGATAGCAGCAAGTGCAGGCACGACCAGTAGCAGGTCCAGTAGCAAGGGAAGAAAATATGGTCTGGTAGCAAGATTGGCAGCTGGCAGCAGTAAAGGAGGCAACTTGCCAAGGCAGTAAATGAGGCAATCTACCAAGGTAACAGGTGAGGTAGCACCAACAGCAGAGAAAGATAACCTACCAAGGCAGCACCGGTAGCAGGAGGAGAGTACCTACCAAGGCAGCATTGGCAGCAGTGGAGAGAATTTGTCAAGGCAGTAGGTGAGGCAACATTGGCAGTAGGGGGAAAGAACCTATAGTAGAGATGATTAGCAGTAGAGAGAACCTGTAGAGGAGAGAACTTGCAGCAGAGATAACCTGTAAAGAAGAGATCGGTAATGTTTAAGCAAAGACTAGCAGTAATGAAAGAGAAGATCTATTTTTTGCAACAACAACCTATGCACATTAAGTGATCTATCTCAGGGAAGTCATTATCATAAACTATTTATGTATTTTGTGAAAAAGGGTGGGATACCCTTTAAGTGATCAAGAAATCAGTTTGTTAAGTCATCAGGAGATCATCTCATCTAGTGATCGGGAGATCATGGTAAGTGGTTAAGGACTGATCCTTCCACAAGTGGTTAAGGAGTGATCATTCCACAACTATATTGTATCCCTTGATAACAAGAGTAGATTGTGTGATTTAGAATTGATCCTATCACATCGTGGATGTAGCTCACATATTGTGCGTGAACCACATAAAAATTGCCATGTGTTCTTGGGTGCTTGCATTTGATTGATATCTATACGACTACTTTCATATAAAGAAGAAAGATAAAAATTGGATCATTAGCTCTAATAAGTCACAGAGGTTAAATCCGAAAAGATTTATAAAAAGCGAACATCTCACACTGATTTACCCCTTTTCCCTCTCAGTGTGAGATCTAAGAAGGTCCTCATCAATTTGTTGAAGAGGCCTCTCCTCTTATTTCCACGGCTTGCATAAAGCTTTCTTCATACTTTTTCAATTCAGATTCAGCCTTGTAGAGCTTAGGTTTCAAATTTAGCACTTTTTGCTCTTATGCAATTACCTTAGTGCCAAGATCTTCGTATATTTTGCCTTACTTTGCCTTAAGTATATTTAGCTCTTTAATTCTTTTCAAGTACTTCTTTTTCGCTTCAAAATCCTTTTCTTTCACTTGGAGATTAGATTTATTAATAGTAGAATTTTTATTCAGCTTCTTGAGATTCTTTACCTCCTTTTTCAGCTTGCTATTTTTGTGCAAATAAGCTCTCAATTCATTCTCAAGTTCTTGTACCAACTCTTTCCCTTCCTCTTTGGTTGATTCCTCATTACTTGAGGATTCTTTTTCATCATTTACCTGTGTAACCAATACATTTTCTGCAGCATCATCATCAAAATCATCATCAGCTTTTTCTTCAAAAACTTCTTCATCTAGCTTGCTCAAGAAATTTCTTCTTTTTGATATGAAGAGTTTCTTTTTCCCTTTGACACTTAAATTCCTAACTTTAGAATAGATGAATTTCTTTGTTCTCCTTCTTGGGGCCAGCTCATCATCATTATCACTGTTTGCTTTTGTTTTTTTTAAGCTAGTCCATGACAAAGTGCCCAATGTTTCTACAACTAAAGTACTTTAAGGGTAATTTTCCCTTGTACTTCCCTTTTCCTTTCCTTATATTTTTGGTGATATATCCCATGACTTTATTAAGTTTAGTATCACCATATTCAACTTCAGAGTTGTTGTCAAATTCTTTTTTTTGTTCTTTAATCTTTAATTTCTTCATTATCTTAAAGGCCAACTCCTTCTCTGCCTTAAGCTTCTTTTCTTTATTCATTTGGGTTATTCTCATTTCATAAGCTACCAATATATTGTGTAAATCATCTAGGAGCAGCCTATCCAAATTTTTATTTTCTATGGAGGAAACTTTGGCATTAAAAACTTCTAGTAAGGTTCTAAGTATCTTTTTTACCATAGTAGCATTGTTTTATCTCCTCTCCATAGCTTCTAATGGAACATATAATTTCATTTACTCTTGTAAAGAAAACATCCATATATTCATCATTCAACATCTTTATATCTTCAAATCTGCTCCTCTAGATTTGTAACTTGACTTCATTCATAACCTTGTCTCCTTCATAAATATTCTTTAATTTGTCCTAAACTTGTTTTGCTGTGTTTCACCTTATCACTTTGATGAATTCTTTGTTTGATAAGGAGACATATAAGGCATTTCTAACTTTTCCATCATACTCTAAATTCTTCTTATCAGCAGGTGTTATAGCAGCACCTTTAGGAACAGGAGTGAAGCCATCGATAGTAGATTCAAATAGATCTAGACTAGGTGATAGCAGATATAGGAGCATTTTATTCTTCCATAATCAATAATTTTGTCTATTAAAAGTGATAATGCCCTTGCTGTTAACATTATTTGTGCTCTTTATGATATTAACTAGTAGTAGATGTAAAGATTCATAGTAGCAACAAAACTTTCAAATCTAAACAAAATGGATCAATAGAGGAACCATGCTTGATACCAATTGATAAAGATCTTCTTAGGTCTCACACTAAAAAAGGGAGGGGTGGATCAGTGTGAGATGTTTACGTTTTACAAATTTGTCTGGATTAAGCCTCTATAACTTGTTAAAGTTTATGATCCAATTTTATCTTGCTTCTTTATGCCAGAATAGCCATATGGATATCAAGCAAGCACAAGCACCCGAGAACACAAAGAATTTTTATGTGGTTCATCCATAATGTGTGAGCTATGTCTATAATGTGATAGGATTACTCCTAGATCACACTATGCATTTTTGTTATCAAGGGATATAGCTGATGTTGTGGAAGGATCTCTCCTTAACCACTATGGAAGGATCACTCCTTAACCACTTACAATGATCTTCCAATCACTCCAAAGGTTTCCCATCCCTTTTAAAGAAGTACATAAAAAGTTTATAACAAAAACTTCCTTAAGAAAGATCTCTTAATGTGTACAGGCTACTGTTGCAGAAAATTGATCTTCTCTTTCCTCACTACCAGTCTCTACTCAAGCTTTCTGCTATTCTCTCCTTCTTTAATATTGGCTTTTGCTCAAACTTTGCCGGTCTCTCCTTCTTTACTGCCAGTTTCACAACTTTCTCTTTGTTATGCTCCTTGCTCTCTCTCTGTCGTGTCTCATAGCTTTCTCTCTACCTTTGTTGGGTTTCCCTCTGCCTATTTCTATAGCTTTCCCTACCCTTTTTTCAGCTCTTTTTGCTTGTTTCTACAGTTTCTCTACTTGTTTCTACAACTCTTTCTCTGTAGCTCTCTTTGCCTATTTCTGTAGCTATTTTTGCCTATTTTTGTAGCTCTTTCTGCCAGTTGTTTCCTTTGCAAGTTCTCTCCTTTTCTTTCTGCTATTGTTGCTATCTTTCCACAATAGGTTCTCTTTTCTGCAGGTTCTCTCCTCTATAGGTTTTCTCCTTCTTTCTACTGTTGTTGCTATCTCTCCTTTATAGGTTCTCTCTTCTACAAGTTCTTTCCTCTGCAGGTTTTCTCCTCTGTAGGTTCTTTCCTTCTTTCTATCACTGTTGCTATCTCTCCACTACAAGTTTTTTCAATTTTTCTGCCATTGCTGCTATCTCTCCTCTACAGGTTCTCTCCTTCTTTCTACCATTGTTGCTTTCCCTTTTTTGTTATGAAGCTTTTTCTTTCTACTATTGGAGGCTCTTTTTTTTTTTTCTGCTGCTTGATTTTTATGCTGTTTTCTCTGCTAGTTTTCTTTGCCCCTCACGTTCTTTGCACTCTTTCTATCTCTCTCTGTTGTGCCCTAGTTCGTTTTTGGTAGTCGCATGGGTATTTATAAGCCTTGAGTTTAGGATTGCCTTACAATCAACAGTTAGCATTAATTCCTAAAGGTTGCCTTACAATCAATGATCAATATTGATTCCCAAGGGTTGCCTTACAATCAACGGTTAACATTGATTCCTTGAATTTAAGGTCAAAGATCAACATTGAATTTTTGAATTTAAGGTCAATAGTTAGCATTAACTTGCAGTGCCATTATTAAATGCATTTCCAGAGGTAGCAATGACACATGTCTTGTCAAAGAAATTTCATCCGTGCCACATAGAGGGCAATCTTACAGATAGCTAGTTATAGTAACTAATGCCTTCTTTACAGCCAAAACACCACCAGTAATTTGAATCAACTCGTCATTTTTGGCAGCACAAGGTGGGGCTGATAGCATCTTGATTTCGGCCCTACTTTCTCTCCTCTTTCTCGTCACATTCCACTAACATTGTCTTCCTTAACCTTTGAATGAATCAACTGCTAACACTTTGTAAATGCAACAAACACATTTCAACGACACTTACAACATAAAATCAACAAAGACAAATATGTGAGATGCTGTTGATAACAAATCCAACATTAGTCATCAAAGATGGGCTCAACATTAGGGATCTTATATTTAATAGGTTTTGGAATTAAGGTTAAATCTTATTTAACTAGGTTTGGATCTCAGTTTTGTATAATGATTCAAAAAATTTGAAGAAATTTCACCATTTGACTTTAAACCTTGTTGCAATAATTTAGGTATTTTTTATAAATCTGATATTCAAAGGCCCAGATTATAACCCAAGGCAAAAAGAATTTTGTATGAAAAATAAATAAAGGAGGAAATCCTTTTTTAAGGTTTATGGTAAGATATTCTCTTTTGAATAAATCATATCCTTCTTTCATTTAGGGAAGAAGGATATCTTCAACGGGTATAAGAAAAGTCCACTATTGTTTGCATCAATTTGGAGTATAAGACTAATTATTTTTATGGTTGAAGTACATTAATCAGGAATGACTACCTCATTAATTTTGTAAAAGAAAAGTGTTATACCAAGTTTGTTAATAATCCTAGTAATTAAAAAAAAGCAGTGGGTTATAAAGATTTTAAAATTTGGCAAGGAGGTTTTTGGTTTTGCTAAGTCTTGTCCCCATTATTAAGGATTGATAATCTATTTGAATATGGTAGGTTGAATAGGTAAGACCCTTGTGGGTTTTGTCTATATAGAAATGTTTGAATTTAGTGGATTTAGTTATTTCAAAAATTGTCATATAATAAGATTAAGATTTTATGATATCTATTGGTTTGTAGTACTAGCTTGGCGGGAACATTTTTGAAATGGCTATTGCTGCGTTTGGATAAAAAAAATCCAGGTTTTATTAGAAGGACATTTTGGAAATTTGGTTTTTCAAAATACTTTGATGAGGGTTTTGGAATAGTTGGTTGCATTAAAACAACCTATGAAAAGTTTGTTTGAGATGAAGTTCCTACTTCAAGATTTAGAGGAGTCTTACCTTCTATGACTCTTTTTGCTTTTTCTAGAATGGGAAGAGGATCTTCAATAGTAGAGAGATCTTCTATTTATTTTTAAATTTATAGATATTTGGAGGTAAATTTTGTCTTCTTCCTTTAGGTGAGCTATACATTCTTAGATTTGGAGCTCTTTTTCTTCATGTTCTTTAAGTGATTTAGCCCAAGTCATAATGATTTTTATAGAGGTTATTTGGATAGGTGTTTGGGGTTTTTGACTTTCTTCTTAGGTTATAAAGGCCTTACCCTTATTCTTAGACTTCTTTGGCATTTTAAGGTCTATTTTAGAGGAACTCTTTGGTTAGAAAGCCTGCGATGAGATTCTTTTCCCATTTCATATATTCAATATCAAAATAAAAAATGGATAAAATAGCTTGCCATTGGGTAAAGATATGTTTTAAAGCAATATTTTAAACATCTTTTTGTAAAACTTCTTTGATAGACTTGTAATCGATTTGTAAAAGAAATTTTTGATTGAGCAGATTACTTTGGAATTTTGTAATGCATATAACAATTAAAAGAATTTCTTTTTCGATAGTAGAATAATTCTTTTGGGAATTGTTTCAATGGGTTGAGGTGAACTGGATAATTTGTTCCATTTTATTGGAAACTTGTTTAAGAATACCTCCGTATTCTATATCAAAGGCATTAGTTTCAACTATTTTTGGAAGAGCAAGATTTGTAATGTAAAGACAAGGAATGGTTTTGACTAAGGATTTGATTTTTTGAACAAGACCAATGTGTTAAGGAGTTTAAGGGATTAGGTTCTTCTTAAGCCTATCATGAACTGGTTTAGACATTTTGTTAATATTTAGAATGAAATATAAAAAAATAATTGAGACTTCCTAGAAACCTTTAAAGTAGGGTTTTGCCTAGGATCTTATCAAGAAAATTTTCAACAAATACGAGAAATCTTTTTATAGTAGTAATGGTTTCTTAGGAGATGTAATGACTAAGGAATCTAACTTTGGCTTGAAATAAAGAGATCTTGAAATGTGAAACTACAAGTCCATTTTGTTTAATGATAAAAATAAAATTTTACAAGTGTTTAAAATGTTGTTTTATTGTTTTTGAAAAAAAAAATAAGAACATCATCTATATAAATAATGCAAAATTCAAAGTATGGTTGGAAAACATCATTCATAATCCCTTGAAATTCACAAGAAGCATTTTTCAAACCGAATGGTATGACATTCATTCATATTGTCTAAATTAAATAGTAAATATATTTTTATAGCAGTATTTTGGATGAATTTGAATTTGTTAAAATTTTAATTTTATGTCAAACTTTGAAAAAATGAATAATGAATGCAATTTCTATAATAATTCTTTTTTGTTAAGTATTAAATACCTAATCCATTTGAGAGCTTTATTTAAAGGTTGGTGATTGATCACTAGCCTAGGTGTACCTCTTTCTATTTTAGAGTTTTTGTTGACATAAAAGGCTGCATGAGATTAAGGTGATCATGATTTTGAAATGAGATTTTTTTTTTCTTCTAAACTTCTAATTTTATATCTACAATATTATTCAAGTTTTGTAGACATTTAGATAGGTCATGCTTTTGTGGGGATTTGTTTTTCATCAAAGTTTGACTCATATGGTAGGTTAACTATATGTTGTTTCCTATGCCAGAAAGTATTAGGAAGATCAAAACAACATTGTTCTTGAATTTGACTTTGAAAATTAGAAAGTTTTTGTTAGCTTAAAGGATTTTAAAGTTAGGTTTGAATCTATTGAATAGAAAGATCCTTTTGTAAATAAGATAATGAAAATTTATTGGAAAAAATTAGAGCATGGATTCTATTTTCATAAATCATATGAGCTTTCACAATATTGAGATTTCTTGTTTTTGATTTTTTTAAAAGTGGGAAAAATAGTTTTTGTGTTCTTGTTTTGAAAGAAATGCCTTTATTATTTATGGTATAAGAAGTGATTAAATTGATAAAAAGAGTTCATAAAATAACAATATGATGAATATTTTCAACAAGAATAAAAGAAGTTTTTATTTGAAAGTTTTATGCTTGAATAAAAGTAGTGGTTTTGTTTGTAATATTCATTATTGAATGATTTGTAGGAAAAGTTTTTCTAAAGTTTATTCTTGAAATTTGTATAGGACTAAATTTGGTCTAATGTAATTTAATTTTACACTAATATCAAAAAAGGCTATAACATTAACTTTGAAATCATTTGTAAAAAACAAGAGTTATTTTTATCAAAAATATTCTCGTGAAGTGATTTGTTTTCCAAAAAAAAAAAAAAATCTTTGGGAAGTTTTTCAAGGTTTTGGAGTTCTTGTGACTTAGGTGTTTCTTTGGTTTATCAAGGTCTATTTTGTTCTTAAGGTATATGACACAAAGTAATCATAGAGTTTTATGGTCAGTTTATTATTGTGTTTAGAGTTCTCTAAGTTCTGTTTTAAGAGTTTTGATTTCTTTTTGAAGGTCTTGAATGGTTGGTGTAGCTTTCTTGATATTTTGTCCTGAAAAGATGGAGATTATAAAGACGTTTGTAAGTTGAAGGAGTATTAGTAGGGATTGGTTTTGGTGTCTAAAAAACTTTTAAGAGTTTGTCTATGTATTCTTTTTGTAAGTTTAGGTCTTGGATATGTTTTATGCTATTAAGGAGTATTTCTTAATCTTTAGTAAGGACATTTGATTTGTTTTGAATTGGTTTAGGTGTTTGAAAAAGCATTTGAATTTTATTAATTTGAAAAGAATCATTTTTAGAAGAGAGTGAAAAGGTATTTTTAAAATTAGAAATTTGTAAAAGATTACTAATTTTGGTTAAAATCTCTTCCTCTAATTATAGATCTTGGAGCTTTTTGTTAATTTTATAGTATTTTGAAATATATCCCTTTTCATCACTGAAGTTCCTGACTTTTCCCTAGGATCTACTAGTTTGTGATACTGAGAAGGGGGGTGAATCAGTATCACCACAATTTGCAATTCGCAGGTAAGTGAACAACTTCAACCTCTTCTTAAAAGCAAACTCTTTCTCAGACTCGACTAAGGTAGATCTATTGCTACCTACTAATCACAATAGTCCCCAAAGTCACCTTTTAGACACCTTGTCTAATAAACAATACAGATGTTCTTGTTTAGGTCTTCGTTAGGTTATGGGTTGGCTGATACTTTAGCTACGTTCACAACTCAATTCAAAGCACAGAATGTAAAGCAAATTAAGGACACACGAGATTTACGTGGTTACGTCAACGTGACGTACATCCACGGTAGTAGGGACTCTCCCTCTACCGAGACTATCCATTATACTTGTGAATCCAGGTTACAATAGATGTCTATAATTCTCTGCTCCTTTCAATATTGCAATTACTAAGCAAATACAATACAAAGAGTGTCACTTACTGTGTCTACTCTTTTTCTAGCTTGTCTTGCCTTTGTTGAATTGAAAGGCTGCTCCACTGCCGCTTAGAAGTTCACCGCAACGCTCTCTAACCTCTTTTGAAGAAGTCTGGAAATACGTTAAGTTCAATGCTTCGCCAAATTTCTACGTTGTTTCACACAACTCCTGCTTTTATCGTCTTACGGTCTCACCCGTCTCCTTGTCTCACAATCTCACTGTCTCAAGGCTCGCCTATCCGTTTCTCTCTCTCTTGCTGTCTAGCTGGATTTCTCTCTCCTACTGCCAGATTTCTCTCTTTTCGCCGGATTTCTCTCTCTTCCAGGAATTTCACTTTTCCGTTCACCGTCGGGTTTCTCTCTCTTCCCACTGCTTTGCTCCTGTTTGGCCGTTGGGTTTCTCTCTCTTCCCGCCGGTCTGCTCTGATTTGGCCGTCGAGTTTCTCTCTCCTTTCGATCTGGCCGTATAGGTCTTTGCCGTCCACCCACTTTCGGCCGTTTAGCCGTGTTGTCTCCTCGCCGACCGCTGGTGTACCAATGGTGTGCCGTTCCTCACGGGTTTCTCTCCTTCTTCGTTCTGTGTTTTCTCTCTCTTCGTCCGTCGGCTGCGTTTTCTCTCTCTTGGTTCGCCGGTTTGCTCGATTTTCCGACCGTCTGTTTCTCTCTCTTCCAACGTCTAGCCGTCAGATCTCTCTTACCCATTCCCGATCTGGTCTCGTCTCGTTCCAGTTCGGATCTGGTCTCCCTCACAACTCACCTTCCTCAACCTTTCGGTCGTCTTACGTTCAACGTTCAACCTCCTTCAGCTGCCTCTTTCTCTCTCAACGGATTTGCCTTTTTGCTAGATTTTCCGACCGTCGATGGTTGCGTTTTCTTCTCCTTTTCGTCGACGGCTGCTCAATTGTTTCGGCCGTCCACTCTCCTCGCCGATTGTCTCGCCGTTATATCCAATATTCTCCTATCTCCGACGACGGCTTCACTGTGTGGTTACTGTTCACTCGACGGCATTGTTCACTTGATGCACTGTTCACGAGATTATTGTTCACAACGACTCCTGTTCACTCTATTCGTTCGGTGGTGTTCTTCCGTGTAGGGTTTGGTATTCTCTTTGGTTGGTCGATTGTTTAGATTTTGCTGAATGCTCAATATTGCCGACTCACTGTTATTTGTCTTTCAAGACCATTATATACTTCATGAAACCCTAATAGGGCTTACGCGGTGAATTTACCTTTTTGCCCTTCTACGTGGCTTCAATTTACTTGCACACGTAAAGCTAGTTGACAACAATTACAACCCATACAAGGTTGTGGGAACAACAATCTCCCCCTTTGTAATTGTTGGCAACACTCATAACAAAGGCCATTCTTCAACTCCCCCTAAATATGCACTCCCCCTCTATTAACAGCTCCTCCTGCAATGTTGCTTCTCTCCCCCTTTGCCAACCAATTACAAATCTGAAAAACTCGCAAAGTAGAGATGGAGGATTCACCTGAACGTCAGGCTTGAGGAGGCATCTGCACAGATAGACTCAATTTGTGCTTTTCAAACAACTCTGTGGACAGAGGTTTAGTTAGAATATCTGAAATTTGATCTTTAGTACCGACATACTCCAATTGAATTGTACCCTATTCCATTTGATCTTTGATGAAGTGATACTGGATGTCAATATGCTTGCTCCTCGAATGTTGAACTGGATTCTTGCTGAGATCAATAGCACTTTGATTATCACAAAGTACACTCACTGGTAACTTCACTTCAACACCCAAGTTTGCCAATTGTCTTAGCATCCATATCACCTGTGTACATGCTGCACAAGTAGCCATATACTCCGCCTCAGCTGTGCTCAAAGCAACACTGTTCTACTTTCTACTTAACCATGCAACACACTTTGAACCCAAGTAGAAGCTGCAGCCACTGGTTGATTTTTTGTCATCTATACTTCCTACCCAGTCTGCATTAGTGTATGCTTGTAGTTTAACAGAATCCATAGCTGGATACCACAAGCCTATTTCCAGTGTTCCTTTGAGGTACCTTAGGATTCTTTTCACTGCTAACACATGAGATTCCTTAGGATTAGCTTGGAACCTGCTGGCAGTGCACACAGCTTGTATAAGATCAGACCTTGATGCTGTAAGGTACAGAAGGCTCCCTATCATCTTCCTGTATTCTGTAGGGCTTGTACTCCTTCCCTCCTGATCTTTTGTTAACTTGCAGCCCACTGTCATAGGGGTACTGACAGGTCTACTATCCTCCATGCCAAACTTTTTCAGTATCTCTTTGGCATATTTCGTTTGAGAAATAAATATACCTTCTTCACATTGCTTTATCTGTAATCCAAGAAAGTACGTCATTTCTCCAATCAATGACATCTTAAATTCTTCACTCATCTTCTGTGCAAAATCTTGACATAGCTCAGAGTGATCCCCTGCAAAGATGATGTCATCCACATATACTATGATTATCAGCTGGCCTTTCTTTGAGTTGAACACATATAAGTTATTTTCAACCGTTCCTTTTCTGAAGTTCAACCTTCTCAAGTATGCATCCAGCCTGCTGTACCATGCTCTTAGGGCTTGCTTAAGACCATACAAGGCTTTCTTCAGCTTGCACACGTGATTCTCATCCTCACTGATTTATACTCCATCGGGTTGTTCAATATACACTTCTTCTTTTAGGAGCCCATTCAGGAAGGCGGATTTCACATCCATCTGATAGACTTTATACCTCTTGTGTGCTGCCAAAGCTAGGAACATTCTGATAGTTTCTAACCTTGCTACTGGTGTAAAAGTTTCATCAACATCTACACCTTCTATCTGTGTGTAGCCTTTGCAAACCAGCTTGGCCTTGTTCCTCACCTCCTTGCCATCTTCATTGTGTTTATTCCTAAACACCCATTTCGTTCCTATGACATTTTTGTTAATGGGTCTTGGAACTAGCTCTCATGTATCATTCTTCTCAATTTGATCCAGCTCTTCATTGATAGCTTTGACCCAAGCTTTGTCTTGAATAGCCTCTTCAACAGATTTAGGTTCAACTTGTGAGAGTAAAGCAGTAGCTTCCACAATTCTTCTTCTTGTTGTAACTCCTACCGATGGGTCACCTATGATCTGATCTTCTTGATGAGCACTGATCCATGTTTTCTTTGTCCTTCTACCTTGCCTCGTCTTAGTTGCAAGAGGATCTCTTTCTTCATCTTCAAACTCACTCTTCTCCGAGTTTGAACTTACTTCTTGTTCCTTTTCTTCAAGTTGGTCTAATTCTTCACCCACATTGAAGTCATTTTCTTCTTTGTCCTTAGCTTCTCCATTCTGCATTATTTTCCAGTTCTCATCTATTCTCACATCACTGGAAGTGATCACTTTTCCCAGCTTATGCAGGAAAACTCTGTAACCTTTTGTCTTTTCTGAGTATCCCACAAAGATGCCTCCATCAGACCTAGCGTTGAATTTTCCCAAGTTTTGCTCCTTGTTCTTCACAAAACATGGGCTGCCAAAGACTTTGAGATAATTGGCTGTTGTCTTCTTTCCACTCCATAGCTCATATGGAGTCTTATCAGTATTGGGCCTCAGTAATACTCTATTTAGTAGATGTATAGCTTTAAATGTTGCTTCTGTCCAAAATCTTGTGTGAAGCTTAGATTCCAGCAATAGAGTTCTTGCCATTTCAACCACAACTTTATTCTTCCTCTCTACCACCCTGTTCTGTTGAGGTGTTCTTGCTGATGCCATCTGATGATGAATACCATGCTTCTCAAGGTAATCTTCAAAAGCTTCATTTGTAAATTCAGTGCCTTGATCTGACCTCAATACTTTGATCTTCCTTCCACTCTCATTTTCAGCTAATCTTCTGTATCTCTTGAAGCAATTCAAAACTTCTGACTTGTGTTTAAGGTACATGAGGCAAGTCCTTCTCGAATAATCATCAACAAACAAAATGAAGTACCTCTCACCTTTCAACCCTTTTGTCCTCATCGGTCCATACAAATCAATATGCACAATGTCAAGCATTGCTTTAGAATTGAACTCTTTGGTCTTGTACTGCTTTTTGGCATGTTTTCCTTTAGAGCATGCTGACCAAACATACTCTCTCTCTCTCCTGAGGTCGGGAATGTCTCTGATTGCTTGAGTAGTGGTTAGCTTCCTCATGTTCTTCTGTGATAAGTGTCCCAGCCTCCTATGCCATAGTTGATTTTCTTCTTCTTTGGTGAGTAAACAGCTGCTTGTCTTGTCCTCATCAATCACATATAAATTTCCAGCTGTTCTCTTCTCGGCTGCAACAGTATTGCCTTCTTTACTTTTTACCTGACAACCTGTTTTTGTGAATATCACTTTATGGTCGTCGTTGCATAATTGGCTGACAGATGTTAGATTATATCTGAGTCCTTCAACGTGCAAAACATCTTTCAGCTTTCCTTTTCCAATATTCACTGACCCCTGACCACTGATGCTAAGTGAATCATCATTGCCAAACTTGACTCTGCCTTCTCTTGATTTGTTTAACTTTGATAATTTACTCTTGTCTCCCATCATGTGCGAAGTGCATCCACTATCAAGGATCCACTGCTTATCCTTGCAATCAGCCTTCAGTGCAATTTTAGCTATATTAGCCACCTCCCTTTTTGCTCTATATTCTTTCTTTTGAACTGGTTGGAAGATAGCTTTCTCCTTTTTCTCAGCTTTGACTGCATCGCTTGTTTTCACTGTGCCATTAAGCGCCTTCTCTTGCTCAGGGAGAAGTGTCATGCATCTCTTGGCATTATGGCCATCTTGCCCGCACCTTTCACACTGTTCCAAGTTTGCCAATATAGCAAACTTGTTCTTTGAACCTACTGGTTTAGGCTTCCACCAACAATCCTCGTTAGTGTGTCCTCGCCTTTTACAGTATGTGCAAGAACTCACGACAGGTGTTCTCTTCTGAATTTTGTATTGTCTCCCCCTGTATGCAACATCGGATCTTCTCAAGTTGGAGACATATATTGGCCTTCTCCACCAGTAGTTACTCGCCTTATGACCCCAAACTCCACAATAAAGGCAATGACCTTGAAACTGCCTTTTCTTGGGTCTGATCACAGCTTGTCTTCTTCTGTTCATCACTTACTGTGTAGGCAAAGTAGCTGGCTTCTTTGCTTGCGTGACTTTCATTTCAGTCACCTTCTTCTCCTTCTTCTATTCAGCCATAGCCCTTTGCTGGTTGACTTTCTTTTCTTTCTGAGACGTAGCAGCTATGGGCTGCTGCTCTTTAACCACATCCATTATTTTTGGCCTTAGCTTTGGTTTGATAACTGTTTTCTCTTCTTCAGTTATCTTCACCTGAGTCACAGCCTTCTCTTTCAACTTCTGTGGCAAAGTCTCATTCTTTTCTCTTGCAGAGCTTGTTTCTCCTACCACTTTAAACTTCTGCACGTTCTCATTGCTACTTTTGAGTTGTTGCTGAAGTCTCAGCAACTCTTCCTCTATTTCTTCAATTTTTGAAACCCTTGAGTCAAGCTCTACTGTAAGGTCTTCACATATTTTAATCTATTCTTCAAATCTTCTCTTCAAGTCAATATGCTCAGCCCTTATTTCATCCTTTTGACTTTCAGTTTCCTCAGATTTAGCTTCAACTTGTTTTATATGGGCCTCCAACCTTCTTATGGTTCTGCCCCTTCTGACTATCTCCTTTGAAGCTGCTTTTAGCTCAGCTTCAAGATCTGGCTCTTCTTCATCAACCTCCTCTTCAAAGGTTGAGCTACCACCTTGTGCTGATGCCATAAAGACATACTCATCTAGTGAGTCTTCATCTTCCTCCTCATCAGCTTCTTTTGTCTGACTCACATAACTCTTGAATGAGTCTCTTTTCTTCCTCTGTGGGTTGGCAGTCTTTTTATTGGACTTCTTTGATTTGAATGATGATCTTCTCCATCTTGAATTCGGCTCATCACCATTATCCTCATCTTTATCATCAAGCTTCACTTTGTACTTAGAAGCAAAGTGTCCAGTCTTCCTACAACGATAACATCTCAAGGACAACTGTCCTTTTTCCTTCTTAGATCCTTTCTTGAATTTCCTTGTGAAGTAAGCCAACACTTCACCTTCACTTTCTTCCTCATCACCATCATCATCCTCACTAGATGATTCTTCCTCTTCTCCTATCTTCAAGTGCTTCATAGCTTTGAAAGCTGCATCCTTTGATACCTTTGTTGTTGCAGAGCTTTCAGCTGACTTTATCCTCATCTTATATGCAATGAGATTGCGCTGGAGATCATGCAGAGACATAGAATTGAGATCTCTACTCTCCTCTATGGCTGCTACCTTTAAGGCAAACCTCTCAGGCAGAATTCTCAGAATCTTCTTCACAACAGATGAGTCCTTCTTGTTCTTCCCATGACTTCTCAAGTTGTTCACAGCATCAATAACCCTGGTGAAGAACTCTTGGACTGTCTCATTTTTCTGCATTCTTAGAGATTCATATCTCTCCTTGAACACTTGAAGTTTAGCCTCCTTCATTCTGCCATCACCTTCATAGCTTTTCTGCAATCTGTCCCATATCTCCTTGGCAGATTTGCAGTCCATAACTTTAGCATACTCAACATCTGTCAATGCTGAAATGATGACGTTTGAGGCCTTCCCATTTATCTCAAACTGCCTTAATTCCTCTGGAGTTGGGTTTTTACTTTCTTCTGGAGCCACAAAACCCTCTTGTACGCATTTCACCATATTCATGCCCATGGTTGCGAATACCACTTGCATTCTCGCTCTCCACATGTGGTAGTTGGTTCTGTTAAAGATTGGAACCTTCTTGCTGTAAGTAGTGCTAGTGTTGGTACCGGCTTCCATTTCTCAGTATGCTGAACAAGTCAAACTTTTAGATCCCTTCAAACTAGTACACCAAGCTATTAAGCTTCAAACTGGTGAACCAGGCTCTGATACCAATTGAAGTTCCCGACTTCTCCCTAGGATTTACTAGTTTGTGATACTGAGAAGGGGGGTGAATCAGTATCACCACAATTCGCAATTCGCAGGTAAGTGAACAACTTCAACCTCTTCTTAAAAGCAAACTCTTTCTCAGACTCGACTAAGGTAGATCTATTGCTACCTACTAATCACAATAGTCCCCAAAGTCACCTTTTAGACACCTTGCCTAATAGACAATACGGATGTTCTTGTTTAGGTCTTCATTAGGTTATGGGTTGGCTGATACTTTAGTTGCGTTCACAACTCAATTCAAAGTACAGAATGTAAAGCAAATTAAGGACACACGAGATTTACGTGGTTCCGTCAACGTGACGTACATCCACGGTGGTAGGGACTTTCCCTCTACCGAGACTATCCACTATACTTGTGAATCCAGGTTACAATGGATGTCTTTAATTCTCTGCTCCTTTCAATATTGCAATTACTAAGAAAATACAATACAAAGAGTGTCACTTACTGTGTCTACTCTTCTTCTAGCTTTTCTTGCCTTTGTTGAATTGAAAGGCTGCTCCACTACTGTTTAGAAGTTCACCGCAAAGCTCTCTAACCTCTCTTGAAGAAGTCTGGAAATACGTTGGGTTCAATGCTTCGCCAAATTTCTACGTTGTTTCACACAACTCCTGCTTTTACCGTCTTATGGTCTCACCCATCTCCTTGTCTCACAATTTCACTGTCTCACGGCTCGCCTGTCCGTTTCTCTCTCTCCTGCTGTCTAGCCGGATTTCTCTCTCTTACCGCCGGATTTCTCTCTCTTCCCCGGATTTCTCTCTCTTCCCCGGATTTCACTTTTTCGTTCACCATCGGGTTTCTCTCTCTTCCCACCGCTCTGCTTCGGTTTGGCTGTTGGGTTTCTCTCTCTTCCCGCCAGTTTGCTCTGATTTGGCCGTCGGGTTTCTCTCTCCTTCCGATCTGGCCGTATAGGTCTTTGCCGTCCACCCACTTTCGGCCGTCTAGCCGTGTCGTCTCCTCGCCGACCGCTGGTGTACCGGTGGTGTGCCGTTCCTCACGGGTTTCTCTCCTTCTCCATTCTGCGTTTTCTCTCTCTTCGTCCGTCGGCTGCGTTTTCTCTCTCTTGGTTCGCCGGTTTGTTCGATTTTTCGACTGTCTGTTTCTCTCTCTTCCAACGTCTAGCCGCTGGATCTTTTTCACCCGTTCCCGATCTGGTCTCGTCTCGTTCCAGTTCGGATCTGGTCTCCCTCACGACTCACCTTCCTCAGCCTTTCGGCCGTCTTACGTTCAACGTTCAGCCCCCTTTGGCCGCCTCCTTCTCTCTCAACGGATTTGCCTTTTTGCTCGATTTTTCGACCGTCGATGGCTGCATTTTCTTCTCCTTTCCGTCGACGGCTACTCAATTGTTTCGGCCGTCCACTCTCCTCGCTGATTGTCTCGATGTTATATCCGTTTCTCTCCTATCTCCGACGACGACTTCACTGTGCGGTTACTGTTCACTCGACGCACTGTTCATGAGGTTATTGTTCACAACTGCTCCTATTCACTCGATTCGTTCGGTGGTGTTCTTCCGTGTAGGGTTTGGTATTCTCTTTGGTTGGTCGGTTGTCTAGATTTTGCTGAATGCTCAATATTGCCAACTCACTGTTCTTTGTCTTTCAAGACCATTATATACTCCATGAAACCCTAATAGGGCTTACGCGGTGAATTTACCTTTTTGCCCTTCCACGTGGCTTCAATTTACTTGCACACGTAAAGCTAGTTGACAACAATTACAACCCATACAAGGCTGTGGGAACAACAATCACAATGATAATAAGTAACATTTTTCAACTGTATTTTGGGCTAAAAGGAAGGTTTTAAAGTGGAAGGCTTTTTTTGAAATCTTTTAGGCTTTTGATAAAATGGTTGAACCAACTTTGGAAACCTTTTGGGTTTTCGTAAATGTTTAGTTTTTAGTTTGGAATCTGATTTTAATTTTGGTAAACCAAAATCAAGTTGTTAACAAAAAGTTTGAATTTCAAAACAGGATTGTCTAGATTCACATTAAAGATATTTTTGGAATTTCAAATCTCGGTAAATTTTAAAACCTTCTTTTTAGGTAAAAGTAATCAATTAACCATAGTTCAATTTATTATGTGGAATAAGATTTTCAAAAGTTGCTTTAATAGTATTGTAGACTTTTTCTCCCACAAGGGTTAGGGGTTGAAGTTCCCGATTTCACCCTAAGATCTACTAGTTTGTGATACTGAGAAGAGGGTGAATCAGTATCACACCCCTCAAAAACACTGATAACTTAAAGTATTCCACTTCTTTAATACTTTTGCTCTCGTCAATACGTAGGTATGTGAACAATTTCAACCTCTTCTTAAAAGCGAACTCTTTCTCAGATTCAACTAAAGTAGATCTATTGTTACCTATTAATCACAATAGTCCCCAAAGTCGCCTTTCAGACACCTTGCCTATTAGACAAATCAGATGTTCTTGATTAGTTCTTCTTTAGGTTATGGGTTCGATGATACTTTAGCTGCGTTCACAACTCAATTCAAAACACAGAACGTAAATCAAAGTAAGGACACGAGAGATTTACGTGGTTCCATCAATGTGACGTATGTCCACGGTGGTAGAGACTCTTCCTCAACCAAGACAATCCACTATAATTGAGAATACCAGTGTGGTACTCCCTATGTCCACAATGTAGTTACAATGGATGTCTTAATTCTCTGTTCCTTTCACTATTACAAATACAAAGCAAGTATAATACAAAGAGTGTCACTTACTGTGTCTACCATTCTTCTAGCTTGTCTTGCCTCTGTTGAATTGAACAGGCTGCTTCATTGCCGCTTAGAAGTCCACCACAACACTCTCTAACCTCTCTTGAAGAAATTTGGAAATACGTTGAGTTCTTTCCAATGCTTCACTGAATTCCTTCTCTAGGTTGTTTCACATAACTCCTGCTTTCACCGTCTCACGGCTTCACCTGTCTCCTGATCTTATGGCCTGCCTCACGTTTCTGGTTTGGTGTTTCATGTCTCATGCATGTTTCTGGTTTGCCTGCTTTGCTGGTCTCATGCCTCACGCATGTTTCTGGTCTCACGCCGACGCATGTTCTGGTCTCACATCCTCGCACGTTTTGGTCTCACGCCGTCTAGCCGGATCTCTCTCTCTCACTGTCCAGCTGGATCTCTCTCATCGTCCAGCCGTTCACTCTTTTCCCGTGTCGTCCACTCTCCTTCGACCGTTCACCTCTTTGCCATTCACCCCAATTTTGGCCGTTCACTTCTTTGCCGTCCACCCTTTCTAGCCATATCAGGTTTTTCTCTTTTCTGCCGGTGTTCTATTTTTTCGTACTCACTTAGTTGGCCGAATTGAGTTTTCTTTCTCTTTACTGGTGGTTTCTGTTTTTCCTGTCCACCCTTTCTTTTTCTGTCCGCCCTTTGTTCTGCCGTCTAGCCCCTGTTCTGCCGGTCAGCCCCGTCTCTGATTTTGGTCGTCACAGATTTTCTCCCTTTTCTGCCAGTGGTGTGCCGTTCCTCAGGGGTTTCGCTCTCTTACCGTCACACGATTTTCTCCTTGCTGTGTCGTCTCCTTGCTGACCGCTAGTGTGTCGGTGGTCTGTCATCACACTTTTGGTCGTCTCTTCTTTTCTCCTTTTTCCAACGGCTTATCTGATTTTGCCGTTTAGGGTTTTTTTTGTTTTCTCTTGCAAAGTTGTGGTTTTACTTTCTTACCCCTCCATGTAGCTTCAAATTACTCTCTTGCCCCTCCATGTGGCTTTACTTTCTTGCCTCTCTATGTCAAATTAATTGTACACTTAAATCTAGTTGACAACAATTACAACCCATACAAGGCTGTGGGAACAACAATCTCCCCCTTTGTAATTGTTGGCAAGACTCGTAACAAAAGCCATTATGCAACAATTACAACTCCCCCTAAATATACACTTCCTTTTTCTTAATAGCTCCCCCTGCACTATTGCTTCTCTCCCCCTTTGCCAACCAATTACAAAAAAAACTCGCAAAGTAGAGATGGAGGATTCACCTGAACTTGAAGCTTGAGGAGGCATTTGCACAGATAAACTCATTCTATACTTTTCAAACAACTCGTTAGTGGGTCTTGGAACTAGCTCCCATGTTTCATTCTTTTCGATTTGATCCAGCTCCTTATTGATAGATTTGACCCAGACTTTGTCTTGTGTAGCCTTTTCAACAGATTTAGGTTCAACTTGTGAGAGTAAAGCAGTAGCTCTCACAATTCTTGTTCTTGTTGTAACTCCTGCTGATGGGTCACCTATGATCTGATTTCCTTGATGAGCACTAGTCCACGTTTTCTTTGTCCTTGTTTCTTGCATAGTCTTAGTTGCAAGAGGATCTCTTTCTTCATCTTCAGAATCACTCTTCTGCGAGTTTGAACTTACTTCTTGTTCCTTTTCTTCATGTTGGTTTGCATAAGCATTTGTATTGTCCTCAGCTTCTCCATTCTACATTGTTTTCCAGTTCTCAACTATTCTCACATCACTGGACGTGATCACTTTTCCCAGCTTATGTAGGAAAACTCTGTAACCATTTGTTTTTGCTAAGTATCCCACAAAGATGCCTTCATAAGACCTAGCATTGAATTTTCCTCAGTTTTGCTCCTTGTTCTTCACAAAACATGGGCTGCCAAAGATTCTGAGATACTTGGTTGTTGTCTTCTTCCCACTCTATAGCTCATATAGAGTCTTATTAGTATTGGGCCTTAGTAAGACTCTATTCAGTAGATGTACAACTGAAAATGTTGCTTCTGTCTAAAATCTTGCATGAAGCTTGGATTCTAGCAGCAGAGTTCTTGCCATTTCAACCACAGTTCTATTTTTCCTTTCTACCACACCATTCTGTTGAGGTGTTCTTGCTGCTGCCATCTAATGGTGAATACCATGCTTCTCAAGGTAATCTTTAAAAGCTTTATTTGTAAATTTAATGTCATGATCTGACCCCTATACTTTGATCTTCCTTCCACTCTCATTTTAAGCCAATCTTTTGTATCTCTTGAAGTAATTTAGAACTTCTGACTTGTGTTTGAGGTGCATGATGCAGGTCCATCTCAAATAATCATCAACAAACAAGATGAAGTACTTCTTACCATTCAACCCTTTTGTCCTCATCAATCCACATAAATCAGTATGCACAATGTCAAGCACTGCTTCAGAACTAAACTCTTTGGTCTTATACTACTTTTTGGCATGTTTTCCTTTAGAGCATGTTGAGCAAATGTACTCTTTCTCTCTCTCCTGAGGTCGGGAATGTGTCTGATTGCATGAGTAGTGGTCAACTTCCTCATGTTTTTTTATGTTAAGTGTCCCAGCCTCCTATGCCAGAGTTGATTTTCTTCTTGTTTGGTGAGTAAACAGCTGCTTGTCTTGTCCTCATCAATCACATATAAATTTCTAGTTGTTCTCTTCTCGGCTGCAATAGTATTGCCTTCTTTACTCTTTACTTGGCAACCTGTTTTTGTGAATATCACTTTATAGTCTTTATTGCATAGTTGGCTGATAGATGCTAGATTATATCTGAGTCTTTCAACATGCAGAACATCTTTCAGCTTTCGTTTTCCAATATTTACTGACCCCTGACCACTGATGTTGAATAAATCATTATTGCCAAACTTGACTCTGCCTTTTTTTGACTTGTTTAGCTTTGATAATTTACTCTTGTCTCCTGTCATGTGTGAAGTGCATCCACTGTCAAGGATCCACTGCTTATCCTTGTAGTCAGCCTTTAGTGCAATTTCAACTATATTAGCTACTTACCTTTTTGCTTTATATTCTTTCCTTTAAACTGGCTTGGAGATAGCTTTCTCCTTTTTCTCAACTTTGACTGCACCAATTGTTTTTACTATGCCATCGAGTGGCTTCTCTTGCTCAAGGAGAAGTGTCATGCATCTTTTGGCATTATGGCCATCCTGTCTGCACCTTTCACACTGCTCCAAGTCTGCCAATATAGCAAACTTGTTCTTTGAAACCACTGGTTTGGGCTTCCACCAACACTCCTTGTCAGTGTGTCCTTGCTTTTTACAGTATGTGCAAGAACTCACGACAGGTGTTCTCCTTTGAATTTTGTATTGTCTCCCCCTATATGCAGCATCATATCTTCTTGAGTTGGAGACATATACTGGCTTTCTCCACTAGCATTTACTTGCCCTATGACCCTAAACTCCACAAGAAAGACAATAACCTTGAAACTGCCTTTTCGTAGGTCTAATCACAGCTTGTTTTCTTTTGTTCATTACTTGCTGTGTAGACAAGGTTGTTGGTTTCTTTGCTTATGTGGCTTTCATTTTAGCCACCTTCTTCTCCTTCTTCTATTCAGCCATTGCCCTTGGCTGGCTGACTTTCTTTTCTTTCTGAGGCGCAGCAGCTATGGGCTGCTGCTCTTTAACCATATAAATCATTTTTGGCCCTGGGTTTGGTTTGATAACTGTCTTCTCTTCTTCAGTTATATTCTCCTGAGTCACAGCCTTCTCTTTCAACTACTGTGGCAAAGTATCATTCTTTTTTTCTCTTGCAGAGCTTATTTCTCCTACCACTTCAAACTTCTGCAAGTTCTCCTCACTCTTTTTGAGTTGTTGCTGAAGTCTCAGTAACTCTATCTCCATTTCTTCAATTGTTAAAGTCCTTAAGCCAAGCTCTATTGTAAAGTCTTCACATATTTTGATCTGTTCTTCAAATCTTCTCTTCAAGTCAATATGTTCAGCCTTTATTTCATCCTTTTGACTTTCAGCTTCCTCAGACTTTGCTTCAACCTGTTTTATGTAAGGCTCCAACCTTTTTATGGTTCTACCCCTTCTGATTATCTCCTTTGAAGCTGCTTCCAACTCAGCTTCAAGATCTGGTTATTCTTCATCAACCTTCTCTTCCTCTTCAAAGGTTGAACTACCACTTTGAGCTGATGCCATAAAGACATGCTCATCTGATGAGTCTTCATCTTCCTCCTCATTAGCTTCTTTTGTCTGATTCACATAACTCTTAAATGAGCCTCTCTTCTTCTTCTATGGGTTGGCAGTCTTCTTGCTGGACTTCTTTGATTTGAACGATGGTCTTCTCCATTTTGAATTCTGCTCATCATCACCATCTTCATCTTCATCATCAAGTTTCACTTTGCACTGAGAAGCAAAGTGTCCAGTCTGCCCACAACGATAACATCTCAAGGACAACTGTCCTTTTCCCTTCTTAGACTCCTTTTTGAACTTCCTTGTGAAGTATGCCAACACTTCACCTTCACTTTCTTCCTCATCATCATCATCATCCTCACCGAATGATTCTTCCTTTTCTTTTATCTTCAAGTGTTTCATAGCTTTGAAAGTTGCCTCCTTTGATACCTTTAATGTTTAAGAGCTCTCAGTTGACTTTATTCTTATCTCATATGTAATGAGATTGCACTAAAGATCATGCAGAGACATAGAATTGAGGTCTCTACTTTCCTCTATGGCTGCCACCTTTGAGGCAAACCTCTCAAGCAAAATTCTCAGAATTTTCTTCACAATAGATGAGTCCTTCTTGTTCTTCCCATGACTTCTAAGATTGTTTGCAGCATCAATAACCTTGGTGAAGAACTCTTGGACTGTCTCATTCTTCTGCATTCTGAGGGATTCATATCTCTCCTTAAAAACTTGAAGCTTGGCCTCCTTCATTCTGCCATCACCTTCATAGACTTTCTACAGTCTGTCCCATATCTTCTTAACAGATTTGCAGTCTATAACTTTAGCATACTCAGCATCTGTCAATGCTAAAATGATGACGTTTGAGGCCTTCCCATTTATCTTAAACTTCCTTAATTCCTCTGGGGTTGGGTCTTTACCTTCTTCTGGGGCCACAAAACCCTCCTGTACAGCTTTCACCACGTTCATGCCCATGGTTGCAAATACCACCTGCATTCTCGCTCTCTACATATGATAATTGGTTCCATTGAAGATTGGAACCTTCTTGCTGTAAGTAGTGCTGGTGCTGGTACCGGTGTCTATTTCTCAGTATGCTAAACAAGTTAAAACTTCTGGAGCTCTTCAAACTAGTACACCAAGCTGTTAAACTTCAAATTGGTGAACCTGTACTCTGATACCAATTGAAGTTCCTGACTTCACTCTAGGATCTACTAGTTTATGATACTGAAAGGGGAGGTGAATCAGTATCACACCCTTTAAAAACACAGATAACTTAAGCCAAAGTATTCCACTTCTTTAATACTTTCGCTCTCGTCAATACGTAGGTATGTGAACAACTTCAACCTCTTCTTAAAAGCGAACTCTTTCTCAGATTCAACTAAGGTAGATCTATTGTTACCTACTAATCACAATAGTCCCTAAAGGATTCGATGATACTTTAGTTGCGTTCACAACTCAATTCAAAACACAGAACGTAAATCAAAGTAAGGACACGAGAGATTTACGTGGTTCCGTCAATGTGACGTACGTCCATGGTAGTAGAGACTCTTCCTCTACTGAGACAATCCATTATAATTAAGAATACCAGTGTGGTACTCCCTATGTCCACAATGTAGTTACAATGGATGTCTTAATCCTTTGTTCCTTTCACTATTGCAAATACAAAGTAAGTACAATACAAAGAGTTTCACTTACTGTGTCTACCCTTCTTCTAGCTTGTCTTGTCTCTATTAAATTGAACAGGCTGCTTCACTGCCACTTAGAAGTCCACCACAACACTCTCTAACATCTCTTGAAGAAATCTAGAAATACATTGAGTTCTTTCCAATGCTTCACCGAATTCCTTCTCTAGGTTGTTTCACACAACTCTTGCTTTCATCGTCTCACGGATTCACCCGTCTCCTGATCTCACGACCTGCCTCACATTTTTTGTTTGGTGTTTCACATCTCACACACATTTCTGGTTTGCCTGCTTTGCTGGTCTCACGCCTCACACACGTTTCTGGTCTCATGCCGATGCACGTTCTGGTCTCACACTGTCGCACGTTTTGGTCTCATGCCGTCCAGCCGAATCTCTCTCACCGTCCAGCCGGATCCCTCTCTCTCATCGTCCAGCCGGATCTCTCTCATCGTCCAGCCAGATTTCTCTTACCGTTCAGCCGGATCTCTCTCATTGTCCAACCGTTCAGTCTTTTCTTGTGTCGTCCACTCTCCTTTGGCCATTCACTTCTTTGTCGTCTACCCCTTCTAGCTGTATCGGGTTTTTCTCTTTTCTACCGGTGTTCTGTTTTTCCATACTCATTTGGTTGGCCGAATTGAGTTTTCTTTCTCTCTACCGGTGGTTTCTGTTTTTCCTGTCCACCCCTTTCTTTTTCCGTCTGCCCTTCATTCTGCCGTTCAGTCCTGTCTTTGATTTTGGCCGTCACGGATTTTCTCCCTTTTCTGCTGGTGGTGTGTCGTTCCTCACGGGTTTCTCTCTTTTGCCATCACAAGGTTTTCTCTTTGCCATGTTGTCTTGACCGCTGGTATGCCGGTGGTTTGTCGTCACGCTTTTGGCCGTCTCTTCTTTTCTCTTTCTTCCAACGGCTTATCTGATTTTGCCATGTAGGGTTTTTTTTGTTTTCTTTTGCAAAGTTGTGGTTTTACTTTCTTGCCCCTCCATGTAGCTTCAAATTACTCTCTTGCCCTTCCATGTGGCTTTACTTTCTTAGCCCTCCATGTCAAATTAATTGCACACTTAAATCTAGTTGACAACATTTACAACCTATATAAGGCTGTGGGAACAATAAGGGTCCTGCCAAAAATGTTTCTTTCCGAAAAGGTTAACTAGAATCTTCTTGAAGTATGACTCTGGTTAAAAAAAAAAAAAAAGGTTTGCAATTTTGAAAATCATGAGTTTTCTACAACAAAAATTGGATAGTAATTTAGCATTTTTGACTCTTAAAAGAGTTGGGTCTTTAACAAAATGTAAAGAGATTGTGAAGATAAGATAGGTTACTATATCTTTAATAGTGTTACCTAAGAAATCAAGAATAGGTAACTAGTCTTTGGTGTTTTTGATTGATTAAAAGATTTCAACTCTTTAGGTTTCTGTGAGATAGTAATCCCATTAGCCTTTAAGTTGGCTAGAGAACCCTACAATGAGGTATTTTGCTATAGTTTTGTTAGAAGTTTGGTTTTGGGATTTGTAAACATCAATGACTATAGTCATTTGTTAAAGTAAACCTAAATGTTATATATTCAGATATGTCATTTAAGTTTCATTCGTAAATGGAAGAGACATTAAATCTGTATTGGACTAGGGTATTAGGTTTGTTTTGAATATCTAAGTCAGAAGTAGTAAGACTAGAAATAGGTTTAAGTTAAGTTATCTTGTTTAATTCAGGGGTTTCTGACTTGTAAATGTCCTTTTAGGAGTCTTGATCAAGTGTATGTATAATTTTGGATGTTGAATGTTCATTAGTAAGAAGTTAGGCTTTTAGAGCTTAAGCAAATTCACTTCTTTGGGTTGGAGTGTTTTGGATAAGCTTATGTATTTGGAAAGGCTTAAAAGTAGGATTTTTTATGGTTAGAAAAACTATTTTGGAAGGTTTCAAAAGGGTTGAAATTCTAACTTTACTTTTTTGAAGTTGCCTTTTTACTCTAGATAATTGAGTTCGTAAGGTATGCAAATGAATATTTATAAAATTATTTTGATGAATAATTATTTTAGAAAGTTCTTTTGAATTATCATTTTCTTAAGAAACTTTGTAAGGAGCTAAATCGATAGTAACTTATTGGTGTTTAAGCTTTACTTGTCTCAAAGGAGATTATTTTACCTCGATTGCATTGTTATTAGTAGTAATCCATTCCTTTGTTTTATTTCTTAAAATAATAAGATTTATTGATTTTTGAAAATAATATGAAATATCATTTTGTTAAGTGTAAATTTCAAACTAGTAAAACAACAAAATATGCACCTTATATTAAAAAACAAAATTATAAAATTGAATTTGCATTTGACTCCAAATTTCTAAAAAATTTTTGAAAAATGATTCTTTTTTTTTTGTGTTGTAGTTTGCATAGAAATCATTATGTAAATATTCTTTATTAACTTGAAAATCTTTTTTTAAAACATGAAGTTCATTTGCAACATTTTCAGTAATTACCTTGAAGATTAGAGAGGTAAAAGGTAATTGATTTGTATAAATTAGATGTGAAATGTTGGTGTGATTGATAAGGACCTTCTTAAGTCTCATATTGAGAGAGGAAGGGGGTGAATCAATGTGAGATGCTTACCTTTTACAAATCTATCTAGATTAAACTTTTGTAACATGTTAAAGTCGATGATCCAATTTTATCTTGTTTCTTTATGTAAGAACGGCTGTATGAATATTAAGCAAGTACAAGCACATGAGAATACATAGAATTTTTACATGGTTTACAGATAATGTGTGAGCTACCTTCACAGTGTGATAGGATTTCTCCTAGATCACACAATTCACTCTTGCAATCAAGGGATACAATTATGTAATGGAAGGATCTCTCCTTAACTATTGTGGAAGAATCACTCCTTAACTACTTACAATGATCTCTTGATCATTGTAAAGGTTTCTGAAGTTTCCAACTTCACCCTAGGATCTACTAGTTTGTGATACTGAGAGGGGGGTGAATCAGTATCACCACAATTCGCAGATATGTGAACAACTTCAACTTCTTCTTAAAAGCGAACTCTTTCTCAAATTCGACTAAGGTAGATCTATTGGTACCTACTAATCACAATAGTCCCCAAAGTCACCTTTCAGACAACTTGCCTATTAGACAATTCAGATGTTCTTATTTAGGTCTTCTTTTAGGTTATGGGTTGGCTGATACTTTAGCTGTGTTCACAACTCAATTCAAAACACAAAACGTAAAGCAAATGAGGACACACGAGATTTACATGGTTCCGTCAATGTGACGTACATCCACGGTGGTAGGGACTCTCCCTTACTGAGACTATCCACTATACTTGAGAATTCTAGTTACAATGGATGCCTTAATCCTCTACTCCTTTCACTATTGCAATTACTAAGCAAGTACAATACAAAGAGTGTCACTTACTGTGTCTACCCTTCTTCTAGCTTGTCTTGCCTCTATTGAATTGAATGGCTGCTTCACTTCGCTTAGAAGTTCACCACAATGCTCTCTAACCTCTCTTGAAGAAATCTGGAAATATGTTGAATTCTTTCCGATGCTACGCCGAATTCTTCTCTAGGTTGTCTCACATAGTTCCTGCTTTCACTGTCTCACGGTCTCACTCGTCTCCTTGTCTTATGACTTGCCTCACGTTTCTAGTTTGTTGTTCCACGTCTCATGGCCTGCCTCACGTTTTTGGTTTGGCATTACACGTCTCACCCACATTTCTGCTTTGCACCCTTTGCTGGTCACACACCTCACGCACGCTTCTGATTTGGCGTTTCATGTCTCACGTACGTTTCTGGTTTGCATGCCTTGCTGGTCACACGCCTTACCACCGTTTCTAGTTTGCACTTGTCCATTTTACACCTCTGGATAGCTTAGTTTGCTCTCCCTGTGGTCTCCTCTTTCACGGTTTCTCCTCTGTTCCCTTACAGACGGTGTGCTGTCTTCTCTCTTACGTGAGTGACACGGTTTTCTCCAGCCGTCACACCTCTTTGTCGTGTGTTCTCCCTTGCCGTCCAGCCTTGCTTTGGCCGTTCTCCTCCTTAATTGGCCGTCCACCTCTTTGCTGTTGGTTGTGTTTGGCCATGTAGATTGGTTTAGACGTTTACCTTGTTTGGTCGTTTAGGTTGGTTTGGTTTGGAGGATCACCTTTGGCTGTGTAAATTGGTTTGGACATTCACCTTTGGTTGGTCGGTTGTCTCCCTTTGGCTCTCCCTTTGTGTTTTGTCGTCCAGCCGTTCCTCCCTTGTTTTCTCTCTTTGGCCGGTCACCCTTTGTGTTTTGTCGTCCAGCACCTTCTGATTTGTGATTTGCCGTTCACCTTTGGTTGCTGTTCAATTGTGTCTTCTCCTTTGCCCGTTTGCTCCCTTGTGTTTGCCGAGTGGTTTGCTTTGGACGTCTTTTTGTTTGGCCGTCTCCTTCTTCATGTTTTCTCTCTTTGGTCGGCTGGTTGTCTAGGTTTACTGTCTGTTTTGCTTAATTACCAACTTTTCTTCATTTGTTGTCTTCCAATGGCCTTTATATACTCCTCCATGAAACCCTAATAGGGCTTACTTATGGCAAATTTACTGTCTTGCCCTTCCATGTAGCTTTTACGTTCTTGCCCCTTCATGTGGCTTTTACCTTCTAGCCCTTCATGTGGCTTTACTTTCTTGCACACTTAAACCTAGTTGACAACAATTACAACCCATACAAGGTTGTGGGAACAACAGTTTCCTACCCTTTTTCAAAGAAGTACATAAAAGGATTATGACAAAAACTCCCCTGAGAAAGATTTCTCCATGTGCACAGGCTATTGTGGTAGAAAACTGATCTTTTCTTTTCTTGTTGTTGTTCTCTCCTTATTGTCGTTCTTTGTTTTCTGTCATTCTACTTAAGCTTTTTGCCATTCTCTCTTTCCTTACTGTTGGTCTCTGCTTAAGTTTTCTACCATTCTTTCTTTCCTCATTACTGCTTTCTACCCTCTTTTTGCCAGTTTCACAGCTTTCTCTTTGCCATGTTTCTCTTTGCCTCTACCCGGTCTCTTTTTGCTTCTACTAGGTTTCTCTCTTGCCTTTGTCGTTCTCCCTCTTTTTTGCCTTACTTTTCTTGTTTCTGTAACTCTCTCTTTTCTTTCTCCCACTACCTCTCTTTTTCATTCTCTGCAACTCTATCTTTTGTTCTCTACAACTCTCTTTTTCTGTTTCTTTACAGCCCTTTCTTTCGTTTTCTGTAGCTTTCTTATGTGTTTCTACCGTTCATCCTTTGGTGTTTCTACTACTCTCTATCTGTTGCTCTTTTTTCTTTATTGTTATCTGCTTTCTTATTAGCTGCATGGGTGTTTATATGCATTGAATTTAAGATTACCCAATTATCAACGGTCAACAATCCTTCAATTTAGGGTTGCCTTACCATTAACGGTCAGTATTGATTTCTTGAATTTAGGGTCAACAGTTAGCATTGACTCATACCCAGCAAATGACTTGCAATGCCACTGCTAAATATAATGCCAAAGGTAGCAACTAAGGCTTTCTTTACAACTAAAACACCAACAGCAATCCAAATCAACTTATCATTTTTAGAAGTGCAAGGTGAGGCTGGATCTTGATTTTTATTGTTCCCATATCCTTGTATGGGTTGTAATTATTGTCAACTAGGTTTAAGTGTGCAAGAAAGTAAAGCCACATGGAGGGCAAGAAAGTAAAGCCACATGAAAGGGCAAGAACGTAAATCCGCCGTGTAAGCCTTGAAGGGGCAAGAACGTAAAGGGGAGCGATGGCAGAACGTCATGGAAGAGAGAGAATTGTCGAAAAGGGACCATCGGCAAAAAAGAGAGAGAAACCCGTGCGTGACGAAAGACCATCGACACACCAACGGTTGGCGAGGAAACAACACGGCAAGAGAGAGAAACGGGTAAGACTAGACCAGATCGGGAACCGGGGAGACCAAATCCGAGCTGGAACGGGTGGGACGAGACCAGATCAGGAACGGGTAAGACCAGATCCGAGCTGAAATGGCTGGACGGTAAGAGAGAGAAATCCGGTTGGATAGCAAGAGAAACGGATAGGCAAGTCGTGAGATAGTGAGATTGTGAGACAAGGAGACGGGTGAGACCATGAGACAGTGAAAGCAAGGGTTGTGTGAAACAATATAGAGAAGAAATTCGGCGAAGCATCGAAAAGAACTCAACGTATTTCCAGATTTTTTCAAGAGAGGTTAAAGAGTGTTGTGGTGAACTTCTAAGCGGCAGTGGAGCAGTCTTTTAATTCAACAGAGGCAAGATAAGATAGAAGAAGGGTAGACATAGTAAGTGACACTCTTTGTATTGTACTTGCTTAATAATTGCAATAGTGAAAGGAGCAGAGGATTAAGACATCCATTGTAACTGGAATTCTCAAGTATAGTGGATAGTCTCGGTAAGGGAGAGTCCCTACCACCGTGGATGTACGTCACGTTGACGGAACCATGTAAATCTCGTGTGTCCTTAATTTGCTTTACGTTCTGTACTTTGAATTGAGTTATGAATGCAGCTAAAGTATCAGCCAACCTATAACCTAACGAAGACCTAAACAAGAACATCCATATTGTTTATTAGGCAAGCTGTCTGAAAGGTGACTTTAGGGACTATTGTGATTAGTAGGTAGCAATAGATCTACCTTAGTCGAGTCTGAGAAAAAGTTCGCTTTTAAGAAGAGGTTGAAGTTGTTCACTTACCTGCAAATTGAGAATTATGGTGATACTGATTCACCCCCCTCTCAGTATCATAAACTAGTAGATCCTAGGGAGAAGTCAGGAACTTCAATTGGTATCAGAGCAGGTTCACCAGTTTGAAGCTTAACAACTTGGTGTACTAGTTTGAAGGGATCTAGAAGTTTGACTTATTCAGTATACTGAGAAATGGAAGTCGGTACCAACACTAGCACCACTTATAGTAAGAAGGTTCCAATTTTCAACGGAACCAACTACCATATGTGGTGAACAAGAATGTAAGTGGTATTTGCAACCATGGGCATGAACGTGGTAAAATACGTACATGAGGGTTTTGTGGCTCCGGAAGAAGGTAAAGACCCAACGCAAGAGGAGTTAAGGCAGTTTGAGATAAATGGGAAGGCCTCAAATGTCATCATTTCAGCATTAACAGATGCTAAGTATGCTAAAGTGATGGACTGCAAATCTGTTAAGGAGATATGAGACAGATTGCAGAAAGTCTATGAAGGTAATGGTAGAATGAAGGTGGCCAAGCTTTAAGTGTTCAAGGAGAAATATGAATCTCTCAGAATGCAGAAAAATGAGATAGTCCAAGAGTTCTTCACTAGGGTTATTGATGCTGTAAACGACCTTAGAAGTCATGGGAAGAATAAGAAGGACTTATCTATTGTGAAGAAAATTCTGAGAATTCTGCTTGAGAGGTTTGCCTCAAAGGTAGCGGCCATAGAGGAGAGTAGAGATCTTAATTCTATGTCTTTGCATGATCTGTAGTGCAATCTCATTGCAAATGAGATGAGGAGAAAGTCAATTGAAAGCTCTGCAACAACGAAGGTATCAAAGAAGGCAACTTTCAAAGCTATGAAGCACTTAAAGATAAAAGAAGAGGAAGAATCATCTAGTAAGGATGATGATGATGATGATGAGGAAGAAAGTGAAGGTGAAGTATTGGCTTACTTCACAAGGAAATTCAAAAGGGGGTCTAAGAAGGGAAAAAGATAGTTTTCCTTGAGATATTATCGTTGTGGGCAGACTGGACACTTTGCTTCTCAGTGCAAAGTGAAACTTGGTGATAAAGATGAGGATAGTGATGATGAGCAGAATTCAAACTGGAGAAGACCATCATTCAAATTAACGAAGTCTAGCAAGAAAACTACCAACCCACAAAAGAAGAGGAAGAGAGCCTCATTCAAGAGCTATTTGAGTCAAATAAAAGAAGCTGATGAGGAGGAAGATGAAGAATCATTAGATGAGTAGGCCTTTATGGCATCAGCTTAAGGTGGTAGTTTAACCTCTGAAGAGGAAGAGGAGGTTGATGAAGTAGCTTTAAAGGAGATAAACAAAAGGGGCAGAACCATAAAAAGGTTAGAGGTTCATATAAAATAAGTTGAAGCAAAGTCTGAGGAAGCTGAAAGTCAAAAGGATGAAATAATGGTTGGGCATATTGACTTGAAGAGAAGATTTAAAGAATAGATCAAAATATGTGAAGACCTTACTATAGAGCTTGGCTCAAGGACTTCAACAATTGAAGAAATGGAGATAGAGTTGCTGAGACTTCAGCAACAACTCAAAAAGAGTGAGGAGAACTTGCAGAAGTTTAAAGTGGTAGGAGAAACAAGCTTTTCAAGAAAAAAGAAGCATGAGACTTTGCCACAAAAGTTGAAAGAGAAGGCTGTGACTCAGGTGAAGATAACTGAATAAAAGAAGACAGTTATCAAACCAAAGCCAGGGCCGAAAAGGATGTATGTGGTTAAAGAGCAGCAGCCCATAACTGTTACATGTCAGGAGGAAAAGAAAGTCAGCCAGCCAAGGGCAATGGCTAAATAGAAGAAGGAGAAGAAAATGGCTGAAATGAAAGCCACACAAGCAAAGAAGCCAGCTACTTTGCCTACACAGCAAGTGATGAATAGAAGAAGACAAGCTGTGATCATACCCAAGAAGAGGTAGTTTCAAGGTCATTATCTTTATTGTGGAGTTTGGGGTCATAAGGCGAGTAACTGCTGGTGGAGAAGGCCAGTATATGTCTCCAACTTGAGAAGATATGATGCTGTATACAGGGGGAGATAATACAAAATTCAGAGGAGAACACCTGTCATGAGTTTTTGCATATATTGTAAGAAGCAAGGACACACTTATGAGGATTGGTGGTGGAAGCCCAAACCAATAGCTTCAAAGAACAAGTTTGCTATATTGGCAGATTTGGAATAGTGTGAAAGGTGCGGGCAGGATGACCATAATGCCAAGAGATGCATGACACTTCTCCCTGAGCAAGAGAAGGCACTCAATGGCACAGTAAAAACAAGCGGTGCAGTCAAAGCTGAGAAAAAGGAGAAAGCTATCTTCTAGCTAGTTCAAAAGAAGGAATACAAAGCAAAAAGGGAGGTGGCTAATATAGCTGAAATTGCACTAAAGGCTGATTACAAGGATAAGCAGTAGATCCTTGATAGTGGATGCACTTCACACATGACGGGAGACAAGAGTAAATTGCCAAAGCTAAACAAGTCAAGAGAAGGTATAGTCAAGTTTGGCAATGATGATTCACTTAACATCAATGGTCAGGGGTCAGTAAACATTAGAAGAGATCCTCTTGCAACTAAGACTGTGCAAGAAAGAAAGCCAAAGAAAATGTGGACCAATGCTCATCAAGAAAATCAGATCATAGGTGACCTATCAGCAGGAGTTACAACAAAAAGAAGAATTATGGGAGCTACTGCTTTACTCTTACAAGTTGAACCTAAATTTGTTGAAGAGGCTACACAAGATCTAACTAAACCTCTGTCCACAGAACTGTTTGAAAAGCACAGATTAAGTCTATTTGTGCAAATGCCTCCTCAAGCCTAAAAATCAAGTGAATCCTCCATCTCTACATTGCGAGTTTTTTAGATTTGTAATTGGTTGGCAGAGGGGGAGAGAAGCAATAGTGCAGGGGGAGCTGTTAAGAAAGGGGGAGTGCATATTTAGGGGGAGTTGAAACTGCTGCATAGTGGCTTTTGTTATAAGTGTTGCCAATAATTACAAAGGGGGAGATTATTGTTCTCATATCCTTGTATGGGTTGTAATTGTTGTCAACGAGGTTTAAGTGTGCAAGAAAGTAAAGCCACATGGAAGGGTAAGAAAGTAAAGCCACATGAAAGTGTAAGAAGGTAAATCCACATGGAAGGGCAAGAACGTAAATCCACCGCGTAAGCCCTATTTGGGTTTCATGGAAGAGAGTATATAAAGACCTTGGAAGACAAAATTAAAAAAAGGCCAACACAATTGAATACACGGCAAAACACTAAACCCTACACAGAAGAACACCACCTGCAAAAGAAAAAAGTAGCCATAATGACCAGTGTAGCCATCAAGTGAACAGTAGCCGTCAAGTGAACAATAGCTGTCGTGAACAGTGTAATTGTCGAGAGAGAGAGAGAAAGAGGAGTTGGTCGATGACCAGGCTAAACAAAGAACAGGAGCCCGTCGAGAGAGAGAAAGAGAGATGACGACCAAAAATTAGAAAAGAGAGACGACGGCCAAAATCGGAAAAGGGGAGCAACGGCAGAACATCATGGAAGAGAGAGAACCGTCAAAAAGGGACCATTGGCAAAAAAGAGAGAGAAACCCATGCATGACGATAGACCACCGGCACACCAACGGTTGGTGAGGAAACGACACGGCAAGAGAGAGAAACAGGTAAGACGAGACCAGATCGGGAACCGGGGAGACCAGATCCGAGCTGGAATAGGTGAGACGATACCAAATCAGGAACTGGTAAGACTAGATCCAAGCTGAAATGGCTGGATGGTAAGAGAGAAATCCAGCGGTAAGAGAGAGAAATCTAGCTGGACAACAAGAGAGAGAGAAACGGACAAGCGAGCCGTGAGATAGTGAGATTGTAAGACAAGGAGACGGGTGAGACTGTGAAACGGTGAAAGCAGGGGTTGTGTGAAACAACGTAGAGAAGAAATTTGGTGAAGCATCGGAAAGAACTCAACTATTTCCAAATTTCTTCAAGAGTGGTTAGAAAGTGTTGTGGTGAACTTCTATGCGGCAGTGGAGCAACCTTTCAATTGAACAAAGGCAAGACAAGCTAGAAGAAGGGTAAACACAGTAAGTGACACTCTTTGTATTGTACTTGCCTAGTAATTGCAATAGTGAAAGGAGTAGAGGATTAAGACATCCATTGTAATTGGAATTCTCAAGTATAATGGATAGTCTCGGTAAGGGAGAGTCCCTACCACTGTGGATGTATGTCACGTTGACGGAACCACGTAAATCTCGTGTATCCTTAATTTGCTTTACATTCTCTGCTTTGAATTGAGTTGTGAACGCAACTAAAGTATCAGCCAACCCATAACCTAACGAAGACCTAAACAAGAACATTCGTATTGTCTATTAGGCAAGGTGTCTGAAAGATGACTTTGGGGACTATTGTGATTAGTAGGTAGCAATAGATCTACCTTAGTCGAGTCTGAGAAAGGGTTCGCTTTTAAGAAGAGGTTGAAGTTGTTCACTTACTTGCGAATTGCAAATTGTGGTGATACTGATTCACCCCTCCCTCTCAGTATCACAAACTAGTAGATCTTAGGGAGAAGTCGGGAACTTCAATTTTGGCTTTGCTTTCTCTCCTTATTCTCATCATATTTTACTGACGTTGTCTTTCTTAACCCTTAAATAAATCAGCTGCTAACACTTTGTAAATGCAACAAGTACATCTTAAAGGCACTTATAACATTAAATCAATATAGACATATATATGAGATGCTGTTGACAACAAATCCAACATTAGCCATTAAAGATTGGCTCATTAATCTCTCCTTTTGGATTTATTGGCAACAAATTAAATCCATAAATCTGCACTTAAGCACAAGTAGTAGTGTCAATAAAAGGAAAGACCTCCATTTTTTACATTCACAACTCCCCATAAAGCATACATCTCCTTTTTTGCATGTGGGCATGATATCAATTGAAAATAACCTTAAACTCCTTTTTTGGCTTCTCCCTCTTTACAATTTCTCCCTCTTTATTTGACTTTTCCCTTTGGATTTATCAAGCCACTCCCCCTTTTAATCAATATATACTCTATTTGGATTTATGCAAAATATCTTCCCTTTTGACAACAAATCCAAAGAAAAATTGAAAAGGGAAGGTGAGAGGGGGTTAGAAGTATACCTTAGCCTCTAGGGGGTAGCTGAATACATACGTTTAGGCTTAACTTGTTGAACATCTCCTTTGACAGAGGTTTAGTGAATATATTTACAACTTTCTCCATAGTGGTACATACTCTAGCTTTACTTTATTTTTTCCCACTTTTTCTTTAATAAAGTGATATTTGATTTCAATATGTTTAGATTTGGAGTGTTGGACAGAATTCTTTGATAAATTGATGGCACTTTGGTTGTCACAACCAATCAGCAATGGCAGTTGCATATCCACCTTCAAATCTTCAAGCTAATGTTTCATTCGTAACATTTGAATACAAGCTTGAGTAACAGTTGTATATTCAGCCTCTATAATACTTAGAGTCACTGAATTTTGCTTCTTGTTATGCCATGAAACACATCTACTGTCTAAATAAAATGCACCACTTAAGGTATACTTTCTTTTATCACATTTTCCAGCCCAATCAGTATTTACATACCTATATAAATTAAGTTGTCCACTTCTATCATAAAGTAACCTATAATTTGTTGTGCCCTTAACATATCTCAGGATTCTTTTGGTAACCACAAAATGAGATTCCTTGGGCGGTTTAACTTCGGAGATTAATGAGGTTTGTTCACCACTTTTTAGCCTTCTTCTAATCTACATAGAATCCTCTTTGCTATTAATAATGTTTTTAGCCTCAACTTCAACTCAAATTCTTATATGAGTTTAGGAATGTCTTAATTCATTTTATTCATCATTTGCAATTTAGGAATCAATGTCTGACTCATGCTGAACAACCTTTGATTTATCACTTTCAAATTCCTTTTCATTATCACACATGCATTTTCAGCTTCCTTATGTTGTGATTACATTGTGGAACCATCCTCAATCACTTTAATATCAAAGTTATCTACAATTTTCTGTAGCCTTTCATTGTAACATCTAAAGCCTCTTCCACTTGGTACATAGCCCAAGAATATACCTTCATCAACCTTCTCATCAAATTTTCCAAGATTCTTGCCTTTAATTTTAATGAGATATAGGCTTCCAAATACTTTAAAATGTTTTACACTTGACTTTTTTCTATTTCACAGCTCATAAGGTGTCTTTTCTGTATGTGGTCTTATCAAGCATCTATTTTGAATCTGAGTTGCCGTAGTGATAGCCTCTCTCTAGTAGCCATGTGAGGTATCATGCTCAGCCAACATGGTCCAATAGCCATCTCTAATAGGCTTCTATTCTTTTTTTCAACCACTTCATTTTGTTGAAGTGTGTAAGGACTAGCATATTCATGCTTCACTCCATGCTTCTTCAAATAATTTTCAAATTCACTACAAGTGTATTTTGTCCCATTATCTGTCCTAAGTCTTTTAATTCTTCTTTCTAACTAATTTTCAGCCAGTCTTTTGTAGCTCTTGAAATTGTTAAAAGCATCTGATTTATGTTTCAAAAACATAATACAAGTCATTCTTGTAAAATCATCAATAGAAGAAATGAACTACCTATCACCCTTTGATGATTTTTGTCTTATAGGCCCACAGATATTAGAATAAATAAGCTCCAATAGCTTCTTTGCTTGAATCTCTACAATTTTGTTGGTAGCATTCACCATCTTCCCTTTTTAACAAGTGTTACAAATGGTATTTCTTTCCCTTCTCAGCTTGGGTACATCTTTCACAGCTTCATTTTTGGATAATTTGTTTAGCCCTTTTTGTCTAAAATGTCCTAATCTCATCTTTGGTGCTCATGTAGCATGTGCTTTTGCTGCTGGAAACTTGGTATAAGTTTCCATTTGTTCTTTCTCCCTTTGTAAGAATAACATCATTACTTAATTTTTTTATCGTGTAGCCACTCTTACTAAAAGTAGCTTCATGCCTTTCATCACAAAGTTGCTAAAAGCAATTATTAGATTGTGCTTTAGCCCTTCAACATAAATCACTTCCTCTGATTTCAGCTTTTCTGTACCAATTTCAGTAGCTCTGACACCTTTAATCTTCAAAGAACTATCATTGCCAAAATATAACTGACCCTCCATTATATTAATGTTAAGGATCCATGACTTTTCATTCTTAGAAGCTTTTAAGGTAGTAATGTTAAACATTCCTCAGCAGTAGGTCTAGCCTTTTTATATCTTCTACAGATTTCTTCCAATATATCAAATCTGTTTCTTACTGAAATTTGACTTCTTTTCACTTGAGTCTATCTCCTTTCTTGACAGAGTCTCCCCCTAAACTCTTGCCTCACATTTCTCTTTATTATAGGCCCATTACTCTAGCACACACTATCCTTATGCCCATACTTACTACAACATTAGCAAAATCCTTCAAATTTATTTTTTTTTCTTAACAAGTTTATATCCCCTATTTTCAACACCTATTGTGGCAACCTTTTTTCCATCTTTAACAACTTGTCTCCTTTAGATAGGAGTTTTCATCACATCTTCTTTAACCTATTTTAGCTTGAATTGGTTTCTCTTTTCCATAACATTAACTTCTTTCAATTTTATCTTTTCTTTGTGTTTGCTTTCAGATACAAATACAATTTTCTTCTTCTTTTTTACCCTCTCATTTGGCTTTTCAATATAGCCAGGTCCTTTCTTCCTTATAGAATGAGGACTTTGTTTGCTTAGACACTCATTCAATTTTTTGGTAGCATCCTCCTTGATAGTATTGCTGAAAAGGACTCTTCTCTCATTTCCACAGCCTACATAAAGCTTTCTTCATACTTATTCAATTTAGATTTAGCCTTGTGGAGCTTGTCTTACAATTTAACACTTCTTGCCCTTGTGCAATTACCTTAGTGTCAAGATCTTCGTGTATTTTGCCTTACTCTGCCTTAAGTATATTCAACTCCTCAATTCTTTTCAAGTACTCCTTCTCTTTTGCTTCAAACTCCTTTTTTTTTCACTTGGAGATCAGATTTATCAACATTAGAAATTTTATTCAGTTTCTTGAGATTCTTTATCTCTTTTTCTAGCTTGCTATTTTTGTGCAAACAAGTTCTTAATTCATTCTCTTCCTCTTCAGCTGATTCCTTATCACTTGAGGATTCTTTTTCATCATTTACCTGTGTAACCAGCACATTTTCTGCATCATCATCATCACTTCTTCTTCTTCAAAATCTTCTTCATCCAGCTTGTTGAAGAAATTTTTTCTTTTGGATCTAAAGAGTTTCTTTTTTCCTTTGGCACTTGAATTCCCAGCTTTAGAATAATTAGATTTCTTTGTTCTCCTCCTTAGGGCTAGCTCATCATCATCATCATCATTATTTGCTTCTGAAGTTCTTGACTTCACCCTAAGATCTACTAGTTTGTGATACTGAGAGGGGGGTAAATCAGTATCACCACAATTCGCAGATATGTGAACAACTTCAACCTCTTCTTAAAAGCGAACTCTTTCTCAAATTCGACTAAGGTAGATCTATTGCTACCTACTAATCACAATAGTACCCAAAGTCACCTTTCAGACATCTTGCCTAATAAACAATTCAGATGTTGTTGTTTAGGTCTTCTTTAAGGTTATGGGTTGGCTGATACTTTAGTTGTGTTTACAACTCAATTCAAAACACAAAACGTAAAGCAAATTAAGGACACATGAGATTTATGTGGTTCTGTTAACGTGACATACATCCACGATGATAAGGACTCTCCCTTATCGAGACTATCCACTATACTTGAGAATTCCAGTTACAATGGATGCCTTAATCCTCTGCTCCTTTCACTATTGCAATTACTAAGCAAGTACAATACAAAGAGTGTCACTTACTGTGTCTACCCTTCTTCTAGCTTGTCTTGCCTCTGTTGAATTGAATGGTTGCTTCACTACTGCTTAGATGTTCACCACAACGCTCTCTAACTTCTCTTGAAAAAATTTGGAAATACGTTGAGTTCTTTCCGATGCTTCACCGAATTCTTCTCTAGGTTGTCTCACACAGCTCCTGCTTTTACTGTCTCACGGTCTCACCCGTCTCCTTGTCTCACGACTCGCCTCACATTTCTGGTTTGCCATTCCACGTCTCACGGCTTGCCTCATGTTTCTGGTTTGGCGTTACACATCTCATGCACGTTTCTGCTTTGCACCCTTTGCTGGTCACATACCTTACGCATGCTTCTAATTTGGCGTTTCACGTCTCACGTACGTTTCTGGTTTGCCACCTTGTTGGTTACACGCCTTACCACTGTTTCTGGTTTGCACTTGTTTGTTTTACACCTCCGGACAGCTTGGTTTGCTCTCCTGGTGGTCTCCTCTTTCACAGTTTCTCTTCTCTTCCCTTATGAACGGTGTGCTGTCTTCTCTCTTACGTGAGTCACACGGTTTTCTCTAGCCGTCACACCTCTTTGCCGTGTGTTCTCTCTTGCCGTCTAGCCTTGCTTTGGTTGTTCTCCTCCTTGCTTGGCCATCTACCCCTTTGCTGTTGGTTGTGTTTGGCTATGTAGATTGGTTTAGATTTTTACCTTGTTTGGTCGTGTAGGTTGGTTTGGATGTTCACCTTTGGTTGGCCGGTTGTCTCCATTTGGTTGTCCCTTTGTATTTTGCTGTCTAGCCGTTCCTCCCTTGTTTTCTCTCTTTGGCTGGTCACCCTTTGTGTTTTGCCTTCCAGCACCTTCTAATTTGTGATTTGCCGTTCACCTTTGGTTGCTGTCCAGTCGTGTCTTCTCCTTTGCAGCTGGTAGTTTGCTGTTTGCTCCCTTGTGTTTGCCGAGTGGTTTGCTTTGGACATCTTTTTGTTTGGCCATCTCCTTCCTCACGTTTTCTCTCTTTGGTCGGCTGGTTGTTGTCCGTTTTACTCAATTGCCAACTTGTCTTCATCTGTTGTCTTCCAATGGCCTTTATATACTCCTCCATGAAACTCTAATAGGGCTTACTTGCGGCGAATTTACTGTCTTGCCCTTCCATGTGGCTTTTACGTTCTTGCCCCTTCATGTGGCTTTTACTTTCTTGCACACTTAAACCTAATTGACAACAATTACAACCCATACAAGGCTGTGGAAACAACAATCTCCCCCTTTGTAATTTTTAGCAACACTCATAACAAAAGCTACTATGCAGCAGTTTCAACTCCCCCTAAATATGCACTCCCCCTTTCTTAATAGCTCCCCTTGCACTGTTGCTTCTCTCTCTCCCCCTTTGCCAACCAATTACAAATCTGAAAAACTCGCAAAGTGGAGATGGAGGATTCACCTGAACTTCAGGCTTGAGGAGGCATTTGCATAGATAGACTCAATCTGTGCTTTTTAAACAACTCTGTGGATAGAGGTTTAGTTAGAATATCTGAAATTTGATCTTTAGTGCCAACATACTCCAACTGAATTGTACCCTATTCCACTTAATCTTTGATGAAGTGATATCGGATGTCAATATGCTTGCTCCTCGAATGTTGAACCGGATTCTTGCTGAGATCAATAGCACTTTGATTATCACAAAGTACACTCACTGGTAACTTCATTTCAACACCTAAGTTTGCCAATTGTCTTAGCATCCATATCACTTGTGTACATGCTGCACAAGCGGCCAGATACTCTGCCTCAGCTGTGCTCAAAGCAACACTGTTTTGCTTTCTACTTAACCATGCAACACACTTTGAACCCAAGTAGAAGCTGCAACCGCTGGTTAATTTTCTATCATCTATACTTCCTGCCCAGTCTGCATTAGTGTATGCTTATAGTTTAACAAAATCCATTGTTGGATACAAATCCATTTCCAGTGTTCCTTTGAGGTACCTTAGGATTCTTTTCACTGCCATCACATGAGACTCCTTAGGATCAGCTTGGAATCTGCTGGAGTGCACACAACTTGCATAAGATCAGGCCTTAATGCTGTAAGGTACAGAAGGCTCCCTATTATCTTCGTGTACTCTATAGGGCTTGTACTCCTTCTCTCCTAATCTTTTGTTAACTTGCAGCCCACTATCATAGGGGTACTAACAGGTTTGCTAACCTTTTCAGCATCTTTTTGGAATATTTCGTCTGAGAAATAAAGATACCTTCTTCACACTACTTTATCTGTAATCCAAGAAAGTACATCATTTCTCCAATCAATGACATCTTAAATTCTTCACACATCTTCTGTGCAAAATCTTGGCATTGCTTAGAGTGATCCCCTCCAAAGATGATGTCATCTACATATACTATGGTTATCAGCTGGCCTTTCTCTGAGTTGAACACATACAGGTTATTATCAACCATTCCACTTCTGAAGTTCAACCTTCTCAAGTACGCATCCAACCTACTGTACCATGCTCTTGGAGCTTGCTTAAAACCATACAAGGCTTTCTTCAGCTTGCACAAATGTGTCTCATCCTCACTGATTTGTACTCCATCGGGTTGTTCAATATACACTTCTTCTTTTAGGAGCCCATTCAGAAAGTTGGATTTCACATCCATCTGATAGACTTTATACCTCTTGTGTGCTGCCAAAGCTAAGAACATTCTGATAGTTTCTAACCTTGCAACTAGTGCAAAAGTTTCATCAACATCTACCCCTTTTATCTGAGTGTAGCCTTTGCAAACCAGCTCGGCCTTGTTCCTCACCACCTTGCCATCTTCATTATGTTTATTCCTAAACACCCATTTTGTTCCTATGACATTCTTATTAGTGGGTCTTGGAACTAGCTCCCATTTATCATTTTTCTCAATTTGATCCAGCTCCTCATTGATAGGTTTCACCCAGGCTTTGTCTTGAATAGCCTCTTCAATAGATTTAGGTTCAATTTATGAGAGTAAAGCAGTAGCTCCCACAATTCTTCTTTTTGTTGTAACTCTTGCTGATGGGTCACCTATGATCTGATCTCCTTGATGAGCACTGGTCCATGTTTTCTTTGTCCTTCTTCCTTGCATCGTCTTAGTTACAAAAGGATTTCTTTCTTCATCTTCAGACTCACTCTTCTCCGAGTCTGAACTTGCTTTTTGTTCATTTTCTTCAGGTTGGTCTGATTCTTCATCTATATTGAAGTCATCTTCTTCATTGTCCTAAGCTTCTCCATTCTGTATTGTTTTCCAGTTCTCATCTATTCTGACATCGTTGGAAGTGATCACTTTTCCCAACTTATGCAGGAAAACTCTGTAACCTTTTGTCTTTGCTGAGTATCCCACAAAGATGCCTTTATTAGACCTAGCATTGAATTTTCCCAAGTTTTGCTCCTTGTTCTTCACAAAATATGGGTTGCTAAAGATTCTGAGATACTTAGCTTTTGTCTTTTTCCCACTCCATAGCTTATATGGATTCTTATCAGTATTGGGCCTTAGTAATACTCTGTTTAGTAGATGCACGGCTGTAAATGTTGCTTCTGTCCAAAATCTTGTGTGAAGCTTGGATTCCAGCAGTAGAGTTTTCACCATTTTGACCACAGCTCTATTTTTCCTCTCTACCACCCCATTCTATTGAGGTGTTCTTGCTGCTACCAATTGGTGACGAATTCCATGCTTCTCAAGATAATCTTCAAAAGCTTTATTTGTAAATTCAGTGCCTTGATCTGACCTCAATACTTTGATCTTCCTTCCACTTTCATTTTCAGCCAATCTTCTGTATCTCTTGAAGCAATTCAAAACTTCTGACTTGTGTTTGAGGTGCATGATGCAGGTCCTTCTTGAATAATCATCAACAAACAAGATGAAGTACGTCTCACCATTCAACCCTTTTGTTCTCATTGGCCCACACAAATCAGTATGCACAATGTCAAGCACTGCTTCAGAACTGAACTCTTTGGTCTTATACTGCTTTCTGACATGTTTTCCTTTAAAGCATGCTGAGCAAACATACTCACTCCCTCTCCTGAGGTCGGGAATGTCTCTGATTGCATGTGAAGTTCCCAACTTCTCCCTAGGATCTACTAGTTTGTGATACTGAGAGGGGTGGTGAATCAGTATCACCACAATTGGCAATTTGCAGGTAAATGAACAACTTCAATCTCTTCTTAAAAGCGAACTCTTTCTTAGACTCGACTAAGGTAGATCTATTGCTACCTACTAATCATAATAGTCCCCAAAGTCACCTTTCAGACACCTTGCCTAATAGACAATACAGATGTTCTTGTTTAGGTCTTCGTTAGGTTATGGGTTGGCTGATACTTTAGCTGTGTTCACAACTCAATTCAAAACATAGAATGTAAAGCAAATTAAGGACACACAAGATTTACGTGGTTCCATCAACGTGACGTACATCCACGGTGGTAGGGACTCTCCTTTACCGAGACTATCCATTATACTTGAGAATTCCAGTTATAATGGATGTCTTAATTCTCTGCTCCTTTCAATATTGCAATTACTAAGCAAGTACAATACAAAGAGTGTCACTTATTGTGTCTACCCTTCTTCTAGCTTGTCTTGCCTCTGTTGAATTGAAAGGCTGCTCCACTATCGCTTAGAAGTTCACCGCAACGCTTTCTACCTCTCTTGAAGAAATCTAGAAATACGTTGAGTTCTTTCTGATGCTGCGCCAAATTTCTTCTTTACATTGTTTCACATAACCCCTGCTTTCACTGTCTCACGGTCTCACCCATCTCCTTGTCTCACGATCTCACTATCCGTCTCTCTCTCTCTTATCGCTAGATTTCTCTTTTCCGTTCACCCACTTGGCCGTCACGGATTTCCTCCCTTTTCTGCCGGTGGTCTGCTTTTCTTCGTCCTACCGTCTAGCCCCGTCTAGCTGTCACTCTTCTTCCCGTCGACTCCTCTGTTCTGGCAGTATACCTCTTTTCTCTTTCTTCCAACGGTCGTCTCTGGTGGTGTCTCTCTCTTCGTCCGTTTCACGGTTCTCTCCTTGCCATGTCATTCATTTGTCTCATGCCGTTGCAGATCTGCTGTCTGCTCTTTCGGTCGCGTCTCTCTCTTCGTCCATTGGCTGCATTTTCTCTCTCTTCGTCCGTCGACTTCATTTTCTCTCTCTTCGTCCAACCGCTGGTGTGCCGTTCCTCACAGCTTTCTCTCTCTTGCCGTCACACGGTTTGCTTCGATTTGCTCAATTTGGCCGTTCTTTGTTCTCTTCAATTTTTGACAATACTGTTCAATTTTCGACGACTGCACTGTTCACAACGGCTACTCTTTTCTTTTGCAGGTGGTGTTCTTCTATGTAGGGTTCGGTGTTTGGCCATGTATTCAATTGTGTTGGCCTTACCCTAATTTTGTCTTTCAAGGTCTTTATATACTCTCTTCCATGAAACCCTAATAGGGCTTACACGGCGGATTTACATTCTTGCCCCATTAGGGCTTATGCAGCGGATTTACCTTCTTGCCCTTCCATATGGATTTACCTTCTTGCCCTTCTATGTGGCTTTACTTTCTTTCACACTTAAACTTAGTTGACAACAATTACAACCGATACAAAGCTATGGGAACAACAATCTCCCCCTTTGTAATTGTTGGCAACATTCATAACAAAAGCCACTATGCAGCAATTTCAACTCCCCCTTTCTTAACAGCTCCCCCTACACTATTGCTTCTCTCCCCCTTTGCCAACCAATTACAAATTTGAAAAACTCGTAAAGTAGAGATGGAGGATTCACCTGATTTTTCGACTTGAGGAGGCATTTGCACAGATAGACTCAATCTGTGCTTTTCAAACAGCTCTGTGGACAGAGGTTTAGTTAGAATATCTAAAATTTGATCTTTAGTGCCAACATACTCCAACTGAATTGTACCCTTTTCCACTTGATCTTTAATGAATTGATATCGGATGTCAATATGCTTGCTCCTTGAATGTTGAACCGGATTCTTGCTGAGATCAATAGCACTTTGATTATCATAAAGTACACTCACTGGTAACTTCACTTCAACACCCAAGTCTGCCAATTGTCTTTGCATCTATATCACCTGAGTACATGCTGCACAAGCAGCCATATACTTAGCCTTAGCTGTGCTCAAAGCAACATTGTTTTGCTTTCTACTTAACCATACAACACACTTTGAACCTAAGTAGAAGCTGCAGCCGCTGCTTGATTTTCTATCATCTATACTTCTTGCCCAGTCTGCATCAGTGTATGCTTGTAGTTTAACAGAATTTATAGCTAGATACCACAAACCCATTTCCAGTGTTCCTTTGAGGTACCTTAGGATTCTTTTCACTACCAATATATGAGACTCCTTAGGATCAGCTTGGAATCTGCTAGCAGTGCACATAGCTTGCATAAGATCAGGCCTTGATGCTGTAAGGTACAGAAGGCTCCTTATCATCTTCCTGTACTCTGTAGGGCTTGTACTCCTTCCCTCCTGATCTTTTGTTAACTTGCAGCCCACTGTCATAGGGGTACTGACAGGTCTGCTATCCTCCATGCCAAACCTTTTAAGCATCTCTTTGGCATATTTCGTATGAGAAATAAAGATACCTTCTTCACATTGCTTTATCTGCCATCCAAGAAAGTACGTCATTTCTCCAATCAATGACATCTCAAATTCCTTACTCATCTTTTGTGCAAAATCTTGGCATAGCTCAGAGTGATCCCCTCCAAAGATGATGTCATCTACATATACTATGGTTATTAGCTGGTCTTTCTCTGAGTTGAACACATACAAGTTATTATCAATCATTCCTCTTTTAAAGTTCAACCTTCTTAAATATGTATCCAGCCTACTGTACCATGCTCTTGGAGCTTGCTTAAGACCATACAAGGCTTTTTTCAGTTTGCACACATGTGTCTCATCCTCACTGATTTGTACTCCATCAGGTTATTTAATATACACTTCTTCTTTCAGGAGCCCATTCAAAAAAGCGGATTTCACATCCATCTGATAGACTTTATACCTCTTGTGTGCTACCAAAGCTAAGAACATTCTGATAGTTTCTAACCTTGCAACTAGTGTAAAAGTTACATCAACATCTACTCCTTCTATCTGAGTGTAGCCTATACAAACCAGCCTGGCCTTATTCCTCACCACCTTGCCATCTTCATTGTGTTTATTCCTAAAAAACCATTTTGTTCCTATGACATTCTTATTAGTGGGTCTTGGAACCAGCTCCCATGTATCGTTCTTCTCAATTTGATCCAGCTCTTCATTGATAGCTTTGACCCAGGCTTTGTCTTGAATAGCCTCTTTAACAAATTTAGGTTCAACTTATGAGAGTAAAGCAGTAGCTCCCATAATTCTTCTTCTTGTTGTAACTCCTGCTGATGGGTCACCTATGATCTGATCTCCTTGATCAGCACTGGTCCATGTTTTCTTTGTCCTTCTTCCTTGCATCATCTTAGTTGCAAGAAAATCTCTTTCTTCATCTTCAAACTCACTCTTCTCCGAGTCTGAACTTACTTCTTGTTCCTTTTCTTCAGGTTGGTCTGATTCTTCATCTACATTGAAGTCATCTTCTTCATTGTCCTTAGCTTCTCCATTCTACATTGTTTTCCAGCTCTCATCTATTCTCACATCACTGGAAGTGATCACTTTTCCCAACTTATGCAGGAAAACTCTGTAACCTTTTGTCTTTTCTGAGTATCCCATAAAGATGCCTTCATCAGACCTAGCATTGAATTTTTCCAAGTTTTGCTCCTTGTTCTTTACAAAATATGGGCTGCCAAAGACTCTGAGATACTTAGCTATTGTCTTCTTTCCACTCCATAACTTATATGGAGTCTTATCAATATTGGGCCTTAGTAATACTCTGTTTAGTAGATGTACGGTTGTAAATGTTGCTTCTGTCCAAAATTTTGTGTGAAGCTTGGATTCCAACAGTAGAGTTCTTGCCATTTCAACCACAGCTTTATTCTTGCTCTCTACCACCCTATTCTGTTGAGGTGTTCTTACTGCTGCCATCTAATGATGAATACCATGCTTCTTAAGGTAATTTCCAAAAGCTTCATTTGTAAATTCAATGCCTTGATCTGACCTCAATACTTTGATCTTCCTTCCACTCTCATTTTCAGCCAATCTTCTGTGTCTCTTGAAGCAATTCAAAACTTTTGCCTTGTGTTTGAGGTACATGAGGTAGGTCCTTCTCGAATAATCATCAACAAACAAAATGAAGTTCCTCTCACCTTTCAACCCTTTTGTCCTCATCGGTCCACACAAATCAGTATGCACAATGTCAAGCACTGCTTCAGAATTGAACTCTTTAGTCTTGTACTATTTTTTGGCATGTCTTCCTTTAGAGCATGTTGAGCAAACATACTCTCTCTCTCTCCTGAGGTCGGCAATGTCTCTGATTGCATGAGTAGTGGTCAGCTTCCTTATGTTCTTCTTCTTTTGTAAGTAAACAACTGTTCGTCTTGTTCTCATTAATCACATACAAATTTCCAGCTATTCTCTTCCCGGCTGCAAATAGTATTGCCTTCTTTACTCTTTACTTGATAGCTATTGTTCACGACAGTTACTCTTTTCTTTTGCAGGCGGTGTTCTTCTGTGTAGTGTTTGGTGTTTTACCGTGTATTCAATTGTGTTGGCTTTACCCTAATTTTATCTTCCAAGGTCTTTATACACTCTCTTCCATGAAGCCCTAATAGGGCTTACACAGCAGATTTACGTTCTTGCCCCTCTAGGGCTTACGCGGCAGATTTACCTTTGAGCCTTTGAGCCAAGCTCTACTGTAAGGTCTTCACATATTTTGATCTGTTCTTCAAATCTTCTCTTCAAGTCAATATGTTCAGCCCTTATTTCATCCTTTTGACTTTCAGCTTCCTCAGACTTTGCTTCAACTTGTTTTATGTGAGCCTCCAACCTTTTTATGGTTTTGCCCCTTCTGATTTCTCTTTTGAAGCTGCTTCCAACTCAGCTTTAAGATCTGGTTCTTCTTCATCAACCTCTTCTTCCTCTTCAGAGGTTGAACTACCACCTTGAGCTGATGCCATAAAGGCCTGCTCATCTGATGATTCTTCATCTTCCTCCTCATTAGCTTCTTTTGTCTGACTCACATAACTCTTGAATGAGCCTCTCTTCTTCTTCTGTAGGTTAGCAGTCTTCTTGCTGGACTTCTTTGGTTTGAATGATGGTCTTCTTCATTTTAAATTTGGCTCATCATCACCATCCTCATCTTCATCATCAAGTTTCACTTTGCTCTGAGAAGTAAAGTGTCCAGTCTACCCACAACGATAACATCTCAAGGACAACTGTCCTTTTCCCTTCTTAAACCCCTTTTTGAACTTCCATGTGAAGTATGCCAACACTTAACCTTCACTTTCTTCCTCATCATCATCATCATCCTCACTGGATGATTCTTCCTCTTCTTTTATCTTCAAATGCTTCATAGCTTTAAAAGCTGCCTTCTTTGATACCTTTGACGTTGAGGAGCTCTCAGTTGACTTATTCTCATCTCATATGCAATAAGATTGCACTAGAGATCATGCAATGACATAGAATTGAGATCTCTACTCTCCTCTATGGCTGCTACCTTTGAGGCAAACCTTTCAGGCAGAATTCTCAAAATTTTCTTCACAATCGATGAGTCCTTCTTGTTCTTTCCATGACTTCTCAGGTCATTTACAGCATCAATAACCCTAATGAAAAACTCTTAAACTGTCTCATTCTTTTGCATTCTGAGAGATTCATATCTCTCCTTGGACACTTGGAGCTTAGCCTCCTTTATTCTACCATCACCTTTATAGACTTTTTGCAATCTGTCCCATATCTCCTTGGCAGATTTGCAGTCCATAACTTTAGCATACTTAGCATCTATCAATGCTGAAATGATGACATTTGAGGCCTTCCCATTTATCTCAAACTGCCTTAACTCCTCTGGGGTTGGGTCTTTACCTTCTTCCGAAGCCACAAAACCCTTCTGTACGCATTTCACAATGTTCATGCCCGTGGTTGCAAATACCACTTACATTCTTGCTCTCTACATATGGTAGTTGGTTCCGTTGAAGATTAGAACCTTCTTGCTGTAAGTAGTGCTGGTGCTGGTACCGACTTCCATTTCTCAGTAGTTGGTTCTGGTTTGCATGCCTTGCTGGTCACACGCCTTACCACCGTTTCTGGTTTGCACTTATCCGTTTTACACCTCCGGACTGCTTGGTTTGCTCTCCCGGTGGTCTCCTCTTTCACGGTTTCTCCTCTCTTCCCTTACGGACGGTGTGTTGTCTTCTCTCTTAAGTAAGTCACATGGTTTTCTCCAGCCGTCACACCTCTTTGCTGTGTGTTCTCCCTTGCCATCCAACCTTGCTTTGGCCATTCTCCTCCTTGCTTGGTCGTCCACCCCTTTGCCGTTGGTTGTGTTTGGCCGTGTAGATTGGTTTAGATGTTTACCTTGTTTGGCTGTGTAGGTTGGTTTGGACGTTCACCTTTGGCCGTGTAGATTGGTTTGGACGTTCACCTTTGGTTGGCCGGTTGTCTCCCTTTGGTTGTCCCTTTGTGTTTTGCTGTCCAGCTCTTGCTGTCAAGCCGTTCCTCCCTTGTTTTCTCTCTTTGGCCGGTCACCCTTTGTGTTTTATTGTCCAGCACCTTTTGATTTGTGATTTGCCGTTCACCTTTGGTTGTTGTCCAGCCGTGTCTTCTCCTTTGCAAGTGGTGGTTTGCTGTTTGCTCCCTTATGTTTACCGAGTGGTTTGCTTTGGATGTCTTTTTGTTTGGTCGTTTCCTTCCTCATGTTGTCTCTCTTTGGTTGGCTGGTTGTCTAGGTTTGTTGTCTGTTTTGCTCAATTGCTGACTTGTCTTCGTTTGTTGTCTTCCAATGGCCTTCATATACTCCTCCATTAAACCCTAATATGGCTTACTTGCAGTGAATTTACTGTCTTGCCCTTCCATATGGCTTTTACGTTCTTGCCCCTCCATATGGCTTTTACGTTCTTGTCCTTCCATGTGGTTTTACTTTCTTGCACACTTAAACCTAGTTGACAACAATTGTAACCCATACAAGGTTGTGGGAACAATAGCTTCTTTTCTCTTTGAGCAGTTCACTGTTAAGTGCCTAATGTCTCCACAACTAAAGCACTTCAAGGGTAATTTTTCCTTGTATTTCCCTTTTCCTTTTCTCATATTTTTGGTGATGTGTGCTATAACTTTATCAAATTTAGCATCACCATTTTCTAATTTAGAGCTATTGTTGGATTCTTCTTTTTGTTCTTTAATCTTTAATTTCTTTATTACCTTGAAGGTCAACTCCTTCTCTACTTTAGGCTTTTTTTCTTTCTTCATTGGGGGGCTATTTTCATTTCATAAGCCACCAATATATTGTGTAAATCATCCAGGGGCATCTTCTTCAAATCTCTATCTTCTATGAAGGAAACTTTGGCATTAAAAGCTTCTGGAAGGTTCCAAGTATCTTCCTTACCATAGTAGCATCGTTGATCTCCTCTCTATAACCTCTAATGAAGCATACAATTTCATTTAATTTTATAAAGAAGGCATCCATAAATTCATCATTCAGCATTATTATATCTTTAAATTTGCTCCTCCAGATTTGTAACTTGACTTCCTTCACAACCTTGTCTCCTTTATAAATATTCTTCAATTTCTCCCAAATTTGTTTGGTTGTGTTGCACCCTATCATTTTGGTGAATTCTTTGTCTAATAAGGAGGTACATAAGGCATTTCTAACCTTTTTATCATACTTTAAATTCTTCTTACCAGTAGGCGTCATAACAACACCTTCAATAGTAGGAGTAAAGCCATTAATAGTAAATTCAAACACATATAGATCAAGTGATGAAGTTCCTGACTTCTTCTTAAGATCTACTAATTTGTGATACTAAGAGGGGGATAAATCAGTATCACCACAATTCGCAATTTGCAGGTAAGTGAACAACTTCAACCTCTTCTTAAAAGAGAACTCTTTCTCAGACTCGACTAAGGTAGATCTATTGCTACCTACTAATCACAAAAGTCCTCAAAGTCACCTTTTAGACACCTTGCCTAATAGACAATTCGGATGTTCTTGTTTAGGTCTTCATTAGGTTATGGGTTGGTTGATACTTTAGCTGCGTTGACAACTCAATTCAAAACACAGAATGTAAAGCAAATTAAGGACACACGAGATTTATGTGGTTCTGTCAACGTGACGTACATCTACAGTGGTAGGGACTCTCCCTTACCGAGACTATCCACTATACTTGAGAATTCTAGTTACAATGGATGTCTTAATCCTCTGCTCCTTTCACGATTGCAATTACTAAGCAAGTATAATACAAAGAGTGTCACTTATTGTGTCTACCCTTCTTCTAGCTTGTCTTGCCTCTGTTGAATTGAAAGGCTGCTCCACTGCCACTTAGAAGTTCACCGCAACGCTCTCTAACTTCTCTTGAAGAAATTTGGAAATACATTAAGTTCTTTCCGATGCTTCACTGAATTCCTTCTCTAGGTTGTCTCACACAGCTCTTGCTTTCATCGTCTCATGGTCTTACTTGCTGAATTTATATACTCTCTTCCATGAAACCCTAATAGTGCTTACTTGCTGCGAATTTACGTTCTTGCCCTTACACGTCGGATTTACTTTCTTGCACTTCCATGTGGCTTTACCTTCTTGCCCTTCCATGTGTCTTTACTTTGTTGCACACTTAAACTTAGTTGACAACAATTACAACCCATACAAGGTTGTGGGAACAACAAGTGACAACATATATGAGAGCATTATATTCTTCCATAATTGATAATTTTGTCCATCAAATATGGGAATATCCTTACTATTAACACTGTTTATACTTTCCATGATATCAACTAACAATAGATGTAAAGGTTCATAGCACGCTTGGATTCCCCACGGCTCGGATCTTCGGTGTCTTCATGGAAAGTCTTTAGAAGACTTACATGGAAGACATTGCGAATTTTGAGTCTTGGGGGAAGTTAGACTTGGTAGGCAGCCTTCCCTACTCGCTTGATTATAGGGAATGGTCCTTCATATCTCCTCACCAAGCCTTTGTGCACTTTGCGTAAGGACTTGAATTGGTTAGGTAGCAATTTTACCATCACCAAGTCTCCCTCTGTGTATTCCTTTGGGCATCACTTGGCATCGGCCCACTTTGTCATCCGTTTGGCAACTTTGTCGAGGCAGGCTCTTGTGATGTCTGCCTCCTCGTGCCATTCCTTTGCAAATTTGTAGGTAGCAAGGTTTCTTCCCGTGTAAAAAGAGGCAACAGTACTTGGGGTTAAAGGCTGTTGTCCCATGACAATTTTGCATGGACTGTTGCTTGCTGCTTCACTCCTTTAGAGGTTGTAGGAGAATTGGGCAACATCAAGCAACTTTGCCCAATCTCGCTGGTGGGCACTGAAATAGTGCCTTAGGTATTGTTCCCACAAAGCATCAATGCACTCAGTTTGGCCATCACTTTAAGGATGGAAGCTGGTTAAGAAGTTCAAGTCAGTCCCTAACAATTTGAACAACTCACGCCAGAACTTGCTTATGAAGCGGGGATCTCTATCGCTTACTATGCTTTTAAGTACTCCCCATAACTTCACCACGTTCTTGAAAAATAGGCGAGCTGTTTCGTCGACTTTGCAATCAGTGGGGGATGCAATGAAGGTGGCATACTTGCTAAATCGATCAACAATCACCATGATGCTTCCAAACCCATCAGACTTAGGTAAGGCCACGATGAAGTCCATTGAGACACTTTCCCAAGGTCTTTCTGCAATTGGTAGTGGCTCAAGTAAACCGACAGGGCATTGTTGTTCCACCTTGTCTTGTTGACAAACAAGACAAGTCCGCACATAGGCCTCAACATCATCCTACATTTGCAGCCAATAATAACTTTGTTGGATGAGGGCAAGGGTTCATGCCATACCTGGGTGACCAGCCCATAAAGAATCGTGGCACTCCTTGAGAATGTCCCTTTATAAGTTTCCCCACTTAGGAACGAAGACCCGATGGCCAACTGTCATGAGAATCCCATCGTTTAGCCAAAACCGTCGAGTCTTTCCTTCGCTAGCCATCCTTAGCAAATTCTTGGCCAAATGGTCTTGTGACATGCCTTCCTTGATTCGTTCAAGGAAGTCACTCCTTGGTGTGCTGGCGGATAGTGATGCTAATTCCGCCTTTTGACTTAGCGCATCGGCAACAACATTAGCTTTACCTGGCTTATATTGAAGCTTGTAGTCGAATTCGGCTAAGAAGTCTTACCAACGAGCTTGCTTGGGGCTCAACTTCTTTTGTGATTGGAAGTAGCTTGTAGCGACATTGTCGGTCATGATCACAAACTGACTTCTAAGCAGATAGTGCCTCCATGTGCGTAGGCAGTGGATGATGGCAATCATCTCCTTGTCTTGGACGGTGTACCACCTCTCCCTATCGTTCAATTTGCGGCTTTCATAGGCAATGGGATGCCCATCTTGCATCAAGACTCCCCCAATAGCAAAGTTAGATGCGTCCGTGTGGACTTCAAAAGCCTTTTTGTAGTTGGGTAGTGCCATGACGAGTTCCTTAGAGATTGAATGTTTCAATCTCTCAAAGGAGGATTGGCATTCCTTCAACCAATGCCATATAGATCCGTCAATGGTGCGGCTATGGCAGAATATCCCTTGATAAACCGCCGATAGTAGTTAACTAGTCCCAAGAATGATCGCAATTCAGGGACCTTTGTTGGAGGCTCCCACTCTTGAATGGCATGGACCTTTGCTTGATCCATCATCAGCTTGCCATCCTTGATCTTGTGACCAAGGAAATCCACCTCTTGCTCCGCAAAAGAACACTTCTCCTTCTTGACATACAATTCATTTTCGTGTAAAACTTGAAAGACTTGTCTCAAGTGATCTTTGTGCTCCTTATGAGTATTACTGTAGATCACTATGTCATCCAAATACACTACAACGAATTTGTCAAGGAAAGAATAAAGTAACTTGTTCATTAACGTGCAGAAGGTAGCAGGGGCGTTGGTGAGACCAAAAGGCATAACTAGGAACTCAAAAGCTCCGTAACGCGTCACGCACGCAATCTTGGGCTCATCACCAGGTGCTATACGAACTTGATAGTACCCCGACCTTAGGTCCAACTTTGAAAAGTACCTTGCCTTCCCCAATTGATCAAAAAGGTCAGTTATCAATGGAATTGGGTACTTGTTCTTGATGGTTACCTTGTTCAAGGCTCGGTAGTCTATACACATTCGTAGCGATTCATCCTTCTTCTTTTGAAATAGGACTAGAGCACCGTAAGGGGCTTTTGATGACTTGATGTAGCTTGAGTCAAGCAAATCTTTGAGTTGCTTCCTCAATTCCACGAGTTCGGGAGGTACCATGCGGTAAGGGGCCATGGCAGGAGGTTTGGCACCCGGTTCTAGCTCGATGTGATGATCTACATCTCGCTTGGGAGGCAATTTCTTAGGCAACTCCGAAGGCATCACATCCTTAAACTCTTCAAGGACAGCTTGAATGGGTTGTGGGAGTGCAGGAGTAGGCTTTGTCACAACTTCCTCATCCCTTAATTCCCTTATGGTGGCAACGTAACTTTGATCCACCTTGAGACCCCGTTTGAATTGTAAGGCAGAAATCATTGATGCCTTAGATTTCTCCATGCTTTTCAACAGAATCACTCGGATCTTGTGGTTGTCGAGAATCACAAGGGAATTTGATACGGGAACGGGAAATGCTAAAGCTTTGCAAAAGAAAGCAAGACCCAAAACCATTTTAAAATCATCCATAGGGACAATGGTAAAGTCCAGCTTACCTTGCCAATCGCCAATCTTGACGACTACTCCCTCCGCTATCCCATGAATTGGTTTGGCTTCAGAATTGACGGCCTTGATGGTGCCAACTCCCTTGGAAAGTTTGAGGCCTAGACGTTTGGCCTCTTGTACGTCCATGAAGTTGTGTGTGGCTCCCGTGTCCAGCATCGCACCCACAACTTTGTCTCCAATGGACGTATCGACGTACAGTAAGCCTTTCTCCTTGGGGACAGTTGAAGAGAAAAGCTTGGAGAGAGTACCCAAGTGTTGGATAGCTCCCAAATCAGCTTGAGGCTCCTCTTTAGACCTCTCCTTGTTGAGTTCCGCCACAATAGCGTTTATCATCTTGCGATTGGGGCAATCTTTAACCCAATGTGGTCCGTCACAAATGAAGCATGGCCTCGGAGGTCCATCGTGTTTGCCCGAAGTGTTCTTAGGCTTGCCACTTGAGGATTTTTTATGTCCTCCCTCCTTGTGGCTTGCTTCTTTTTTCTGTCCAGGTTTCTCTCCCCCACTTTTGTTAAAGTTAGGTTTTTTACTCTTGGAATGGGAAGAATAATCGATCAGCGTTTCGGCTGCAGCAATGGCATCATCCAATGTCTACACGTTACACCTATTTAATTCTACTCTTGCCCAATCCTTTAAGCCATCTTTAAAGTGGAAGAGGAAGTCCTTGTCGGATAGGTCATCTATCTCAAGCATAAGAGTAGTAAATTCATTAACGTATTCAGAAACACTACCTGTTTGCTCGAGACGACGTAACTTCCCTCTGACTTCGCTATCCGCATTGTGAGGGACGAAGTGCTTGTGCAACTCAACCTTGAATTGCTCCCATGTGTCGATCACACACAGGCCTTTCTCCCATTCGGAATGCTTCCTTCTCCACCATAGTTGACAACATCCCGAAAGAAGAATGGGGCATTGCTTATCCTAGTAATGTCATCAACAACTCCCATGGCCTCGAAGTATTGTTCAAGGCCGAATAGGAAGTTTTCCACAGTAGTGGCGTTGCAAGTGCCATTGTACATGGCAGGCTTGGGCACCATTAGACCATGCCTAACCGACTTCCATTTCTCAGTATGTTGAACAAGTCAAACTTCTAGATCCCTTCAAACTAGTACACCAAACTGTTAACTTCAAACTAGTGAACCTGTGCCCTGATACCAATTAAAGTTCCCGACTTCACCCTATGATCTACTAGTTTATGATACTAAGAGGGGCAGTGAATTAGTATCACCACAATTGGCAGATATGTGAACAACTTCAACCTCTTCTTAAAGGCGAACTCTTTCTCAGATTTGACTAAGGTAGATCTATTACTACCTACTAATCACAATAATCCCCAAAGTCACCTTTCAGACACCTTGCCTAATAGACAATTCGGATGTTCTTGTTTAGGTCTTCTTTTAGGTTATGGGTTAGCTGATACTTTAGCTGCGTTCACAACTCAATTCAAAACATAGAACGTAAAGCAAATTAAGGACACACGAGATTTACATGGTTCCGTCAACGTGACGTACATCCACGGTGGTAAGGATTCTCCCTTACCGAGACTATCCACTATACTTGAGAATTCCAGTTACAATAGATGTCTTAATCCTTTGCTCCTTTCACTATTGCAATTACTAAGCAAGTACAATACAAAGAGTGTCACTTACTGTGTCTACCCTTCTTCTAGCTTGTCTTGCCTCTGTTGAATTGAAAGGCTGCTCCACTACTGCTTAGAAGTTCACCGCAACGCTCTCTAACCTCTTTTGAAGAAATTTGGAAATATGTTAAGTTCTTTCCGATGCTTCGCCGAATTCCTACTTTAGGTTGTCTCACACAGCTCCTGCTTTCACCGTCTCATGGTCTCACCCGTCTCCTTGTCTCACGGCTCGCCTCACTTTTCTGGTTTGCCATTCCACGTCTCACAGCCTATCTCACGTTTCTGGGTTGGCGTTACACGTCTCACGCACATTTCTGCTTTGCACCCTTTGCTGGTCACACACCTCACGCACGCTTCTGATTTGGCGTTTCACGTCTCACATACATTTTTGGTTTGCACACCTTGCTGGTCACATGCCTTACCACCATTTCTGGTTTGCACTTGTCCATTTTACACCTCCGGACAGCTTGGTTTGCTCTCCCGATGGTGTCCTCTTTCACGGTTTCTCCTCTCTTCCCTTATGGACGGTGTGCTGTCTTCTCTCTTATGTGAGTCACATGGTTTTCTCCAACCGTCACACAGTTTCCCTTGCTGTCCAAGGTATCCCTTGGTGTTATCTCCTTTTGTCGTATGTTGTCTCCTTGCCGTGCTGTCTCCTAGCCGTCCACCTTGCTTTGGCTGTCCACTCTTGGTTGGCCGTTCTCCTCCTTGCTGTTCACACCTATTTGGCCATTCACCTCTTTGCTTGGCTGTGTAGGTTGGTTGGACGTCCTCTCTCTTTCAGCCGGTGGTGGTTTTGCTGTCCAGTCGTTCCTCCCTTGTTTTTCTCTCTTTGGCCGGTCACACATTAGGTTTTCCTCTCTTCGGACGGTTTTCCACTTTGGCTTTGGATGGTTTTCCTCTCTTTGGATGGTTGCTTTAGGTTTTGGCCGACTCCTCTTGCTTTACTTTGTCTCTTTTGCAGACCAGCACCTGTCTTTTGCCGTGTATACTCTTTTGTGTTTGACAGTTTCTCTCTCTAGGTTTTGGCCGACTCCACTCTTCCAACGTTTTGTGGTTTCCATTTGCACTAGGTTTTGGCCGAATTGTGTCTTTGGTTGGCCAGTTGCTCTCTCTTGTGTTTGGATGGTGCCTTTGTGTTTTGGCCAACTACTCTCTTTTCTTGCACGATTTCTCTTTTCTTTTGCAGGTGGTGTTCTTCCGTGTAGGGTTCGATGTTTTACCGTATATTCAATTACGTTCTTGCCCTTACGCGGCAGATTTACTTTCTTGCCCTTCTATGTGGCTTTACCTTCTTGCCCTTCCATGTGACTTTACTTTGTTTCACACTTAAACCTAGTTGACAACAATTACAACCCATACAAGGCTGTGGGAACAACAAGTGACAACATATATGAGAGCATTATATTCTTCCATAATTGATAATTTTGTCCATCAAATGTGGGAATATCCTTACTATTAACACTATTTATACTTTCCATGATATCAACTAACAATAGATGTAAAGGTTCATAGCAACAATAAAAATTTTCAAATCGAAGTAGAATAGATTAATAGAGGAATCCGAGTCTTTAATACCAATTGATAAGGACCTTTTTGGATCTCCTACTGAGAGTAGGAGGGAGTGAATCAATATGAGATGCTTACTTTTACAAATATGTCTAAATTAAACCTCTGTGACCTGTTAAAGTCAATGATCCAATTTTATCTTGCTTTTTTATGTGAGAATGATTGTATGGATATCAAGCAAGCATAAGCACTTGTGAACACACAAAAGTTTTAGTGGTTTATCCATAATGTGTGAGCTGTATCCATGGTGTGATAAGATCTTTCTTAGATCACATGATCCACTCTTGCAATCAAAGAATATAGCTGATGTAATGGAAGGATCTTTCCTTAACCACTGTGGAAGGATCACTCCTTAACCACTTATAATGATCTTCTAATCACCCTAAGGGTTTCTCACCCTTTTTCAAAGAGGAATATAAAAGAATTATGACAAAAACTCTCTTGAAAAGGATCTCTCAATGTGCACAGGCTACTGTAACAGAAAACTGATCTTCTCCTTTCTATCTACTGTTCCCTCCTCACTGTTGTTCTCTACTCTCTGTCATTTTGCTGAAGCTTTCTGCTGTTCTCTCCTTCCTTATTGCTAATCTCTGGTTGAATTTTCTATCATTCTTTCCTTCCTCACTACTGGTCTCTGCCCTCTCTCTGCCTCTATCGAGTCTCTCTCCTACCTTTGCCGAGTTTCTCTCCTGCCTCTCTTGTTCTCCTTCTAATCTACTCTACTCTTCTTGTTTATACAGCTCTCTCCTTGAATTTAGGGTCAACGGTTAGCATTTACTTATACCCAACAAGTGACTTGTAATGTCACTACTAAATGCAATGCCAAAGGCAAAAACTCGTGCTTTCTTTACAACTACAACACTACCATCAATCTGAATCAACTTGTTGTTTTTGGCAATGTAAGGCCTTACTTTCTCTCCTTATTCTCATCACATTCCACCAACTCTATCTTCCTTAATCCTTGAATAAATTAGTTGCTAACACTTTGTAAATGCAGCAAACATATCTCAAAGGCATTCATAACATCAAATCAACAAGGACATATATATGAAATGCTGTTGACAACAAATCCAACCTTAGCCATCAAAGATGAGCTCAACAATGATAATTTATAATTTATAAAAATGAATTAGGAAGGTCTAAGGTTGAAAATTTTGGTGGCAATGATGAAATTTTCTCTTTTTAAAGCACATTAACAATAGGAGATATTCGAAAAAAGGGTTTTAGATTAATAATAGATCTTTTGAAAGTTGTTTTTTAAAATTGGGAGGTAACAGGGTGAAGTTCCCGACTTCTCCCTAGGATCTACTAATTTGTAATATTGAGGGGGGGTGAATCAATATCACCACAATTCGCAATTTGCAAGTAAGTGAACAACTTCAACCTCTTCTTAAAAGCGAACCTTTTCTCAAACTCGACTAAGGTAGATCTATTGCTACCTACTAATTACAATAGTCCCCAAAGTCATCTTTCAGACACCTTGCCTAATAGACAATATGGATGTTCTTGTTTAGGTCTTCGTTAGGTTATAGGTTGGCTGATACTTTAACTGCGTTCACGACTCAATTCAAAACACAGAACGTAAAGCAAATTAAGGACACACGAGATTTACGTGGTTCCATCAACGTGATATACATTCACAGTGGTAGGGACTCTCCCTTACTGAGACTATCCACTATACTTGAGAATTCCAGTTACAATGGATATTTTAATCCTCTGCTCATTTCACTATTGCAATTACTAAGCAAGTACAATACAAAAAGTGTCACTTACTGTGTCTACCCTTCTTCTAGCTTGTCTTGCCTCTGTTGAATTGAAAGGCTGCTCCACTGCAACTTAAAAGTTCACCGCAACGCTCTCTAACCTCTCTTGAAGAAATCTGGAAATACGTTAAGTTCTTTCCGTGCTTTGCTGAATTTCTTCTCTACGTTGTTTCACACAACTCCTACTTTCACTGTCTCATGGTCTCACCCATCTCCTTACCCCACGATCTCACTGTCTCACGGCTCGCCTATTTGTTTCTCTCTCTCTTGCTGTCTAGCCGGATTTCTCTCTCTTACCATCGAATTTCTCTCTCTTACCGCCGAATTTCTCTCTCTTACCGTCCAGCCGGATTTCTCTACCGGTGGTTTCTGTTTTTCCCATCCAGCCCTTGTTTTGCTGTGTACCCCTCTTGGTTGGCCAAATCGAGTTTTTCTGTTCACCTCTTTTTCACTCGGCCGTTCTTCGTTCTGTTTTTTTTTTGGCAGTTCAGATTTTTCTCCTTCTTCCAACGACTGTGTTTTGTCTCTCTTCCAACGTCTAGCCACTGGATCTCTCTCACCCGTTCCCGATCTGGTGTCGTCTCACCCATTCCAGTTCGGATCTGGTCTCACCCGTTCCCGATCTGGTCTCTCTGTTCTGTCTTTCTTTTTGGTCGTTCCTTTTTCTCTCCTTCTCCGGTGGTCTGTTTTTGGCCTTGTCGGGTTTTTCCTCTCCTTCGCCATCACTCTAATTTAGCCGTATATTTCTTTGTCGTCCACTCTCCTTTTTGGCTGTGTCAAATTTTCTCTCTTATCTCCGACGACGGTTGTTCTTCGTTCAGCCCAGCCATCGACCGTCTCCTCTTTCTCTCTCTCTCTCGACGGTTACACTGTTCACGACGGCTACTGTTCACTCGATGGCTACTTCTTTTCTATTTTGCCATCCCCTATTCTGCTGTTCTCTTGCCGTCGGTGTGCTTTAGTTGTATGTTGTGTTTTTCTGTTTTCTCTATTTGACCGTCCACACACTTTTATGTTTTGCCATGTATTCAATTGTGTTGGCCTTACCCTAATTTTGTCTTCCAAGGTCTTTATATACTCTCTTACATGAAACCCTAATAGGGCTTACGCGGCGGATTTACGTTCTTGCCTCTCCAGGGCTTACGCAGCAGATTTACGTTCTTGCCCTTCCATGTGGATTTACCTTCTTGCCCTTTCATATGGCTTTACTTTCTTGTACACTTAAACCTAGTTGACAACAATTACAACCTATATAAGGCTGTGGGAACAACACAAGGTTTTTGTTAAAGGTAAGAATGACATTTTCATTTAAGTGTTGTTTAACTTTGGAAAGTTTTGTGTTAGGTTCAATTAGGGCTTTAGATTGAGGGAGTACAACACCTTCTAAGTTTCATTCCAATAAAAGGTAACATCTTTTCATTGTATAACTTTTGGAATAATAAACTAGGATTTTGTAGTAACAGTTTGAAGTAAAAGAGTTTCTCTTTTTTTAAATTGAAACTTATGTTTGGATGTAAATGCAAAAATTATGGCTTTGTAATGGATTTTCAAAATCAAGGTTATTGGAATTAATCTTTCCAAAATTTTATAATTATACGTTTTAATTTATAAAACCAAGCTTTGTAAAATATTTTTGTTATGTAATGAAATTATAAGATTTAGATAACACGTAAAGCAAATAGTTCTACTATAGAGATTGGATTCACTAGTACTAAGTAAAGAGTCTTGGAAATTTGTAAATTATGCATTAAGGATTGCAAGTATGAAGGTATTTAAGTCTTCTTTTGTAAAGAGTTTTATACCTACTTGTACTAGTCCTATATAGATGTATTTGTTACATTTTTCTTTATAATATAGTAAAGATTTTTTAGAAAGAAGATGAATAGTTTCAAAAGGTTTTGAAATGTGAATATCTCTTTATTTCGTTTTAATGGTAAAATTAGTTTTGAAAAGGTTTAATTTTGAAAGTTTATAAATTTGATCTTTTTGAATTTAGGTGATTTCCCCATCATTGATATCTTTATTAAAATCTTCTAAAGTTATTTACTCTACATAAATCCTATTCAGATCAAATTAAGAAAAGGAATGGGAATTGGATCCATACAAAATATGGTTTATATTTGGATCCTATATATTGGTTCCTATAGTCCAAAAAGTTGTTAATAGATATAGGGTTCCTTATAATACAACCAAGATAGAATTCAAGCAACTTAAGGCAGAATACTCAAAAACAGTATGTAGAAAGAAATATGAATCCAATTTGTGCAAACACAAAATAAAAACAAGAAAGTAAGGCTTTAATACCATCATATACGCAATAATAAATACAACAAAATAAAACCTTTTATTTCTAAGTCAAAAGAGCATTTATGTTACATTTGTTGCAAGATGAAGTTTTGGTGAGCATCAAGTGTTAGTAACATGTCCAATCAATTTTGTCTGAAGATAGAGATCTTAGGCAATCTTGGCAAGTTATAAAAAAAATTAAAATTTCAATCTTGTCAAAAAAAAAAAAAAGGATACTCTCTAAGAACTTTATGACAAAAAAGTTGCAATTAAAATGCATAGAAAGAGGCAATGTCTATTTCAACAATTTCAAGATGTTGATAAACTCCTTATAAGGTTCCAACTGGTGCAAACCTGTTTCAAGGGAGGCTACAATAAACACATGGAGTAATAATAAACTATTATGTCTCTAGTCATCTTTAAATAAGCTCACATGCATAATGCAAGTAAACCATTAAACAACATTAGTTGGATAAAGATAGTTTTGCTTGAGTGAAGTCATTATACATAAAAAATTCTTATAGGGACCAATACATAGGAAGTCTTAACTTAATTATTAACTACTTGTAATAAATGATGATGTACTTAAAGGGAGAAGTACAAACTTTTTCTCAGGCAAAAAGTGTTAAGAATTCATACCTTTGAGGAATCTAGTAATCATTATGAAACTTCTTATCCAAATGCCTTTGCTTGGTAGTGGAGAAATAAGAGCACATAGTAGAATTCCAATGACTACAAAAAGGGCTAAGAGGTGGACAATTAAGAACCATTAGAGTTGTAAGACTTGAAGTTATAAAGGTACTAGCATTGGACCCTTTAGCGAAGGCCATATCATCCTAGCATTGGTCTAAGAACCCACCTTATTGGCAAACCTAGGTCTATAACCTAAGGCTAGTGCAGCATAAGGTTGTGGAATAATGCCATGTGGCACATAACCATCCCCTTGAAGGATACCTATCACACAAACCTAATGAGGAATTTAGGTGTTCTCTTAACCTTGCAATCCTAATGCTTTGCCACTCACACTTTTAAGAAAAATACTTATCAAGCAAATTTAAAGAAGAAAGATACAATTTTAGAGAAAATAAAGATGAGCGAAAAAGATTAAACAATAATAGATAGTAAAACCTTTAATAAAGTCTTTTAGAAGTTTTGCAAAACACCCAAAGGATGCCCAAAGAATAGTAGACATGGTGATACCCTTTCGTTTATTTTAAAACAACTTCTTTCCATCTTCTACAACTAGCATAATTTTTAGGATATGCAATATTCCATCCAATGCTAAAGGAAATGGATGTCAGGGTTAGCTTGCCATATTATAACTTGATTAATCAATGTCTCATAACTATAAGTACAACAAATAGTCTACAAAGGTTAAAGCAACAAATTCAACAATTATAGATATAACAAGTAGCCTAAAAGTTTAACTCATTGAATTATATGGATAGAGCTTGGATCATTGCAAACCCCACAATACAAGCTATAGTTCATCTAGTAAGCTTATTAGCCTAAATTTTCAATTATAAGACAATTAACTCATTAAGATTCTTGCTCTTGGAACTATTATGAGTTTGTTTGATTAAATTTTATCATAAGTTATATTTATTGAATAAAGTAAAAGAAACAAGAAAGTAAATTGAGTAAATGTAAGTGGAGTGAAGAAAAGCACCTTTTATTAAACTTTATAAAATGAGTGTGCAATGAATGGAAATACAAAGGAAAAAAGCTACAAAATTAAGAAGAAAAGTTTACAAAGTTGCGAAGTTCATTTTATCCATTAAACAAGATTCATGTGCACGAGCCTTTCATTATTATCTTATAGGTCATATAACTCTTTATAATTCTAAGTTTATGGTCATTTAAAATTAAATATCACATAATTAAGGTTTTCTCCATGTTTGTCTAATCCAATCATGATTCAATCTTTTGATTAAAATTCATATTACAAATAGATATCCAATTGAAATTAGGACTCTTGATCAAATTAGAATCTCTATTTCAAATATGTTTGTAATTTAATTAGGCCCATTATTCTAAATAAAAGTTATAATTACATCAAAAAATAATTTTCTAAATTATAATTAACTTAAAACTCTTTTAATTTAATAATATAATCAATAATGATGTTAAATTTCTAAAACAAAATTACAAAATTAGTATCCTAATCATAATATACTACTTATGATTTAATTTTGTTATATCAAAACATATCTTGATATCTTGATGGTGAAAAATAATTGTTATTCACTTTAGGAACTTTTCCTAAATTGCTAATAACTATAAGCCATAAGCCACTATTTAACAACTATTAGTTAGCAACTATAAGTCATAAAACAACAATTAATAGTTGTTTGTCCATTAGATATGTCCACTAACTACATAACTATCCAATAACATGTTTAAAATATGAGTGGATATTTATTATGTGGCTTCAACCTATAGTTTGCATGACCACTACCTAGCTTATGTAGCTAATAGCATTTGGCCATATAGTTTATAAAATGGTCAAATTGGCCTTAGGCATTACTACCCCTTAGGTATACATATATACCTAATTGAAATCCTTGGTTATATATTTACTCAACAAGAGTTATTATACTTTTTGTGCTTTCATAATGCTATGTTTAGCTTATGCTTAGGTAATTTAATTACTCAATATTTGTAAAACCCATTTTTAAAGTTTTATAATTCCAACATATTACTTATAAGAAGACAACTATATTTTTTTTTAAAGTTTGTTTAAGATAAAAATGAGAAAAAAATCTTAAATTTTTAATAATGTCAAATTAACATATAAATCAATCAAATTCATAATCAATAACTAAGAAACATGAATAAAATTATATTTAACAAACTAACCTAGGCTTTAATACTACTATTAGGAATAGTGTGTGTTGTTCCCACAGCCTTGTATGAGTTATAATTGTTGTCAACTAGATTTAAGTGTGCAAGAAAGTAAAGCCATATGAAAGAGCAAGAAAGTAAAAGCCACATGGAAGGGCAAAAACATAAAACCGCCGCGTAAACCCCATTATATACTCTTCTCCATGAAACCCTAATAGGGTTTCATGGAGAAGAGTATATAATGGTCTTGGAAGACAAAGCTAGAGGGTGTCGGCAATATTGAGCATTCAGCAAACCTTGACAACTGACCAACCAAAGAGAATACCAAACCCTACACGGAAGAATACCACCGGTAAAGGAGGAGAGAACACCATCCAAAGGGAGACGACAATTGAGCAAAACGGACAAAAACCTAAAGCAAAAACATAGCCATCGTCAGAAATTGAACAGTGTCATCGAAAATTGAACAGTGTCGTCGGAAATTGAACAGAATAAAGAACGGCCAAATTAAGCAAATCAAAGCAAACCATGTGACAGCAAGAGAGAGAAACCCATGAGGAATGGCACACCAGCAGTCGGCGAGGAGACAACAAGGCAAAGAGGAAAAGAGAGAAAACAAAGCTGACGGACAAAGAAAGAGAAAATGCAGCCGACGAACAAAGAGAGAGACGCCACCGGAAGAGCAGACAGCAGATCTGCGACAGTGTGAGACAAATGAACGACACGGCAAGGAGAGAACTGTGAAACAAACGAAGAAAGAGACACCACCGGAGACGACCGTTGGAAGAGAGAGAAAAGAGGTATACAGCCAAATCGAAGTCGACGGAAAGGCCAGAAAAAGAAAACACGACCAAAATCAGAGAGACGGCTGGACGGCAGAACAGAGGTGAATGGCGGTAAGAGAGAGAAATCTGACTGGATGGTAATAGAGAGAAATTCGGCAGTGAGAGAGAGAGAGACGGCTGGACGGCAGAACAGAGGTGAATGGCGGTAAGAGAGAGAAATCTGACTGGACGGTAATAGAGAGAAATTTAGCAGTGAGAGAGAGAAATCCGGCTGGACAGCAAGAGAGAGAGAGACGGATAGGTGAGCCGTGAGATAGTGAGATCATGGGGCAAGGAGACGAGTGAGAGCGTGAGACGGTGAAAGTAGGAGTTGTATGATACAACGTAAAGAAGAACTTCAGCAAAGCATTGGAAAGAACTCAACGTATTTCCAGACTTCTTCAAGAGAGGTTAAAGAGCGTTGCGATGAACTTCTAAGCGATAGTGGAGCAGCCTTTCAATTCAACAGATGCAAGGCAAGCTAAAAGAAGGGTAGACACAGTAAGTGATACTCTTTGTATTGTACTTGCTTAGTAATTGCAATAATAAAAGGAGCAGAGGATTAAAACATCCATTGTAATTAGAATTCTCAACTATAATGGATAGTCTCGGTAAGAGAGAGTCCCTACCACCGTGGATGTACGTCACGTTGAAGGAACCATGTAAATCTCGTGTGCCCTTAATTTGCTTTACGTTCTGTGCTTTGAATTGAGTTGTGAATGCAGCTAAAGTGTCAACCAACCCATAACCTAATGAAGACTTAAACAAGAACATCCGTATTGTCTATTAGCCAAGGTGTCTGAAAGGTGACTTTAGGGACTTTTGTGATTAGTAGGTAGCAATAGATCTACCTTAGTTGAGTCTGAGAAAGAGTTCGCTTTTAAGAAGAAGTTGAAGTTGTTCACTTACCTGCGAATTGTGAATTGTGGTGATACTGATTCATCCCCCTCTCAATATCACAAACTAGTAGATCCTAAGGAGAAGTCGGGAACTTCAATTGGTATCAGAGCACAGGTTCACCAGTTTGAAGCTTAACAGTTTGGTGTACTAGTTTCAAGGGATCTAAAATTTTACTTATTCATCATATTGAGAAATGGAAGCCGATACCAGCACTAGCACCACTTATAGTAAGAAGGTTCAAATCTTCAACAGAACCAACTACCATATGTGGAAAGCAAGAATGCAAGTGGTATTTGCAACCATGGGCATGAACGTGGTGAAATGCGTATAGGAGGGTTTTGTGGCTTTGGAAGAAGGTAAAGACCCAACCCCAGAGGAGTTAAGGCAGTTTGAGATAAATGGGAAGGCCTCAAACATCATCATTTCAGCATTGACAGATGCTGAGTATGCTAAAGTTATGGACTGCAAATCTGCCAAGGAGATGTGGGACAGATTGCAGAAAGTCTATAAAGGTGATGGCAGAATGAAGGAGGCTAAGCTTCAAGTATTCAAGAAGAGATATGAATCTCTCAGAATGCAGAAGAATGAGACAATTCAAGAGTTCTTCACCAGGGTTATTGATGCTGTAAATGACCTGAGAAGTCATGGGAAAAACAAGAAGGACTCATCTATTGTGAAGAAAATTTTGAGAATTTTGCCTAAGAAGTTTGCCTCAAAGGTAGCAGCCATAGAGGAGAGTAGAGATCTCAATTCTATGTCTCTGCATGATCTTCAGTGCAATCTCATTGCATATGAGATGAGGATAAAGTCAACTGAGAGCTCCTCAACGTTAAAGGTAACAAAGGAGGCAGCTTTCAAATATATAAAGCACTTGAAGATAAAAGAAGAGGAAGAATCATCCAGTGAGGATGATGATGATGATGAGGAGGAGGAAGAAAGTGAAGGTGAAGTATTGGCTTACTTCACAAGGAAATTCAAAAAGGGGTCTAAGAAGGGAAAAGGACAATTGTCCTTGAGATGTTATCATTGTGGGCAGATTGGACACTTTACTTCTCAGTGCAAAGTGAAACTTTATGATGAAGATGAGGATGGTGATGATGAGCAGAATTCAAGATGGAGAAGACCATCGTTTAGATCAAAGAAGTCCAGCAAAAAGACTGCCAACCCACAAAAGAAAAAGAGAGGCTCATTCAAGAGTTATGTGAGTTAGACAAAAGAAGCTGATGAGGAGGAAGATAAAGACTCATCAAATAAGTATGCCTTTATGGCATCAGCTCAAGGTGGTAGTTCAACCTCTGAAGAGGAAGAGGAGGTTGATGAAGAAGAGCCAGATCTTAAAGCTGAGCTGGAAACAGTTTCAAAGGAGATAATCAGAAGGGGCAGAACCATAGGAAGGTTGGAGGCCCATATAAAACAAATTGAAGCAAAATCTGAGGAAGCTGATGTCAAAAGGATGAAATAAGGGCTGAGCATATTAACTTGAAGAGAAGATTTGAGAAACATATAAAAATATATGAAGACCTTACAGTAAAGCTTGGCTTAAGGGCTTCAAAAATTGAAGAAATGGAGAAAGAGTTGCTAAGACTTCAGCAACAACTCAAAAGTAGCAAAGAGAACTTGCAGAAGCTTGAAATGATAGGAGAAACAAGTTCTACAAAATGAGAGAAGAATGTAGAGAAAGTGCAGCAATCTGAGGCTGCACTGGCTAAAGAAAATAAGAATGTGCCACAGAAGTTGAAAGAGAAGGTTGTGACTCAGAAGAAGATAGCTGAAAATAAAGAAGATCTGAAGAAGCAACCTAGGGTGGCAAACAATAAGGAAGAAAAAAAAGTCAACAAGCAGAGGGCTATGGCTAAACAGAAGAAAGAGATCCTCTTGTAACTAAGACGGTGCAAGAAAGAAAGCCAAAGAAAACGTGGACTAGTGCTCATCAAGAAAATCAGATCATAGATGACCCATCAGCAGGAGTTACAACAAGAAGAAGAATTGTGGGAGCTACTGCTTTACTCTCACAAGTTGAATCTAAATCTGTTGAAGAGGCTACACAAGATCTAACTAAATCTCTGTCCATAGAGCTGTTTGAAAAGCACAGAATGAGTCTGTCTGTGCAAATGCCTCCTCAAGCCTGAAAATCAAATGAATCCTCCATCTCTACTTTACGAGTTTTTTTGATTTGTAATTGGTTGGCAAAGGGGGAGAGAAGCAACAGTGCAGGGAGAGTTGTTAAGAAAGGGGGAATGCATATTTAGGGTGAGTTAAAACTGCTGCATAGTGACTTTTGTTATGAGTGTTGCCAACAATTACAAAGGGGGAGATTGTTGGTCCCACAGCCTTGTATGGGTTGTAATTGTTGTCAACTAGATTTAAGTGTGCAAGAAAGTAAAGTCATATGGAAGGACAAGAAAGTAAAAGCTACATGGAAGGGCAAAAACGTAAAACTGCTGTGTAAGCCCTATTAGGGTTTCATGGAGAAAAGTATATAATGGTCTTGCAAGACAAAGCTAGAGGGTATCGGCAATATTGAGAATTCAGCAAACCTTGACAACCGACCAACCAAAAAGAACACCAAACCCTACACGGAAGAACACCACCGGCAAGGGAGAAGACCTAAGGGAGTCGGCAAAGGGAGTCGGCAATTAAGCAAAACGGACAAAAACCTAAAGCAAAAACGTAGTCATCATCGGAAATTGAACAGTGTCATCGGAAATGGAACAAAATGAAGAACGGCCAAATTAAGCAAATCGGAGCAAACCGTGTGACGACAAGAGAGAAATGAAGCTAACGGACGAAAAGAGAGAAAACGTAGCCGACGGATGAAGAGAGAGACGCCGCCGGAAGAGCAGACAGTAGATCTACAACGGCGTGAGACAAACGAAGGACACGACAAGGAGAGAACCATGAAACGGATGAAGAGAGAGACACCACTGGAGATGGCCGTTGGAAGAGAGTGAAAAGAGGTATACAGCCAAATCGGAGTTGACGGGAAGGCGAGAAAAAGAAAACACGGCCAGAATTCGAGACGACTAAACGGCAGAACAGAGGTAAAGAGCGGTAAGAGAGAGAAATCCGGCTGGATGGTAAGAGAGAGAAATCTGGCTAGACAGTAAGAGAGAGAGAAACGGACAGGCGAGCCGTGAGACAGTGAGATCGTGTGGCAAGGAAACGGGTGAGACTGTGAGACAGTGAAAGCAGGAGTTGCGTAATACAATGTAGAGAAGAACTTCGGCGAAGCATCAGAAAGAACTCAACGTATTTCCAGACTTCTTCAAAAGAGGTTAGAGAGTGTTGCGTTGAACTTCTAAGCGGTAATGGAGTAACCTTTCAATTCAACAGAGGCAAGACAAGCTAGAAGAAGGGTAGACACAGTAAGTGACACTCTTTGTATTGTACTTGCTTAGTAATTGCAATAGTGAAAGGAGCAGAGGATTAAGACATCCATTGTAACTGGAATTCTCAAGTATATTGGATAGTCTCGGTAAGGGAGAGTCCCTACCACCGTGGATATACGTCACATTGACGGAACCACGTAAATCTCGTGTCTCCTTAATTTGCTTTACGTTCTGTGCTTTGAATTGAGTTGTGAACGCAGCTAAAGTATTAGCCAACCCATAAACCTAACGAAGACCTAAACAAGAACATCCATATTGTCTATTAGGCAAGGTGTCTGAAAGGTGACTTTGGGGACTATTGTGATTAGTAGGTAGCAATAGATCTACCTTAGTTGAGTCTGAAAAAGAGTTCGCTTTTAAGAAGAAGTTGAAGTTGTTCACTTACCTACGAATTACGAATTGTGGTGATACTGATTCACCCCTCTCTCAGTATCACAAACTAGTAGATCTTAGGGAGAAGTCGGGAACTTCAGTGTGAATATTTATTATATAAATACATTATAGAAACTATCAATCCTTAATATAATCTAAGAGGGTGTGAATCAAGTTTAAAAAATAAAGGTCACATTTAACTTGCATAAAGCCAACTTTAAATTATCATTTACAAGGATTACAAATAATCAAAAATAATATCAAGAATATATGAACAAATAATAAAGACTATTAAAGAGAGTGGTATTAAACACATGGATTTATAGAGACTCAATTATTCTTTACACATACATTCTTTCCTTAAGGTTACCATTTTAAGAGTTCTCAATCCACTATTAAAATTTTCTTCCTCGGGTACAGATCCAAACCATTATAAATTCACTTGTTGATTCAACATTAAACTTATTAATTACTCTACTTGTCAATTTGGTGCCAAGCTCACTAATTATTATGTTTGTTAATCTAACATCAAACTCGTCAAATACTATGCTTGTTGATTTAGTGTCAAACTCGCCAGTCATTTTGTTTGTTGATCCAATGCTAATCTTACCCTTACAACATTTAGAAATTTTCCTATCTAGAGCACTATGTCATCTTTGTCGACTTTAATTTTTCAAAGTTTAATCTTTTATGGCTTGAGGCATTCAAAGTACTTTACTTTGTTTACAAATGTTTAATATATAAATGTTATGGTCTAACTAGCCATTATTGATGATATATTGCCATATTGAGTGAAAATCATAATATGAATCAAATCTAAAAAATCTAGCTATAAAGTATTAGTTGACTACTAGGTAGCTTTAATTGACTAATACAAACCTTCAATTAGATTTTAGCTTATTGTAGTTCATATACTTTTGTTAGATCGGTCAATTAACTGATTTGGTGATTAAGCAAAACTAGATCGGTCAATTAACTGATTTGGTGATTAAGCAAAACTTTCTATCCAAAATTAGTTTTCTATAGTTAAACTCTCTTTTACTTATTTGGTCAACCACAGTAATTAGTTCGGATGACCAGCCAAACTTTTTACCAAAACTGCCTTTTTATAGTATCTTTAGTTCATTTGGTTAATTATAACAATTTGTATGGTTAGTTAATCAAGATTTTTTAAAATTTTTTAGCTTCTTTAGTTATCTCCTTTTATGCTTGATATCTTTCATTTCTTTACACAATTTCTTTCAATTTTCTTCAATCTTTTTAAACAACTTTCCTCTATTTCTTTAATCTTATTTAAATTCTTTTCCTTTCTTTTCCATAATCTTATTCAAATTCAAACTTTTTTTTTTTATAATCTCATTCAAAATGTTCCTTTTTTTTTTCAACTTCACAACTTTTACTTTATTTAGTAAATTAGCCATAACTCTCTCTACAAACTTTTAAATAACATTTTGTCTTTTGTGTTATAAACTAAACTCAATTATCTTTCTAACCATATGCAATTCATCTTCAGTTCCAATAATTTATGGTATTTTTCAAAAGTTGATTGATACAATCTATCTCGACAATTTTGCCATGTTTCAATATCTTAGTTATATCTTCCTTTATATATATTTAATTAATACATGATTAGTGGCATTGACAACTAGACACATTTAGCTCTCTAAATATATATAACTCATCATCTAAGTCATTTTAAATTAAGAATAATAGCTTCTAAGTTGATTGATAGCTAAATCACTTTTATTTTTCCATTTATGTTGCTTTCTTTCATATTTGCATGTTTATGTGATTTAATCTTTTTACTAATCACATTTAAATAAACACATTAGTAACAATCAATATTTTAGTATCATAAAAAATCAATTTGAAACCTTAGGTTCACAATAGAAATAAAGATTTAAAATTATTAATTTTTAAGAACACATTGATTACTTATTAAATATAATTACAATATGTTCTAGAAGATGTAATTATGATTAAAATAATCTTCCTTTTTTTTTCTTTTTAAGGGCTAATTAGTGGGTTACTGAAAATACCATTATTCAAACATTTGACCTCTAATTGTAATTTAAACAAATAATAAGAAATAACTTTCACAAATTAAAACTCTTTTGGGAGAATAGAGAGGGATAGAGATAAAGAGAAACAAGAGGGAGACTAGGAATCTTAATGTGCTAGGTGTGTAAATCATTAGGATCCTAAAATATTAACAATGAATATGAATTATAATTTTAAAAAATTAAATAAATTAAACTTTTTAAATTTATCATTAATTCTTTAATTAATCAAGTGATATATATATAGTAAGATTGACATTTAGTCATGTATCTTAAGTACTCAAATTTTAAGATTGTTAATCATTTAACTATTCCTTCAATGCCAAGTCTCTAAGTGTAATTTAATTCTTTTGTCATACTAATGTTCCAAGTGAATATAAAGTATGATATTAGTATTTACTTTTTATTATCCAACTATATTAGTTTTCAAATATTCATATGGTTATTAATTCTATAAATGAGATCATAATTTTTTTATAAATTATTATTTTTACCATGTATAAGGATTTCTTGACTCAATATTCATTAGGAATAATGGAACATTTTCTTATGATTACTTTAGAATAACAAGTCCTTCATTAATTATTTAATTATTTTTGTATAGTTAATTGTATATCAAATATTTACTTTTATAAACAATTGTTGAATAGAACAACTCAAAGGATAAATTAAAGTATATCAATTCTTATATAAGATACCTCGATGATCTCAAGTCTTTTTTTTTTTTTTTTTAACAAAACTATCATGTGAGAAATTTTTTAAACACATATGTAATATTCCATTTGAGAATTTTCATAATAGATTAATTTAGTGAACTTGTTAATAATATTTATTCAAATATCTTCATATTTTAATCTATGATAGAAATTGCTTTCTTTAAAATAAAAAAATATAACATGTTTCAGTCTCATAGCTTCATCATTATCACCTTTTGGTGGCATATCGATTATAAATATTTGTTAATAATAATTGAATGCAATAGATATTTTATAATTATGATCTCATCGTAATTATCTTTGTATAGTATATTTACTTTATATATTTTTTCTTTAAATTTTTTTAATAATCATATCATGTATATTAATAATAATAAAGATAAAAAATATATTTAATTAATTAATATTGTGCAAAAAATGTTAAATATATATTTAATTCTTGAGATCATAATTCTTGGGAGATGTCTAATTCAAAAATTAATTTACTTAATTTCTTATAAAATATAAATTTTAATCAAAATTATTATACAAGTATATCATAAATTTTTTGTATTTTCACAAATCTAATACAACCTTTGAAAATGAATAATATGGGTTTCATAGAATTTCTTTTTATTGCAAATATAACATACCATTAATGGATAGTAACTAATTTTATTGGTACATAAGTGTAAAGAGATCAAATGCAAAAAAAATTGATCACATAGGATGTTATATATCATTTAATTTAAAATTAATAAATATATATAAAAATTTATAAAAAAATTAAAAATTTTCTTTCATCTTTCTTTCTTTCTTTTCTTTCTTCCACTGCCTTTCTCCTCTTTCACCACCATTTTCTCTTTCTAAACTCTACCTTGTGCTTTGTCCCTTACTTTTTCTCTAAACCATAAATTGAGAATATTTGTAGGAGATATACTTCATATCATTTTGTTACGTGACTTTAATTTCCACACAAGTATGCTAAAAAGTCCAAAAACTCATTTTTTCAACAAGTGATAATCTTAATTTCTTCTCTCAATCAAAATTTAACACTCTCCTTTAATCTTCCTTTTAAGGCTTGTTAGGAAAAAAGAGAAAAGTTTTAAATCACCATTAACATATACATTCCCTTTTTTCCCACATTCTTTGAAATAGTAATTTGGAAATTAGAGCCTCCTTCACCATTGGTTGCCTATAAAGAAAGTGCTTTTATTTGTGTTTTTTGTTGTTATGTCATTTTAAATGTTAATTGCAATGGTACTAGTTAAAATGCAAATCCCTTTTAAGCACCAGCAACTTGAGTTTCACAACTTTAATGAACATGATGAGATCCTAACAAATTTAGATTGAGGATTCTAATGACGACTAGTAAAAATGAAAATTATGCTTCTCAAGATCTCAAGTAACTATAATTAGTTGAATTTTATATATTAGAGGGTTTTAATGCTTATGGATTTTATAATTAAATGCTTTGTTATGGATTTGAAATAGTAATTACAAGAATGAGTGAGGTTGACTAGCCTAAAAACTCCTTATGAAGCCTATAATATATCCAAATTAGTTGAATATGAAGTTTCAATAAATAGGAGCATGACTGAAATTTATGATAAGGTAGAAAAAATCAAAGTTTTTGTTGAAGTTATTCATGAGCAACAAAAGGTTAAAGGCATCAATATGAAGTTTAGTGACTTGGAAAATGTAGTAGTTAAGGACTTCAAACAAAAAATTGCTGTGTTCAAGCTTCTTCATTTAGAATTGTTTATTGCCTATGTAACAACTATTAATTTAAGGTTCTTAAATAAATAAACATTTGTTTATATCTTGGAGACTTATTTTAGCAATGATATTGAGCTATTATCTAATGATTTGTACCTTATTAATGCCATTGAGTTGCTGCCCAAGGATACTTTAGTGCCTATCATTGATTTTCAGAGTGATAAAAGGCAATGTAATTGTGTAAAAGGAGAACTAATGGGTCACAATGTGTAATCTTCTTTAGTATTTCATTCTTTATTTAATGCCTCCCATTTCCTAAAGAGATTGCACACTCTAATGGAACATTAGCTCACATTAAAATTAGGAGTTTTGCTTTCCTAGGTTAAATTATATAGTTTTCTCATAAGAAGTGGAGTTATCACTTTGTTCACTAGCTTGCCATATATGGCTAGAGATTACGTTAAGGGTTGACTTAGCTACAATTTTACAAGGCATAGGCGTTATAACTTGGAAACCTTTTCTTGATTAGAATTCGATAAACTTACTATTTGTTGATCAATAAATGCATTTTTTGTTGTTATGTGTCATTTACCTTTCTTCTTTAGTGGTGCTTTTGCATTTTCCACTCATTGAAATTGAAATTTAAAATTTTGGCATAAGTGTTCCCTTGCTAAAACTACCTTAGTCCTATTCTATGGAGTAAGTGTTATTACTTTAGCTCTATGCTACAAGTCTAACTTTATATGTTTTCCTATTGATACTTTAATAAAGCCAAAGATCTACAATAGCTATATTCATAAATATTTTGCTTTTAATGGTTATATCCAAATCCCAAATGACATTGTTAATTATATGTATGGATGCACGTGCTTTCCCAGGCTTACAAGAAATTGCTAAATGGAAGAATGTGTACTTACAAAGAGTAGTTCATTAACATAGAACATTTAGTGGTAATCATGTTTAAGTAGGATACAATTTGGTCACCAAGGGAAACTATATGGTTTATAGGTTGTCCAAATGTGACCTTTAAACATATTTTATCTATGAAAGATATTTCATTATATTAGAAGGACTGCATTAGTTTTAGGATTTCTTTACATTAGGAGGACTAGGTGATACAGTAGTTGACAAGAAATGATATTTCGAAAAGAAGTATTTTAAAAGATCTCATTTTGCTCTTATTAGAATTTTCTTATTTGAGAGATTTTTATTTCATATTTAAATTATCTTAGGATCTTCTCATTTGTTGTTCCCACAACCTTGTATGGGTTGTAATTGTTGTCAACTAGATTTAAGTGTGCAAGAAAGTAAAGCCAAATGGAGGGGCAAGAAAGTAAAGTCACATGGAATGGCAAGAAAGTAAAGCCACATGGAGGGACAAGAAAGTGAAAGCCATATGGAGGGGCAAGAACGTAAATCTGCCATGTAAGCCCTATTAGGGTTTCATGGAAGAGAGTATATAAAGACCTTGGAAGACAAAACTAAAGTAACACCAACATAAGAGAGCATTTGGTAAAGACAAAGAGAGGAAGGTTGGCCAAAACACAAAAGAGAAAACGTTGGAAGAGCAACCGGCCGAACAACACAACCTTAAACGGAAAAACCACTAAACATAAAGAGAGGGTACACGGCAAGAAGAGAGGGTAACTATCCAAGCAAGAGAAATTGTTTAAAGGAGATAACCAGCCAAAGGAGACAAACGTCCAAACACAACCGTTCGGCCAACACAAGAGAAACCGGTAAGCTAGGGTATTTGGCCAATCAACCTTAGACATCCAAGCAAGGAGACAACCAGCTAAGCAAGGAGGTGAACGTCTAAACCAACCTACATGGCCAAACAAGGTGAACATCCATACAACCCTACACGGTAAAGCACAACTAACGGCAAAGAGGTGGACGGCCAAGCAAAGAGGTGAACAGCCAAAGAGGTGTGGACGACAAGGAGGGAATGACCAAATAGAACCACCAGGCAAAACACAAAATCCTACAAGGAGAGAGGACAACAAAGGGGAACCGGCTGAAAGAGAGAAAACCAGGAACGGACGGCAAGAGAACACTACATGGCAAAACAAAGGCTTGATTGCAAGAGAGATTGGACGACAAAACAGAACCTACATGGCAAAACAACACACGATGTGAGACCATCGGCTAGAAGAAAATCAGAAACGGACAGGTGAGGCGTGAGGCGTGAGACTAGCGAAGAGAAGAAATTCGGCGAAGCATTGGAAAGAACTCAACGTATTTCTAGATTTCCTCAAGAGAGGTTAGAGAGCGTTGTGGTTAACTTCTAAGCGGTAGTGAAGCAGCCATTCAATTCAATAGAGGCAAGACAAGCTAAAAGAAGGGTAGACATAGTAAGTGACATTCTTTGTATTGTACTTGCTTAGTAATTGCAATAGTGATAGGAGCAGAGGATTAAGGCATCCATTGTAACTGGAATTCTCAAGTATAGTGGATAGTCTCAGTAAGGAAGAGTCCCTACTACTGTCAATGTACGCCACGTTGATGAAACCACGTAAATCTCGTGTGTCTTTAATTTGCTTTACGTTCTGTGTTTTGAATTAAGTTATGAACGCAGCTAAAGTATCAGCCAACCCATAACCTAAAAGAAGACCTAAACAAGAACGTCCGAATTGCCTAAAGTATTAGGCAAGGTGTCTGAAAGGTGACTTTGGGGACTATTGTGATTAGTAGGTAGCAATAGATCTACCTTAGTCAAATCTGAGAAAGAGTTCGCTTTTAAGAAGAGATTAAAGTTCACATATCTGCGAATTGTGGTGATACTAATTCACCCCCCCTCTTAGTATCACCAACTAGTAGATCTTAGGGTGAAGTCGGGAACTTCAATTAGTATCAGAGCACAGGTTTACCAGTTTGAAGCTTAACAGCTTGGTGTACTAGTTTGAAGGATTCCAGAAGTTTTCATTGGTTCAGCATACTAAGAAATGGAAGCCGGTAGTAGCACTAGTATCACTTACAGTAAGAAGGTTCCAATCTTCAATAGAACCAACTATCATATCTAGAGAGCGAGAATGCAGGTGGTATTTGCAACCATGGGCATGAACGTGGTGAAATCTGTACAGGAGGGTTTTGTGGCCCCAAAAGAAGGTAAAGATCCAACCCCAGAGGAATTAAGGCAATTTGAGATCAATGGGAAGGCCTCAAATGTCATCATTTCAGCATTGACAAATGCTGAATATGCTAAAGTTATGGACTGCAAATCTGCTAAGGAGATATGGGACAGATTGCAAAAGGTCTATGCAGGTGATGGCCGAATGAAGGAGGCCAAGCTTCAAGTTTTCAAGGAGAGATATGAATCCCTTAGAATACAGAAGAATGAGACAATCCAAGAGTTCTTCACCAGGGTTATTGATGCTATAAACAAACCTAGAAGTCATGAGAAGAACAAGAAGGGCTCATCTATTGTGATGAAAATTCTGAGAATTCTGCCTGAGAGGTTTGCCTCAAAGGTGGCAGCCATAGAGGAGAGTAGAGATCTCAATTCTATGTCTCTACATGATCTCCAGTGCAATCTCATTGCATATGAGATGAGAATAAAGTCAACTGAGAGCTCCTCAATGTCAAAGGTATCAAAGGAGGCAGCTTTCAAAGCTATGAAACACTTGAAGATAAAAGAAGAGGAAGAATCATCTAGTGAGGATGATGATGGTGATAAGGAAGAAAGTGAAGGTAAAATATTGGCTTACTTCACAAGGAAATTCAAGAAGGGGTCTAAGAAGGGAAAAGGACAGTTGTTCTTGAGATGTTATCGTTGTGGGCAGACTGGACACTTTGCTTCTCATTGCAAAGTGAAACTTGATGATGAAGATGAGGATGGTGATGATGAGCAGAATTTAAAATGGAGAAGACCATCATTTAAATCAAAAAAGTCCAGCAAAAAGACTGCCAACCCACAGAAGAAGAAGAGAGGCTCATTCAAGAGTTATATGAGTCAGATAAAAGAAGTTGATGAGGAGGAAGATGAAGAATCATCAGATAAGCAAGCCTTTATGGCATCAGCTCAAGGTGGTAGTTTAACCTCTGAAGAGGAAGAGGAGGTTGATGAAGAAGAACCAGATCTTGAAGCTGAGTTGGAAGTAGCTTCAAAGGAGATAATCAGAAGGGGCAGAACCATAAAAAGGTTGGAGGCTCACATAAAACAAGTTGAAGCAAAGTCTGAGGAAGCTGAAAGTCAAAAGGATGAAATAAGGGCTAAACATATTGACTTAAAGAGAAGATTTAAAGAACATATCAAAATATATGAAGACCTTAAAATAGAGCTTGGCTCACGGACTTCAAAAATTGAAGGAATGGAGAAAGAGTTGTTAAGACTTCAGCAACAACTCAAAAGGAGTGAAGAGAACGTGCAGAAGTGGTTGAAGTTGTTCACATATCTGCGAATTGTGGTGATACTGATTCACCCCCCCTCTCAGTATCACAAACTAATAGATCCTAGGGTCAAGTCGGGAACTTCATTGTTTTTAGTAAAGATTGTATTCATTATTGTTATTTCCATCTTCTTCTTCTATTTAACTCTATAAATAGGATTTAGTATTAGTTTTTTCAATAACTTGTAATGAGTATTGAAATCTATATTGAGTATTAATTTTATTTTTAGGTGAATTCTCATGCTAGTTTTATTGTTTGTACTACATTAGTTTGACATTAAAGCAAATTGATAAGGACCGTTTGAGGTCTCATACTGCAAGGGGGGGTGAATCAATATAAGATATGCACTTTTTACAAATTGATCCAGATTTAACCTCTGTGGCTTGTTAGAGTCAACGATCCAATTTTTATCTTTCTTCTTTATGTGAGTGCAATAGTACGAATATAAATCAATGCATAAGCACCCAAGCATACAGGACAATTTTTATGTGGTTCACCCATAACATGTGAGCTATGTCCACGGTGTGATTAGATCCCTTCTAAATCACACAATCCACTCTTGTTATCAAGGGATACAATTTGGTTGTGGAAGGATCACTCCTTAACCACTTACAATGATCTCCTGATCACTCTAAGGGTATCCTACCCTGTTGTTTAACAAATTATCAAGAGTTTATGGAAAAACCTTTCTTAGAGAACGATCACTCAATGTGTACAGATTGTTAGAGCAGAATATAGATCTTCTCCTTCCTTCATCGCGGGTAAGACCTACTACTGGTGTTGTCTCACCTATTGCCTTAGCAAGATCTCTCCTCTGTTGCCAAGCACGTATTCTCCTCGGTTGCTGTAAACTACCGGACCTACTACTAAGCACTTTTTCTCCTCAGTTGCTACAAGCTGTTGGACTTGCTGCCAGGTATGTTTCCTCCTCTGTTGTTGGACCTTTTACCGGGCATGTTTTCTCCTCTTGCTATTGCAAGCTACCAGACCTGCTGCTATTGCTGCCTGTATGCGCTGCTATTGCTATCTACACGTTCTGCTATCATTGTTGGCATGCACGACTATTGTTGTCTGCACGTTCAGCAGCATAAACTGTTATTATTGTCTGCACATTTTGCTACCGCTACTGGCATGCGCTGCTATTACTGTCTGCACATTCTACTATTGTTGTCTGCAAGTGCTGTTATCTCTGTTTGTACACACTGTTGCTACTGTCCATGCACACTCCTGATGCTATCTGTACACGCTGCAGCTGTTGTCTGTATGTGTTGCTAATGCAGTCTGTACGAGATGCTCTATTTGTCCGCTGCTGTTCGTGTATGCTATTAATGCTATATGCACATGCTGTCACTGCTGCCTATTGTCCACATGCGCTGTGCCTACTGTCTGTGCTCCTCTGTCTGCCATGCTCACGTACTGTTCGCATGTGCTGTGCCTATTGTCCGTGCTTTTTGTGCCCTCTGTCTATGCTCTCTACGCCTTTTGTTTGCACACGCTGTGCCTATTGTCCGCACTCCTACTGTCTACGCACGCTACGCTTGCTATCCGCGCTCTCTGTGCCGGTTGTTCGCGTGCATTATGCCTGCTATCTACGCACATTGTGTCCCTTGTCCACACTCTTTACGCCGGCTATCTACGTGCACTGTGCCCACTACTGCACTCGCTGTGCACCTACTGTCCACGCTCTCTACCCGTTGTCCACACAAATTGTGCCTACTATTTGCACGAGCAGCTGTTATTGTCTGCACACACTATTCCTACTATTTGTATGTGCTGCTTCTATTATCGGCTCTCACCGCTATTGCTATCCATGCACGCTGTTACTGCTTTCTCGCGTTGTTGTTGCTCTCCTATCGTGATGCAACAGTTTTTCTTGCGTCGCTGCTGCTTTCCTCACGAGTTGTAGCTATTTTCTCGTGCCACTACTGCTTTCCATGCATGCTGCAGCAGTTTTCTCGAGCTGTTACTACTCTCCCTGTGTGCTGCAATAGATTTCTCGCATTGCTGCTGCTCTTCACATGCACTGCAGCAGTTTTCTTGCGCCGCTTGTACTATCTCAGCGCATTGCAGCCATTTTCTCATGCTATTACTACTCTCCCTATGCGTTGCAACAAATTTCTCGTGCCACTGTTTGTTTGTTGGTTGATTTCTAGACCTACTACTACACTTTCTGCAAATGGTTGCTGATTCTCAGACTTGTTGCTACCCGTTTTGATTTTTTGCTTGATTCCCAGGTGTGTTTCTGCTGCTGGGAAGCCTCCTGAGGTGCTGCTAGTGCTGGTATACCCTCCTGAACCTACAGAAACATCTGTTGGTGCTGGTATACCCTCCTGGATGTACAAGGATGTGCTGCTACTCTTGGTATACCCTCTTGAACATACAGGAACATGCTGCTGGTGTTGGTATACCCTCCTAAACCTGTAGGGATGTCTGCTGCTGCTAGTATACCCTCTTGGACATACAACTGCTGCTGGGAAGCCGCTTAGATGTGTTGTTGGTGCAGGAAAGCCTCTTGGACATGCTGCTACTCTCTTCTTGGCTAGCTGCCTTGCCTTTTTTCCTTGGTGGCTGCTGCACTCTCCTTTGCCTACTGCCTTGCCTTCTTTCTTCTTCTCCTTGGTCGATTACCTACCTTCTCTCCTTGATGGTTGCTGCACTCTCCTTGGCTGGCTACCTTGCCTTTTTTCTTCCTCCCCTTGGTTAGTTGCACCTTGCTTGGTGGCTGCCTCCTCTTTGTTGTTCACCTCTCTTTTTCCCTAGGTCACTTACCTCTCTCTTTAGTCGGCTCTCTCAATTTTTTGCAACACATACTCTTCTTGCAAGATGCATAGGGGTATTTATAGAGCCTTGAGATTAGGGCTACATAATCATTAACAATCATCGTTAATTCTCACATGTTGCCCTATAATCAATGGCCAGATTTGATTCCTAAAATTTAGGGTTAATGGTCAACATTGACTTCCTAAATTTTAAGGTAAAAGGTCAATGGTCAATGGTCAATTTTGACTCCTAAAATTTAGAGTCACAGCCAACGTTGACTGCTCAGCACCAGGGTTAACCTGTCATTACTGGTTTCTCCCAATGACCTCACTACATCTCAACGACATTCATAATATCAAATCAACACATATAACCATGTAAGCTGGTGTTGACAACAAATCCAACATTAGCCATCAAAGATGGGCTCAACAATCTCCCCCTTTAGATTTGTTGGCAATACATTAAATCTAACCAAGCACAACATCCCCTGCACATAGTCATTCACAGCTCCCCTTGAATCATACATCTCCCTTAACCTAGTTTAACTCCCCCTTTTTGCTTCTCCCCCTTGACATGTTCTCCCTCTTTATCCATCAAGCTACTCCCCTTGTTTATCAATACATACTCTCTTTACATTTATGCAAAATATCTCCCCCTTTGACAACAAATCCAAAGAAAAATAAAATAGGGAAGGGGAGAGGGGTTAGAGAATACTTCAGCCTTTAAGGTATGGCTAAATACTTAAGTTCGGCCTCTTTTGTCCAAGATGTCCCAATCTTCCATGCCATAACAAATTCTCATCTTTACTGCTCATATAGCATGTGATTTTGCTTTTGAAAACTTGATATAAGTTTCCATTTGTTCTTTCACCTTTAGTAAAAACAACACCATCTCTTAATCTCTTTAATGTGCAGCCACTATTGTTAAAAGTAACTTAATGTCCATCATCACACAGTTGGTTAACACTAATAAAATTGTGTTTTAGCCCTTCAACATAAAGCACTTTCTTTGATTTTAGCTTTTATGCACCAATTTCAGTAGCACTGATACCTTGAATCTTTAAGGCACCATCATTGCCAAATCTGATGGACTCTCCATCATATTTTGCTACTCCCTTCAACATCTTGGAGTCTCTTGTCATATGTGAAGAGTAGACACTATCTAGGATCCATGGTTTTTCTTTCTTGGAAGCTTTTAAGGCTACTTCCACAACTATAGATGTTTCTCTTCCTCTCTTTCTTCTTTGGCCAAATGTGGGAGCATGTGTAGGTGTTCTCCTTTCTAGTCTTTCATTAGGCAACAATGGTTGGTATGTTCTCCTTTGCACTTCTTAACTAGGCAGTAATGTCAAGCAATCCTCAGTAGTGTGTCCAACCCTTTTATATCTTCCATAGATCTCTACCAACAAATCAAAACTATTTCTCAGTGGAATGTGACTTCTTTCCACCTGAGACTATCTCCTTTCTTAACAGAGTCTCCCCCTAGACTCTTGCCTCACATTCCTCTTCATTATAGGCTGAATATTCCAACAAGTATTAACGTTGTGCCCATACTTACCATAGTTCCAGCAAAATCCTTTGAACCTAGATTTACTTCTCTTACCAAGTCTACATCTTCTTTCTTTCGCAGCTGGTATGGCAACCTTCTCTCCATCTTTGATAGTTTGTCTCTTGTGGATGGGAGTCTCCACCACATCTTTGATAGTTTGTCTCTTGTGGATGGCAACCTTTTTGCAGCTGGATAGCTCGGACTCGGCCTTGTGAAGCTTAGCTTGCAAAATCAGCACCTCTTGCTCTTGTGCAATCACCTTAGCGCCAAGATCTTCGTATATCTTGCCTTGCTCAACCTCAAGTACGATCAGCTCCTTAATCCTCTTCAAGTACTCCTCCTTTTTTGCTTCAAACTCCTTTTCTTTCACCTGGAGATTAGATTCATGAACAATAGAATTTTCATACAGCTTCTTAAGATGCTTTACCTCTTTTCCAGCTTACTGTTTTTTTGCAAACAAGTTCTCAAGTTATTGCAACAACTCATCCTCTTCCTCTTCTGTTGATTCCTCCTTACTTGAAGATTCTTTGTCATTATCTACTTGAGCAAATAGCACATCCTTTGCAGCATCATCATCAGAATCATCATCAACTTCTTCTTCAGAATCCTCTCTATCCAACTTGCTAAAATAATTTCTTCTTTTGGATATAAAGAATTGCTTTTTTTCTTTGGCACTTGAATTTCCAGCTTTAGAACAGTTTGATTTCTTTGTTCTCTATCTTGGGGTAGGCAAATCATCATCATCACTGCCTGCTTCTATTCTCTTTGGGTAGTCCATGGCAAAATGCCCTATGTCACCACAGCTAAAACACTTCAAAGGTAATTTTCCCTTATACTTTCCTTTTCTTTTCCTCATATTATTGGTGAGGTACACCAAAACTTTATCTAGTTAAGGATCACTATCTTCTTCTTTGGAGCTGTTGTTGGATTCTTCTTCTGAGTCTTTAATCTTTAACTTCTTCATTGCCTTGAAGGCCAGCTCCTTCTCCACCCTAGACTTCTTTTCTTTCTTTATTGAGGCTATTCTCATTTTATAAGCCACCAATATGCTATGTAGGTCATCTAAGGGCAACCTATCTGGATCTCTATCTTTTATAGAAGAGACTTTGGCATTGTAGGCTTCTGGTAAGGTTCTGAGTATTTTCCTTACCACAATGGCATTATGGATCTCCTCTCCATAACCTCTGATGGAGCACACAATTTCGTTGACTCTTATGAAGAATACATCCACAGTCTCATCGTTCTGCATCTTTATGTCTTCAAATCTACTCTTCTAGATTTGCAGCTTGGCTCCCTTCACAACCTTGTCTCCTTCATAGATGTTCTTTAGTTTGTCTCAAATTTGTTTGGCTGTGTTGCACCCTATCACCTTAGTGAATTCTTTATCTAACAAGGACCCGTATAAGGCATTTCTTGCCTTTCCATCACACTCCAAGTTCTTCTTATCAGCTGGCGTCATAGGATCACCTTCAGCAACAGGGATAAAGCCACTAACAGTAAACTTAAACACATCAAGACCAAAGGACATCAAATATGAGAGCATCTTATTCTTCCATAACTGATAATTCTGTCCATCAAATGTAAGGATGCCCTTGCTATTAACACTATTCAGGCTATCCATGATCTCAAGCAGCAGTAGAGATAGAAACTTATACAGCAATGCACAACCTTAATTCAAAGCAGAAAAATTGGATCAACAGAGGAACCGGCTCTAATACCACTTGATGAAGATTGTTTTAAGTCTCATATTGAGAGGGGGGTGAATCAGTATGAGATATGCACCTTTTACAAATCGATCCAAATTTAACCTTTATGGCTTGTTAAAGTCAATGATCTAATTTTTATCTTTCTCCTTTATGTGAGCGCAAAGTATGAATATAAATTAATGCACGAGCACCTAAGCACACACGACAATTTTTATGTGGTTCACCTACAATGTGTGAGCTACATTCATGGTGTGATTGGATCCCTCATAAATCACACAATCCACTCTTGTTATTAAGGGATACAGTTTGGTTGTGGAAGGATCACTCCTTAACTATTTACAATGATCTCCCAATCAAGGAGTTGATCTTCCGATCACTCTAAGGGTATTCCACCTTATTGTTCAACAAATTATCAAGAGTTTATGGAAAAACCTTTCCTGGAGAAGGATCACTCAATATGTAAAGACTGTTAGAGCAAAATATGAATCTTCTCCTTCCTTTGCTACCGGTGTTGTCTCACCAGCTGCTGGTGTTGCCACACTTGCTGCCTTGGTAGGATCTCTCATTTGTTGTCAAGCACATTTTCACCTCAGCTACTGCAAGCTGCCAGACCTGCTGTTGGGCACGTTTTCTCCTTGGCTGTTACAAGCTACCAGACTTGTTGTTGGGTACGTTTCCTCCTTTGCTACTATAAGCTACTGGACCTTCTATTGAGCACGCTTTCTCCTTTTGCTACTGCAAGCTGTCAGACCTACTGTTATTGCTGCTTGGACACGCTGCTGTTGTCGTTTGCACATCTGCTATCGCTGTTGACATGCGTTGCTATTGCTATTCGCAAGTGCTGCTATCATTGTCCGTACGTGTTGTCGCTACTGTCCACGTGCACTACTGCTGCTGTTTATGCACGCTGCCGCTGCTGTCCACACGTATTGCTAATGCAATCCATACAAGCTGCCGTGTCTGTCCACTACTGTCCGAATGTGCTGTTAATGTTGTATGCACACGCTGTGGCTACTGCCTGCTGTCCACACGTATTGTGCCTATTGTCCACGCTCTTATTATCTGCACATGCTGCACCTACTATCCACACACACAATACTATTTGCTCTCTCTACGCCTTCTATCCACACGCGCTGTGCCCGCTGTCTGCACTCCTATTGTCTGTGCATGCTGCGCCTGCTATCCGCACTCTCTGCATCGGTTGTCCGCTCACATTGCACCGGCTTTTCGTATGCACTATGCTTGCTATCCGCACGTGCTGTGCCCGCTGTTCGCACTTGTTGTGCATCTGCTGTCTGCGCTCTCTACCTACTGTCCGCACAAACTGTGCCTACTATTTGCAAGAGTTGCTGTTGCTGTCCGCACGCACTACGACTATTGTCCACACATGCTGCTCCTGCTATCTACATGTGCTATTCCTACTATCGGCTCGCACCGCTATTGCAGTCCATGCACGTTGTTACTGCTTTCTCATGCCACTGCTGCTCTCCTCGTGCATTGCAACTATTTTCTCGTTATGCTGCTGCTCTCCATGCGCACTGCAGCAGTTTTCTCGTGCTGCTACTACTCTCCTTGCACATTGCTACAGTTTTCTCGCATCGTTGCTGCTCTCTCGATGCGCTGCAGCAGATTTCTCACACCACTACTGCTCTTTAAAGGCATTACAGTTGCTTTCTCGCGCCGCTGTTGCTCTCCCCACACGTCGTAGCAGATTTCTCACGCCATTGCTAGTTTACTGGTTGATTCTTAAACCTGTTGCTGCACTTTATGTAGGTGGTTGTTGATTCCCAAACCTACTGCTGCACGTTCTGATTTTTTGCTTGGTTCCCAACCGTGCTTCTGTTGCTAGGAATCCTCCTGAGATGTTGCTAGTGCTGGTATACCCTTCTGAACATACAGGGACATGCTAATAGTGCTAGTATACCCTCCTGGACCTACAGGGATGTCTGCTGCTGGTGGTATATCCTCCTGGATGTGTAGCTACTGCTAGAAAGCCTCCTGGACATGCTACTAGTGCAGGGAAGCCTCCTGGATGTACTGCTGCTCTCTCTTTGGTCGGTTGCCTTGCCTTTTTTCCTTGGTAGCTGCTGCACTCTCCTTGACCAGCTACCTTGCCTTCTTTCTTCTTCTCCTTGGCCGACTGCCTTGCTTTCTCTCCTTGGTGGCTACTGTACTCTCCTTGGCCAGCTGCTTTACCTTTTTTCTTCCTCTCCTTGGCCAGTTACACCTTGCTTGGTGGTTGCCTCCTCTTTGTTGTACACCTCTCTTTTTCCTTAGGTTTGCCGCTTACCTCTCTCTTTAGCTGGCTCTCTCAATTTTTTGCAGCACACACCCTTCTTGCAAGATGCATAGGGGTATTTATAAAGCCTTGAGATTAAGGCTACATGATCATCAACGGTCATCGTTAATTCCCACATATTGCCCTATAATCAACGGCCAGATTTGATTCCTAAAATTTAGGGTCAATGGTTAACATTAACTTCCTAAAATTTAGGGTCAACAATTAATGGTCAATGGTCAATCTTAACTTCTAAAATTTAGAATTATGATCAACGTTGACTCCTCAACGCCAGGGTTGACCTGTCATCAGTGGTTTCTCCCAATGACCTTACTACATCTTAACGACATTCATAATATCAAATCTACACATATAACCGTGTGAGATGGTGTTGACAACAAATCTAACAATAGCCATCAAAGATAGACTCAACACAAATCTTGATCCAAAAGCACTTCACAAAGCATCTTGATTTTGTTTTCTGTGCCACCTTCACACCATAACAAATTAGTGCTACAATTTAATCCCATAACTTCACACAAAATGCCTTTGATATGTTTTTACCAACTCTGACTACTGTCTCATCCAATAACTACCTTTGCTAACACATATGTTGTAACATGTTGGTAATTGTCTACTTTTTCTAGATGAAAGTTGTCACATCAAAAACACCTTCCACTAATTTGTCATTTTAAATTACTAAAGCAACCTATAAAACTTTGTTATCTCTCTTGCTTAACCAACTGTAGTTGTCAACTTGTTACCTAGACAAAAGGTTCAATGGGTCCTCTTTTAGTAGCTTTGCTTTTAATTTTTGTTATTTATAATTGAGTCTAAAAAAAAAGCTAAAAAATTTTTAAAATTGTTTAACTACCTTAATTTTTAAGTTTAGTTGAGCTTTGATTCTAATTGCAATAAACAAGAAAAAAAAATATCAATTATGTGTTATTTCTAAAGTTTTAAAAAGTGATAAAACAAAAAGGAAATAATAAAAAACAAAATTGTTATGGTTAACGCTAAAGTAAGGTATCCTTCAAACCAATTGATCATGCATCAATTGTATGAGATCAAACTTTAAATAATGAGAAATCTAGCTGTAGAGATAAAGAATAAATAGACTTTATTTTGAAATGTTTGTGTACTACACTATAAGAGGACATACAAAAATGTTAAAAATCTATGCAATTTAATTTGTCCTCCCATTATGTTGATGAATATTTTTTTACTCAAATGTTGGAGTTATTGCCCAATGATCCTCCAAGTCTCTTTAAAGGTGTGCCAAACTTAGTGCAATTAGAATCATTAAATGAAGTTAGTTTATTGGAAGAAGTTAATCGAATTGTTTATAAGATGACAAATGTACTTTTTCTTTCAAATGTTGATTTAGTTGATAGCTGTCGTTCCCACAGCCTTGTATGGGTTGTAATTGTTGTCAACTAAATTTAAGTGTGCAAGAAAGTAAAGCTACATGGAAGGGCAAGAAAGTAAAAGCCACATGGAAGGGCAAAAACGTAAAACCACCGCATAAGCCCTATTAGGGTTTCATAGAGAACAGTATATAATGGTTTTGGAAGATAAAGCTAGAGGGTGTCGAAAATATTGAGCATTCAGCAAACCTTGACAACTGACCAACCAAAAAGAACACCAAATCCTACACGGAAGAACACTACCGACAAGGGAGAAGAGAGAAAACTGTCCAAAGGGAGTCGGCAATTGAGCAAAACGAACAAAAACCTAAAGCTAAAACATAGCTGTCGTCGGAAATTGAACAGTATCGTCGAAAAATTGAACAGTGTCGTTGGAAATTAAATAGTGTCGTTGGGAATTGAACAGAATAAATAACAGCCAAATTGAGCAAATCGGAGCAAACCGTGTGACGACAAGAGAGAAAAACCCATGAGGAATGGCACACCACCGGCACACCAGCGATTAGACGAAGAGAGAGAAAACGAAGCCGACGGACGAAAAGAGAGATGGCTGTTGGAAGAGAGAGAAAAGAGGTATACGGCCAGAACAGAGGAGTTAACGGGAAGAAGAGTGATGGCTAGACGAGACTGGAAGGCAGGACGAAGAAAAGCAAACCACCGGCAAAAAAGGGAGGAAATTCGTGACGGCCAAGTGGGTGAACGGAAAAGAGAAATCCGACGATAAGAGAGAGAAATTTGGCTGGACAGTGAGAGAGAAATGGACAGGTGACTCGTGCGGCGTGAGATGTGGAACGGTAAACCAGAAACATGAGGCGAGCCGTGAAACAGTGAGACCGTGAAACAGGAGACGAGTGAGACCGTAAGACGGTGAAAGTAGGAGCTATGTGAGACAACCTATAGAAGGAATTTGACGAAGCATCGAAAAGAACTCAACGTATTTCCAAATTTCATCAAGAGAGGTTAGAGAGCGTTGCGGTGAACTTCTAAGTAGCAGTGGCGCAACCTTTCAAATCAACAGAGGCAAGACAAGCTAGAAGAATGGTAGACACAGTAAGTGACACTCTTTGTATTGTACTTGCTTAGTAATTGCAATAGTGAAAGGAGTAAAGGATTAAGACATCCATTATAACTGGAATTCTTAAGTATAGTGGATAGTCTCAGTAAGGGAGAGTCCCTACCACCGTAGATGTACGTCACGTTGACGGAAGCACGTAAATCTCGTGTGTCCTTAATTTGCTTTACGTTCTGTGCTTTGAATTGAGTTATGAATGCAACTAAAGTATCAGCCAACCCATAATCTAACGAAGACCTAAACAAAAACATCCGTATTGTCTATTAGGCAAGGTGTCTGAATAATGACTTTGGGGACTATTGTGATTAGTAGGTAGCAATAGATCTACCTTAATCGAGTCTGAGAAAGAGTTCGCTTTTAAGAAGAAGTTGAAATTGTTCACTTACCTACGAATTAAGAATTGTGGTGATACTGATTCACCCCCCCTCTCAGTATCACAAACTAGTAGATCCTAGGGAGAAGTCGGGAACTTCAATTGGTATCAGAGCACAGGTTCACTAGTTTGAAGCTTAATAGCTTGGTGTACTAGTTTGAAGGGATCTAGAAGTTTGACTTTTTTAGCATACTGAGAAATGGAAACCGGTACCAGCACTAGCACCACGTACAGCAAGAAGGTTCCAATCTTCAACGGAACCAACTACCATATGTGGAGAGCAAGAATGCAAGTGGTATTTGCAACCATGGGCATGAACGTGGTGAAATGCATACAGGAGGGTTTTATGGCTTCGGAAGAAGGTAAAGACCCAACCCCAGAGGAGTTAAGGTAGTTTGAGATAAATGGGAAGGCCTCAAATGTCATCATTTCAGCATTGACAGATGCTGAGTATGCTAAAGTTATAGACTGCAAATCTGCTAAGGAGATATGGGACAGATTGAAAAAAGTCTATGAAGGTGATGGCAGAATGAAGGAGGCTAAGCTTCAAGTGTTCAAAAAGAGATATGAATCTCTCAGAATGCAGAAGAATGAGACAGTTTAAGAGTTCTTCACCAGGGTTATTGATGTTGTAAATGACCTTAGAAGTCATGGGAAGAACAAGAAGGACTCATCTATTGTGAAGAAAATTCTGATAATTCTGCCTAAGAGGTTTGCCTCAAAGGTGGCAGCCATAGAGGAGAGTAGAGATCTCAATTCTATGTCTCTGCATGATCTCCAGTGCAATCTCATTGCATATGAGATGAGAATAAAGTCAACTGAGAGCTCCTCAACGTCAAAGGTATCAAAGGAGGCAGCTTTCAAAGCTATGAAGCACTTGAAGATAAAAGAAGAGGAAGAATCATTTAGTGAGGATGATGATGATGATAAGGAAGAAAGTGAAGGTGAAGTGTTAGCATACTTCACAAGGAAATTCAAGAAGGGGTCTAAGAATGGAAAATGACAGTTGTCCTTAAGTTGTTATCGCTGTAGGCAGATTGGACACTTTACTTCTTAATGCAAAGTGAAACTTGATGATAAAGATGAGGATGGTGATAATGAGCAGAATTCAAGATGGAGAAGATCATCATTCAAATCAAAGAAGTCCAGCAAGAAGACTACCAACCCACAGAAGAAGAAGAGAGCCTTATTCAAGAGCTATATAAGTCAGATAAAAGAAGCTAATAAGGAGGAAGATGAAAATTCATCAGATGAGCATGTCTTTATGGCATCAGCACAAGGTGGTAGCTCAAACTCTAAAGAGGAAGAGAAGGTTGATGAAGAAGAGCCAGATCTTGCAGCTGAGCTGGAAGCAACTTCAAAGGAGATAATCAGAAGGGGCAGAACCATAAGAAGGTTGGAGGCTCATATAAAACAAGTTGAAGCAAAATCTGAGGAAGCTGAAAGTCAAAAGGATGAAATGAGGGTTGAGCATATTGACTTGAAGAGAAGATTTGAGGAACAGATCAAAATATGTGAAGACCTTATAGTAGAGCTTGGCTCAAGGGCTTCAAAAATTGAAGAAATGAAAAAAGAGTTGTTGAGACTTCAGTAACAACTCAAAAGTAGCAAAGAGAACTTGCAGAAGTTTGAAATGATAGGAGAAACAAGTTCTGCAAAAGGAGAGAAGAATGTAGAGAAAATGCAGCAATCTGAGGTTGCACTAGTTAAAGAAAATAAGAATGTGCCACAGAAGTTGAAAGAGAAGGTTGTGACTCAGAAGAAGATAACTGAGAATAAAAAAGATCTGAAGAAGTAACCTAGGGTGGCAAACAAGAAGGAAGAAAAGAAAGTCAGCCAGCAGAGGGCTACGGCTGAACAGAAGAAGGAGAAGAAGATCTTGTTTAGGTCTTCGTTAGGTTATGGGTTGGCTGATACTTTAACTGCATTCACAACTCAATTCAAAACACATAATGTAAAGCAAATTAAGGACACACGAGATTTATGCGGTTCCGTCAACATGACGTACATCCACGGTGGTAGGGACTCTCCCTCTACCGAGACTATCCACTATACTTGAGAATTCCAGTTATAATGGATGTCCTAATCCTCTGCTCCTTTCATTATTGCAATTACTAAGCAAGTACAATACAAAGAGTGTCACTTACTGTGTCTACCCTTCTTCTAGCATGTCTTGCCTCTGTTGAATTGAAAGGCTGCTGCACTACCACTTAAAAGTTCACCACAATGCTCTCTAACCTCTCTTGAAGAAATCTGGAAATACGTTGAGTTCAATGCTTTGCCGAATTCCTTCTATAGGTTGTCTCACACAATTCCTACTTTCACCGTCTTACGGTCTCACCCGTCTCCTTGTCTCACGATCTCACTGTCTCAGGGCTTGCCTGTCCATTTCTCTCTCTCTTGTTGTCCAGCCAGATTTCTCTCTCTTCTCACTGAATTTCTCTCTCTTCCCGCCAGATTTCACTCCCTTCACCAGATTTTTCTTTGCCGTTCACCCACTTGGTCGGATTTCCTTCCTTTTCTACCAGTGGTCTACTTTTCTTCGTCCTGCTGTCAAGCCCTGTCTAGCTGTAACTGGTTTTCTCTCCCGTCGAACTGTTTCTCTGTTTTTCCGACCATCTGTTTCTCTCTCTACCGTGTTGTCTTTTCTTCGCAGATCGACGGCTCCGATTTGGTCGTCCTCTGTTCGCTGTTCTTCGTTAAGCCCCTACTTTCGGCGTCTCCTTCTTTCTCTCTCGACGGTACTGTTCACGATGCTACTATTCACAACGGTACTATTCACGACGGTACTATTCACGACGGCTACTGTGCAGCTATGATCCCCTCAATTTTTGACCTCTGTTTTCTATTTGGCTGTCCCCTGTTCTGTCGTCCTCTTGTCGTCGGTGTGCTTTGGCCGTGTGTTGTGTTTTTCTGTTTTCTCTAATTGACCATCCACACAATTTTTGTATTTTGCCCTGTATTCAATTGTGTTGGCCCTTCTTGTCTCCTCAGTTGAACGGTTTCTCTTGTGTTTTCCGAACTCACTCTTTGTGTTTATGCCGTTCACCCTCTCTTCTTGACGTGTATGCAATTGTGTTGGCCTTGCCCGATTTTTGTCTTCCAAGGTATTTATATATTTTTTCCATGAAACCCTAATAGGGCTTACGTGGCAGATTTACGTTCTTGCCCTTCCATGTGGATTTACCTTCTTGCCCTTCCATGTGACTTTACTTTCTTGCACACTTAAACCTAGTTGATAACAATTACAACTCATACAAAGCTGTGGGAACAACAATCTACCCCTTTGTAATTATTGGCAACACTTATAACAAAAGCCATCATGCAGCAATTTCAACTCCCCCTAAATATGCACTCCCCCTTTCTTAACAGCTCCCCCTGCACTGTTGCTTCTCTCCCCCTTTGCCAACCAATTACAAATTTGAAAAACTCACAAAGTAGAGATGGAGGATTTACCTGATTTTCAGGCTTAAGGAGGCATTCGCACAGACAGACTCATTTTGTGCTTTTCAAACAGCTCTGTGGACAGAGATTTAGTTAGATCTTGTGTAGCCTCTTCAACAGATTTATGTTCAACTTGTGAGAGTAAAGCGGTAGCTCCCATAATTCTTCTTCTTGTTGTAACTCCTACTGATAGGTCACCTGTGATTTGATTTTCTTGATGAGCACTGGTCCACGTTTTCTTTGGCTTTCTTTCTTGCACAGTCTTAGTTGCAAGAGGATCTCTTTCTTCATCAATCACATACAAATTTACAGCTGTTCTCTTCCCAGCTGCAACAATATTGCCTTCTCTACTCTTTACCTGGTAACTTGTTTTTGTGAATATTACCTTATGGTCTTCATTGCATAGTTTACTGACAGATGCTAGATTATATCTAAGTCCTTCAACATGCAGAACATCTTTTAGCTTTCCTCTTCCAATGTTTATTGACCCCTGACCACTGATGTTGAGTGAATCATCATTACCAAACTTGACTCTGTCTTCTCTTGACTTGTTTAGCTTTGACAATTTACTCTTGTCTCCTATTATGTGTGAAGTGCATCCACTGTCAAGGATCCACTGCTTATCCTTGTAGTCAGCTTTGAGTGCAATTTCAACTATATTAGCCACCTCCCTTTTAGCTTTATATTCCTTCTTTTGAACTGGCTGGAAGATAGCTTTCTCCTTTTTCTTAGTTTTGACTGCACTGCTTGTTTTCATTGTGCCATTAAGCACCTTCTCTTGCTCAGGGAGAAGTGTCATGCATCTCTTGGCATTATGGTCATCTTGCCCGCACCTTTCACACTGCTCCAAGTCTGCCAATATAGCAAACGTATTCTTTGAAATCACTGGTTTAGGCCTCCACCAATAATCCTTGTCAGTGTGTCCTTGCCTTTTACAATATGTGCAAGAACTCACGACAGGTGTTCTCTTCTGGATTCTGTATTGTCTTCCCCTGTATACAACATCGTATCTTCTCAAGTTGGAGACATATACTGGCCTTCTCCACCAGCAGTTATTGCCTTATGACCCCAAATTCCATAATAAAGGCAATGACCTTGAAACTGCCTCTTCTTGGGTCTGATCACAGCTTGTCTTCTTTTGTTCATTACTTGCTGTGCAGGCAAAGTAGCTGGCTTCTTCTCCTTCTTCTGTTCAGCCGTAGCCCTCTGCTGGCTGACTTTCTTTTCTCCATTTTTGTTTGCCACACTAGGTTGCTTCTTCAAATCTTCTTTATTCTCCGCTATCTTCTCTTGAGTCACAACCTTCTCTTTCAACTTCTGTGCCACATTCTTATTACCTTTAGCCAATGCAGCCTCAGATTGCTGCACTTTCTCTTCATTCTTCTTTCCTTTTGCAGAACTTGTTTCTCCTATCATTTCAAGCTTCTGCAAGTTCTCTTCACTACTTTTGAGTTGTTGCTGAAGTCTCAGCAACTCTTTCTCTATTCCTTTAATTTTTGAAGCCCTTGAACTAAGCTCCATTGTAAGGTCTTCACATATCTTGATTTGTTCTTCAAATCTTCTCTTCAAGTCAATATGCTCAGCCCTTATTTCATCCTTTTAACTTTCAGCTTCCTCAGACTTAGCTTCAACTTGTTTTATATGGGCTTCCAACCTTCTTATGGTTCTGCCCCTTCTAACTATCTCCTTTGAAGCTACTTGCAGCTCAGCTTCAACATATGGCTCTTCTTCATCAACCTCCTGTTCCTCCTCAGAGGTTGAACTACCACCTTTAGCTGATGCCATAAAGGCATGCTTATCTGATGATTCTTCATCTTCCTCCTCATCAGCTTCTTTTATTTGACTCACATAACTCTTAAATGAGCCTCTCTTCTTCTTCTGTGGGTTGGCAGTCTTCTTGCTAGACTTCTTTGATTTGAATAATGGTCTTCTCCATTTTGAATTCGGCTCATCATCACCATCCTCATCTTCATCATCACCATCATCATCTTCATCATCAAGTTTCACTTTGCACTTAGAAGCGAAGTGTCTAGTCTGCCCACAACGATAACATCTCAAGGACAACTGTCCTTTTCCCTTCTTAGACCCCTTATTGAATTTCCTTGTGAAGTAAGCCAATACATCACCTTCACTTTCTTCCTCATCATCATCATCCTCACTGGATGATTCTTCCTCTTCTTTTATCTTCAAGTGCTTCATAGCTTTGAAAGCTGCCTCCTTTAATACCTTCATTGTTGCAGAGCTTTCATCTGACTTTATCCTCATCTCATATGCAATGAGATTGCACTGGAGATCATGCAGAGACATGGAATTGAGATCTCTACTCTCCTCTATGGCTACTACCTTTGAGGCAAACCTCTTAGGCAGAATTCTCAAAATTTTCTTCACAATCGATAAGTCCTTCTTGTTCTTCCCATGACTTCTCAGGTCGTTTACAACGTCAATAACCCTAGTGAAGAACTTTTGAACTGTCTCATTCTTCTGCATTCTGAGAGATTCACATCTCTCCTTGAACACTTGAAGCTTAGCCTCCTTTATTCTGCCATCACCTTCATAGACTTTCTGCAATCTGTCCCATATCTCCTTGGCAGATTTGCAGTCCATAACTTTAGCATACTCAGTATCTGTCAATGCTGAAATGATGACGTTTGAGGCCTTCCCATTTATCTTAAATTGCTTTAACTCCTCTGTAGTTGGGTCTTTACTTTCTTTCGGAGCCACAAAACCCTCCTGTACGCATTTCACCACATTCATGCCATGGTTGCAAATGCCACTTGCATTCTTGCGCTCCACATGTGGTAGTTGGTTCTGTTAAAGATTGGAACCTTCTTTCTGTAAGTGGTGCTAGTGCTAGTACTAGCTTCCATTTCTCAGTATGTTAAATAAGTCAAACTTCTAGATCCCTTCAAACTAGTACACCAAGCTGTTAAGCTTCAAACTGGTGAACCTGTGCTCTGATACCAATTGAAGTTCCTAACTTCTCCCTAGGATCTACTAGTTTATGATACTAAGAGGGGGGTGAATCAGTATCACCACAATTCTCAATTCGCAGGTAAGTGAACAACTTCAACCTCTTCTTAAAAGCAAACTCTTTCTTAGACTTGACTAAGGTAGATCTATTGCTACTTACTAATCACAATAATCCCCAAAGTCACCTTTCAGACACCTTGCCTAATAGACAATTCGGATGTTCTTGTTTAAGTCTTTGTTAGGTTATGGGTTGGCTGATACTTTAGCTGCGTTCACAACTCAATTCAAAACACAGAACGTAAAGCAAATTAAGGACACATGAGATTTACGCAGTTCCGTCAACGTGACGTACATCCACAGTGGTAGGGACTCTCCCTCTACCGAGACTATCCACTATACTTGAGAATTCAGGTTATAATGGATGTCTTTAATTCTCTGCTCCTTTCACTATTGCAATTACTAAGCAAGTACAATACAAAGAGTGTCACTTACTGTGTCTACCCTTCTTCTAGCTTATCTTGCCTCTGTTGAATTGAAAGGCTGCTGCACTACCATTTAGAAGTTCACCGCAACGCTCTCTAACCTCTCTTGAAGAAATCTGGAAATACGTTGAGTTCAATGCTTCGCCGAATTCCTTCTGTAAGTTGTCTCACACAATTCCTGCTTTCACCGTCTTACGGTCTCACCCGTCTCCTTGTCTCACGATCTCACTGTCTCACGGCTTGCCTGTCCGTTTCTCTCTCTCTTGCTGTCTAGCCGGATTTCTCTCTCTTCTCGCCAGATTTCTCTCTCTTACCGCCGAATTTCTCTCTTTTCCCTTCGGATTTCTCTCTCTTCACCGGATTTTTCTTTTCCGTTCACCTACTTGGTCGAATTTCCTTCCTTTTCTGCCAATGGTCTACTTTTCTTCGTCCTGCCGTAACCGGTTTTCTCTCCCGTCGACTCGTTTCTCTGTTTTTCCGACCATCTGTTTCTCTTTCTACCGTGTCGTCTTCTCGCAGATCGCTGGTGTGCCAATGGTGTGCCGTTCCTCACGGGTTTCTCTCCTTCCCCCCGACAACGGCTCCAATTTGGTCGTCCTCTATTCGCTGTTCTTCATTTAGCCCTTACTTTCGACGTCTCCTTCTTTCTCTCTCAACGGTACTGTTCACGACGGCTACTATTCACGAGATTACTGTTCACGACGGCTACTGTGCGGCTATGTTCTCCTCAATTTTTGACCTCCATTTTCTGTTTGGCTGTCCCCTGTTCTGCCATTCTCTTGCCGTCGGTGTGCTTTGGTCGTGTGTTGCGTTTTTCTGTTTTCTCTAATTGACCGTCCACACACCTTTTGTATTTTGCCCTGTATTCAATTGTGTTGGCCCTTCTTGTCTCCTCGATTGAATGGTTTCTCTTGTGTTTTCTGAACTCACTCTTTGTGTTTATGCCGTTCACCCTCTCTTCTTGCCGTGTATGCAATTGTGTTGGTCTTGCCCTATTTTTGTCTTCCAAGGTCTTTATATATCTCTTCCATGAAACCCTAATAAGGCTTACGTGGCGGATTTACGTTTTTGCCCTTCCATGTGGATTTACCTTCTTACCCTTCCATATGGCTTTACTTTCTTGCACACTTAAACTTAGTTGACAACAATTACAACTTATACAAGGCTGTAGGAACAACAGCTTTATTTACACCAAAGTCAATCTTTAATGGTAAATTTTCTTAAATACAACGTCAATTATTTGTCATTTGCCAACACTTCAAAATTTGAGGCCAAATTTTTTTCAACCATAAAGGGATAATGAAAAAAAAGAAGAGAATTTTCTTTACTTAGAAATTTATTATTATCTTGTCTAAATAATGATATTTTAGATTTTATTAGGTAGAATATTTTACTATCTAGAAATATCATATTTTTTATTATATTATTTTACTATTTAACATATATATTATATTATTTTTTTACTTAGTTTTATTATTTTATATTTATTTTCTTTCCTGGTTAGTTTTAGTAAACTTTTATTTAGTTTCTAAAGCAATCTTTAGATAAAGATGATTTGGTGTTATTTCATAAATAAACTGATCATGCATATTAAATTAATATAAAGTATTAAGTATTGGCTTAATGATTAGTCATGCTTTTTGGATTGTCTAATGCTCTTAGTACCTTTATGAGAGGTCATGACTTATATCTTAAAGTTATTCATAAGTTCTTTGTGGTCTATTTTGATGATATCATTATGTATAGTAAATCTAAAGAAGAACACTTAAGTTATTTATAGTCAATTTTCCTTACTCTTAAGGAAGCCAAATTTTATGTCAGCCTTAATAAGTATTCCTCTTTGTAGTCTAAGATGTTATTCTTAAGTTTCATAATTTTTGCTTGAGGTATAATTACTAATCTTGTGATGCATTAAGAGTTAACATAAGAGGAGTTTTAAGTTAAGAGGGGCATCCCATTGCATTTTTCAACGAGAAACTCAATAAGAAAAAGAAAATATATTTAACTTATGATAAAGAGTATTATGTTGTAGTCAATTTCCTTTGCCATTAAAGGTACTATCTTTTTATCCAAAAGGTTTGTCTTATTTTTTTTATCATCAAGCATTGCATTATGAATTTCCCAACTTCACCCTAGGATCTACAAGTCTGTGATATTGGGAGGAGAGGTGAATCAGTTCACACCCCTTAAAAACATTGATAACTTAAGCCAAAGTATTTTACTTCTTTAATACTTTTGCTCTCGTCAATACGCAGGTATGTGAACAACTTCAACCTCTTTTTAAAAACAAACTCTTTCTCAGATTCGACTAAGGTAGATCTATTGTTACCTACTAATCACAATAGTCCCCAAAGTCACCTTTCAGACACCTTGCCTATTAGATAGATCGGATGTTCTTAATTAGGTCTTCTTTAGGTTATGGGTTTAATGATACTTTAGCTGTGTTCACAACTTAATTCAAAACACAGAATGTAAATCAAAGTAAGGACACAAGAGATTTACGTGGTTCCGTCAATGTGACGTACGTCCACGATGGTAGGGACTCTTCCTCTACCGAGACAATCCACTATACTTGAAAATACCAGTGTGGTACTCTCGATGTTCACAATGTAGTTACAATGGATGTCTTAATCCTCTGTTCCTTTCACTATTGCAAATACAAAGCAAGTACAATACAAAGAGTGTCACTTACTGTGTCTACCCTTCTTCTAACTTGTCTTGCCTCTGTTAAATTGAACAGGCTGCTTCACTATCGCTTAGAAGTCCACCACAACACTCTTTAACCTCTCTTGAAGAAATCTGAAAATACGTTAAGTTCTTTCCAATGCTTCACCGAATTCCTTCTCTAAGTTGTTTCACACAACTCCTGCTTTCACCGTCTCACATCTTCACAGCTTGTACTCATGCTTCTGGTCTGCCATTTCACGTCTCACGGCCTGCCCCACGCTTCTGATCAGTCACGCCGTTGCACGTTCTGGTCTCACGCCGACGCACGTTCTGGTCTCACACCGACGCACGTTCTGGTCTCACGCCGTCGCACGTTCTGGTCTCACGCCGACGCACGTTCTGGTCTCACGTCGTCGCATGTTCTAGTCTAATGCTGATGTACATTCTGGTATTATGCCTCACGTTCTTGTTTAGGTCTTCGTTAGGTTATGGGTTGGCTGATACTTTAGCTGCATTCACAACTCAATTCAAAGCACAGAACGTAAAGCAAATTAAGGACACACAAGATTTACATGGTTCTGTCAACGTGACATACATCTACCGTGGTAGGGACTCTCCCTTATCGAGACTATCCACTATACTTAAGAATTCCAGTTACAATGGATGTCTTAATCCTCTACTCCTTTCACTATTGCAATTACTAAGCAAGTACAATACAAAGAGTGTCACTTACTGTGTCTACCCTTCTTCTAGCTTGTCTTGCCTCTGTTGAATTGAAAGGCTGCTCCACTGCCGCTTAAAAGTTCACCGTAACGCTCTCTAACCTCTCTTGAAGAAGTCTGGAAATACGTTGAGTTCATTGAATGCTCCGCCGAAGTTCTTCTCTACGTTGTATCACACGCCTCCTGCTTTCACTGTCTCACAGTCTCACCCGTCTCCTTGCCTCACGATTTCACTATCTCACAACTCGCCTGTCCGTTTCTCTCTCTCTTGCTGTCCAGCCAGATTTCTCTTTCTTACCACTGGATTTTTCTCTCTTACCACCCAGCCGGATTTCTCTCTCACCTGTTCCAGCTCCAATCTGGTTTCACCTGTTCCAGATCTGGTCTGGTCTCACCCGTTCCAGCTCCGATCTAGTCTTGGTCGCCTCCGGTTTTCTCTTTTGTCGTCTGTTTCTCTCTCTTGTCGTCCACTTTGATTTTGGCCATCACGGATCTTCTCCCTTTCGACCCGATTGTATCGTCCATTTCTCTCTTTACCTCTTTGCCATGTTATCTCCTCTTGGTTGGTCGAATTGGGTTTTCTTTCTCTCCTTCCTGTCGACTCCTCTATTCCAGCCGTCTCCTCTTTCTCTCTCTCTCGACGGTTGTTCTTTGTTGCCGTCGGTATCTCTCTCTTCTATGGCCGTCTAGTTTCTTCTTCCGCCGGTCTGCTCCGATTTGCTCGATTTTCATTTTCTCTCCTATCTCCGACGACAGCTACAATTTTCTCTTTCTCTTCTTCTTCTTGTCGATGGCTCTTCTCTCTCTTCCAAGTGTTTTCTCTCTCTTCGTCCGATCTCTTCACTGTGCGGCTACTGTTCACTTGACGGGTACTATTCACTCGATAGCTACACTGTTCACTACGACTACTCTTTTCTTTTGCAGGTGGTATTCTTCTGTATAGGATTTGGTGTTTTACCGTGTATCCAATTGTGTTGGTCTTACCCTAATTTTGTCTTCCAAGGTCTTTATATACTCTCTTCTGTGAAACCTTAATAGGGCTTACGCGGCAGATTTATGTTCTTGCCCTTACATGGCGAATTTACTATTTTGCGCTTCCATATGACTTTTACGTTCTTGCCCTTCCATATGACTTTACTTTCTTGTATACTTAAACCTAGTTAACAACAATTACAACCCATACAAGGCTGTGAGAACAACACTCTCTCTCTCTCTCTCTCTCTCTCTCTCTCTCTCCTGGTGGTGGTGTATGTCTGGTCTGGTCTGCTCTTTCGGTGGTGGGTTTCTCTCTCTTCGGTGGTGCGTGCCTCCTTTTCTAGTTTGTATTCGTTTAGCTCTCCCGGTGACTGCTTTCTCAAGATTTTTTCTAGTTTGTGAGTTTAGCTCTCCCGGTGACTGCTTTCTCACGTTTTTTCTAGTTTATGCGTTTAACTCTTTGCCCGTGTTGTCTCCTTGTTGTCCAGCTGGTGGTTTCTCTCTTATTGTAGGGTTTTGTCTCACCAAGGTCTCTCTTGTCATTGGTGTGCTTTGGCCGTATACCCTTGTTTTGCTGTCCACCCACACTTATGTCTTCCAAGATCTTGGTTTATATACTCTCTTCCATAAAAACCCTAGTAGGGCTTACTATATTGTGATTTACTTTCTTGCCCCTTCATGTCGCTTTACTTTCTTGCCCCTCCATGTAGCTTCAAATTACTTGCACACTTAAATCTAGTTGACAACAATTACAACCCATACAAGGCTATGGGAACAACACATTATTTGATTTCTTAAAATAAAATTAAATGCTAAACATGCTACATAGGTTAAGTTTCTTAATAAGTATTCTTTTGTACTTAAGCATTGTTCTGGTGTAAAAAACAAAACTATTGATAATTTGAGTTAAGTTGTTCATATCTTTTAAATGATGAATGCTCATGTCTTAGGGTTTGAAAGATTGAAGAACAACATTTTGAATGTTTTAATTTTTGTCTTATATTTTAGTTTGTTAATAATGGTCATTGTAAGGATTATATTAATTTTGTTATTTATGATTTTTATTTGTTTAAGGATAACAAGTCTTACATTCCATTTGCATCATTTAGGAAGAGATAAGGCCATTGCATTTGTTGAGAAAAGGTTTCACTAGCCTTTTTTTACAAAGGGATGTGTTTAGAGTTGTATCATAGCTATCACACTTGTTAGGTTGATAAAGTTAAAAAGCATACCATTAGTTTAAACATTCCATATCTTATTTCATATGTACCTTGGTGTGATATAAGTATGAATTTTGTCCTCGATTTGCTTAGAGCAAATTGTGGTAATAATTTGATTCTTATTGTTGTGAATAAATTTTCTAAGATGACTTGTTTCATTCTATGTATTAAGTTCATTAATATATCTCATGTTGCCAAATTTTTTTTTTTTGACATATTGTTCACTAATATATGACTTAGTATGTAAATTAAGAAGACCAAAATATAAACAAAATAAGTTTTCCTACAATGAAAAAACAAAAACCTTCAATTTGATCCATGTAAATTTCCTTTTCAATATTCTCATTAACGAAGGCATTTTCACATTTATCTTTGATATAACTTTAAATCACACTAAGTCATCAATATCAAAATTGTCTATAATGAAACTTTTTATGATGTGTGGAAATAAAACTAAATCTTTATTAATTTTGTTATCAAATTTTGACTCTTACAAATAAATCACATAATCATTCAAAATAGTTGATCTCCATTTACTTTGAAATCCTAATATTATCTCATGTGGTTTATTTACATTAATCAATTGTGAGTTAATTTTTTCAAGGAATATCTTTTCATCCAAATATACTTCAATTTTTTTAACAATATTTAAAGTAATAGTGGATAGAGAAACTATTATGGATACAAAAAAATTTACCATAATTTTTTTTATATTCAATTTTGATATTCATTACTCTAACTTTATTATTCTTAAAAAGTCTTACATTTTTAGTTTCTACAATTCAAAGACTATAGTTATATTTCTTTTAGACTTCTCTAGGTAACCAATAAAGAAACCACTTATCATTTCAAAGTCTAATTTCCTTTCATGTAGATTTTCACTTTTGCTAGACAACCCTAAACATTTAAGTGCTTTAAATTTTATTTTCTTCCTATCCATAGTTCAATAAGAGTACTTTGAATTGTCTTACTAGGAATCCTATTTAATAAATAGTTTATAATTTTAAATACATACATCTACAAAAATTTGGGTAAAGAAGTGTTATTGATTTACTCTTAACCATATCTGTTAATATTCGATTATGTCTTTCTATAACAACTTTTGTTAAGGTGTATATGACATAATTTATCGTACACGTATATTATAACTTCTAAGAAATCTCATATAGAGGCTTAAACACTGCTTTAAATTCTTATAATTTTTATAATATTCATTACCTCTATTAGATTAAGCAATTTTTACCTTTTATTTAATTACTTTTAACCCTTTTTTATATATACTTCAGGGGTATCTAATAATTGAGATTTTTATGAAGTAAGGAAACATAATTGTAAAATGAAAAAACATTTATAGAGGTAATAAAATATAATTTTTCATTAAAGGTTAAAATGTCGAAAAATCTACAAACATTAATGTGTATAATTTTAAGAAACTAAGCACTTTTTGTGACTTCTTTCATGCTATGTTTGGTTTACTTATACCTAATACAATCCATACACTTTCTAAAATCAACAAAATCTAGATTTAAAAGAATCTCATTATTGACTAATCTTATTAATCTTTCTTTGGACATATAAACTCAACAATTATGCCACAAGTATGCAAAAATTTTCATTTATTGTGTCACACTTAATTCTAATATTATGATGCACAATAAGGAAGAATTTTTATAAACTTTATCATAATGAGAATATATTAAGAAAAATGTTTGTATTCTTACATTAACTAAAACAATCAAATGAATCTTTATATCAATATGAATGTATGAATAATAATACTAAAATAAAACCACCAAGTTTTATAAAGAACTTTAATTAAATTTGATTTGAAACATACTAAGGTATTTAACTTATCTTTCTTTTCAAATCAAACATTAGGTTTTAAATAATCTTTTTGATAATGTTTAACTTTCTTTATAAAAGTGATACTTATTACCCCTTTATCCTTCCTTTTAGCTTAATTTACATAAGTAGGCTCTTTAATTTCTTGAACTAGTTAATTTTTACTTTAATTCCCTTTCCAACTTTCTTACTTATGAGATTAATGAACTAACTTAATTTTTCCTTCTCATTTCCTCCTAAATAAACATATTGGCTAATTCATTAATTTTTCACATTTTTCTTTTATAGCATTGTAATGAATTAAAATTTTTCTTTTGTATTTTACTCTTAAATAAATGGTCAAATTGAATTAATTCATTGAAGTTTGGGTAATTTACATAGATTTTTTATGAGTGAAAAACAAGATAATTGAGACTTAATCTCACTAACCATTATGTTTGTCTATAATAGGTTTGTTAAAATGTCTACTAATAAAAGTTCTTTTGAAATTGTCCATGGTTACACTCCATATAGTCCTATTGATCTTATTCTCCTTTCACTTGACATTTATTCTTTTTAACTTGTTGAAAATTTTCTCAAATACATCCATGACTTGCATGTTATGATTAGACATAAAATTGCTTTGACTAATATTGATTATAAATTTGTTGATGATATGTATTGACGGCAAAAACATTGTAATGTTGGTGATTTTGTCGTGGTTTGAATTCATCCTAAATGCTTCCTTAAATACTATTTAAAGAAATTACATGCTCGAGTTATTGCAATGTCTTATTGATCTTGTTCTCCTTTCACTTGATATTCATTCTTTTGAACTTGTTGAAAATTTTCTCAAACACATCCATGACTTGCATGTTAAGATTAGATACAAAATGCCTTTGACTAATATTGATCATAAATTTACTATTGATATGTATTAAGGGGAAAAGCACTACAACATTGGTGATTTTGTCATGGCTTGAATCCATCCTAAATGCTTCCGTAAATATTACTTTAAAAAATTACATGCCCAACCTAGGGGTTCCTACCCCATCATTGAAAAACTTAAATATAATACATATTTACTTGATTTGCTTACTGACTTGAATATTAGTTCTATTTTTAGTTGCATTTTTATGTTCATTAATTTAAAATTAAATGACATATAATGCATTACATGGTCAATTTTTATATGTTGACATATTATATTTGCATTCTAGAATTTAATATAATAATTTAACAATATTTTAAATTTGTGATAGAAATTTTATCAAACACAAAGAGTTATTTTTTATTTATAAAAATACTCAATTTTCAATGTTGATATGTATATTAACTTTTAAAATTATGATATGAAAAAAAAGAAAAATAAAAAATATAACCTTTAATGTTCATGATTTTTGCATACATCAAATATTTTTTATTGAAAATAAAATAATTATAAACACAAAAAAAATAAAGACAGTCATTTTTTAATGAAAAAATTTAAAGTTTATTATTATAATTTTAAGTAAAAATATAAATTTTTTTTAGAGACTGTAGCCTGTCTAAGTCATATTGTCTATTAATAAGAAAACATCACTAAAAAAATAATAATAATAACTAGATCACTAAAAAGAGATGTATTTTTGGAGAATTTAGTTTCCGCCAATCAAGGGTAGCATCTCAGCCATCTTACCGTAGTAGACACGTCGTCCACAACTTAGAAAGGTCCGGTCATGCGAACAAAAACAAGGGCAGAAGACTCGCCAAGAGGAGACAGCAAATGCCGGCAAATGCACGGCGTCAATACGTCGAAGTCTATTGCGTCTTAGCCCAAAGACTCGCTAAGAGGAGACAGCAAATGCTGGCGAATGCACGGCGTCAATACTTCGAAGTCTTTGGCATCTTAGCTCAAATGGAAGCGACAACTTAAACTACATGAGCCCTTCATTCCTCCGTGCACATTTGCAAAATTCACAGGATTAATGTGAGATACATGTACACACACATATATGTATATGGCAAGCAATAGGAAGTAGCTGGGAAATAATTATAATTGCTTTCTCCTGTGTTGATCGTATGGCTGATTACTATGAACTAAGGGCCACTTACCACACCTTCTTTTGTTATTCTATCCTGTTTCTGTCTTCTCATCCCAGTGTTTACGCAGCTCAAGCGGCAGCAAAGGTTCACCATGTGGCGAAAATGGAGTCACTTGCCCCTGAACCATCGACCTCCTTCTCTTCCGCCCATGGTATATGACTTTCTTTCTAGTTTCTTGATTAATTCATTCCCACCTTTATAGCTTATTAATCTATCTATTTTAATTATAATGCCCATTTGAACTTCTTGAGGAAACAGATGCCCATTTTCTGGCATTTCTGTGGTTGCTTTTTTTTTTGGAAAGATGTTAATAAATTATACTTCAAATTGCTAAGTGCAACTATTTATTTTATTTTATTTTTTCGCGGGTTGTTATAGTTGTTGAGGAGGTATGGGCGACATAAATTTTTTTCCAGTAATTTAAATGCCATGTTTGTAGGTTGATAAACTTTACAAGAGAAAAAAAAAGTTTTTTTTTTCTTTTGAATTTTGTTTTTCCTCAACAAATTTCTATAATTTTAAATAATTTTTAAATAAAAATGCATTAGTTATTCATATGGACTTATTTTCTGAAGGCTTTTCTGTTTTTTTTTTTCACTTTATATAGATTATTTTGTTTTTAACTTGTAACGGAAAAATTGAAGTAATGTAATGTTTGGGGTGTATGTTGTGTAGATAAAACATTGATTTAAGGGTACACTTCAGTATCCCTAAAGGTTGCGAGGGTATCTTAGCATTTGCCCAAAAATAAAAAAAAAAAAAAAAAAAGGAGGCCTGTGACATTGTATTAGTTGACTGTAATATATTTTTTGTAGTTGGTGACCAGCAATTTCCGGGAGTAGAAAGAGCTCACAAACAAGAACCCTGTTCTCCGATTGAGATGGAGAAATCGGCTCCTGGTTCTCGGCAGATTCTGTTGGAAATAAAGGTATTTTAAAAGTTTATAATTTTTTATTAAAATACTAGTTTATTTTAATTATTAAAAAAATAATCGTTAATAAACTAATCATTAAATTAATTATTCTTTCTTAATATTCATTAATCACATTAATTATTTTTAACTATTGAAAAAATAGTTAAGAAATTAGTCATTATAACTATTATTATCTTTCTTAGTACTCATTATATTTATAAGATATAACCACTATAAATAGAATTTTCTATTCTTTTCAAAATAGAAGTATAGTAGAACCATTCTTCCTTGAATGCTAAATCATTAGATTTATAAATTTGCATTGTTTCTGTTATTTCATTTGTGGAGTGCACCAGAAAGATAACCATTATAATTTACTGCATTATCACATTTTGTCTATATAGCTTCATCTTGATATTTTTGCATCTAAATTTTTAATTAATTTTTTTTTTTCATATGTTTTTGCTAACAGATTGGCTCATTGAGTTCCACCAAGGCAGAAGTGTATGGCACTGACGAATACGGGGAAGGTATCAGGCTGCCTCTAACGCCGACAGCCGATAGCAGTTTCGCTGTTCCGATTGAGTTTGGCACCCCTAAGCGCAACTTTTTGTTGCTTTTTGACACGGGCAGTGACACCACCTGGCTACAGTGCCAACCATGTTCCGCTGGATGCAATTCCTCAGTCCCCAGCTTCGATCCTTCCTCATCCTCGACATTTGCAAATGCCACCTGCGAGTCTCCTAATTGTGCCTATTTTGTCCAATACAATGACGGGACTTACTCCAAAGGGTACTTTGCAAACGACACCCTTACCTTGTTGTCGAACAAAGGCTTTGTCTTCGGTTGCGCACGAGAAATTAGTGGCGATTTTGGTGGAACTTCTGGAGTGCTGGGCATTGGACAAGGGAAATATTCGCTGCTGGCTCAAACTGACAACCATTTGTTCAGCGTCTTTTGTTACTGCCTACCGGCCACTGAGAGCTCCACTGGCTTTCTCGTGTTTGGAGTCCAAGCGTTTGAAACTTGCCAGCCTGATTCTAGCAAAATGATACCCCTCGTAGTTAAAGCAAAACCAGGTGGGAAGACCGGGTATTTCGTCAGCTTCACCGGCATAACTATTGGCCAACAGAGATTGGACATTTCTTCCTATACGTCATCGCCACCGAACACGATCATCGACTCGGGGACCGTCATTACTCGCCTCCCTCCATTGATCTATGAAGCACTTATCTCTGCATTTCAGTCACTGATGTCGCAATACCCCACTGCTCATCCATCGCCCCTACTAGACAAATGCTATAACCTTCAAGATTACCATAATTGGACACCTCCAAATATGGTGCTACATTTTGCGAATTCCATTGATGTCGAATTAGACAAGTCGGCAGTTATCACGAGGGAGAGTGATTCACAGTTCTGCTTCGCCTTCGCCAGAAATAGCGATCCAAACGGCCTGACCATCATTGGCAATCAGCAACACCGGGAGCTTAGTGTTTTGTACGACATCAACGGCGCAAAACTAGCATTTGGAACTGGCGGTTGTGCCGGTGCAAATTGAAAGCCTGCTAGTATAAAACATACGCAACTGTTTCATAAATTGAGTTTCATTTACATGGGATTGGAATATTAGCGGAACCTGTACATCTACTATCCATCATCGTGCATTAATCTTGGACAATGATGATGGGTAGGGACGTATCTGCCGGTAAATTTATACATATAAATATAGTAATAGATAACTATATAAAAAAGTAAAAATAATATTAAATGTTCTGTAAAACAAATTTTACGATTGTTCTGTGCGATTTTTATTGTTTTGAAACTTTTGAATGATCTTGCATTTTCTATAATTGCTTCGTTCGATATTGTGGTTTCATCTCTTCAACTCACCTTTTGGAGATGAACGCATCAACAAACGTGTTTGGTAAATTAAAAAATTCATTTGCTGCACCGCATATTGGAGACCAAATCGCGCATTTGAAGGCCAGACTTTATTAGTCCATTTTGGAAACGTGATTTACCGTTCTGCATCTCATCTTGGCTTTACCAAGTTTTGGCAAGACAAAAGTGATTGGTTGTAATTATTTGGATTTATCATTTTTCAATAAAAAAATTACGTGGTTTTATCACCTTTTTGGCTTACAAATTTTTTGACAGGACGTAACTAAATTTCATTTTTGTGCTTTTACTCATCCTTTAAGTCCTAATATATATATATATATATATATATATATATATATATATATATATATATATATATTTAGTTACTTACGAAAATAATAAACAATATAATTTTGATTGTATAAGGGCAAGAAAATCTATTCATGAGAACTTTTGAAATTGTTAATATATTTTGAGCTATACATTACATCTATTTAAAATAAACTATAATTTAATGATATATTAGAAACATGTTTAATAATATATACAATAATATATTCACAAACAATAATATTCTTCAAAGTTATTATCTACCATAACAAATATTTGATTTGTAGTTTCTTCAAATAAGCAATTGTGAAAAAGGTGTTTTTATCAATCACAGCTTTGTTGATTATTACTAAACATACAATTAGGTTCACTGACAGCAAGTTTATGGATAGCAAATTTATCGACTGCGACAATAAAATTCAACAGCAATTTTAAACATACCCACTATCAAATATATCATTTTCTATATATATATATATATGTGTGTGTGTGTGTGTGTGTGTGTAACCAAATAATTATTAAGTCATTTATCTCCCATGAGATTTCGTAATCGATTTTTGATAATATTCATTGCAGGAAACTAATAGAATCAAAACTAATCTTAAAAAGAAATACACATATGGATATACAATATGCCCTTTTGTCTGGACTAACTTTTGTGAAAGATCACCTATTCTTTTTAAATCTGAAAACTCATTATCTATATAGACATTCGTAATATAAATCTTAAGTTGATTATTTAGTCTGCAGTGAGATCTATTGTACAAAATTCAGGTGGATAATATTGAGCAAATTGAATGAGTTTTGCTTATCGAAGGCAATAAAAGAATTTTTGGATTTAGACATGCTACGCAAGAGAGTAACTCAGTGTTAAACTTTAAAAATTTATTGTAGTTTTCTATTACTAACTTAATAAAATAAATCTACTTGAAAGTGATGCAAGATTGTCGTTGCACCCTCCTCCGCAGTTTCCAAGAAGTTCGCATTTGACTTCTTTGGACATGTTTCTACGGTGTCCTCTCCAGCCTCCACTCCCCTAACCACGATATCGTCTTCGCTGTCGTCTTGATTCTCGTCACTACGTCCTTTGATTCACTTCAAAATTGATCACTAATGTTAAGGCTTCTAAGGCTTTGCCTTAGCATATGATCATTATTGCTATTTCTTTTATCATTACAAACTGGCAAATCTAAATACTCAATTTAAAATTCGGAAACTTTGTAGGCAAGTGGGATGTAACTTTTTTGCATGAGGTAGACAACTTAATGTTAAGCAACTTTCAATCGATGAATCCTCAACAAAATTGTGTAAAAATGGAACTTTTGTCTATGGGCCATCTATTGTATTTGTTTCAAACCCAAATTAATTGCCTTTTCTTGCTGCTAACCGCATCCTGAGATGAGCGTTTTATGCACAAGAAGTTCCATGATGTCCTATAAATAGATGAGCGTTTGCGTCCTGAGACGCAAAAGCAAAACCATATGCTAAGCCTTTCTTGGAGCCTTTCTTTCCAAATGTAGTGGTTAAGAGATTATTATGCTTTTCAATCGTTACTAAAGTACATCTTATGAACTGAAAGCCTAAGCACTAAATTTACATATGCTTTAAATACTTGAAAATAAACTCATGCTTGTTCAGTCTATAATACACTTCAAAATTCAAATTAGTATTTTAAGATTGTACTTTTCAATTGTTATTAACGTAGATCCTCTAAACCAGAAACTTAAGCACTAATTAACCCTACAACCAACCATGACCAAGCTTTCAGTGGTCCTCACAAAATTAAAAATTCTTGTTCAAAATCAAGCCTTTACAACCCTCGTTAAAATCACAAGACTCTCGTTTTGGGATCAAGCCTCTTAGGCTCTCATCGGAATTAAGTCATTCCCTTTTCTTTCAAAAATAAACTCATGCAGCCTTGATAAAATGAAAAAGGATAATTAATTGGAGTATTCTCCACAAGCATAATTTAAATTTTTATTTGTAACTTGCAAAAAGTCCCCATACTCAAGGTAAACTAAACAGTACACTAGTGAATTTGAATTTGAATTTCTCTCTAATGATGGTGCCGGCACAGGATTTTTCTAGTCCCAATCTGGTTTGTCCCGACCTACCATCGGCAAGTCCTGTGTCACATTATTAAAAGGTCAATTTCTTTGTTGTGTTGTATTGCTGGCTTGTTGCTATCTCTGACCACTACCTCGAATCTCTGCTCAGAGCCACCATCTTAGAGGCATAGCGACCTGCGTCACTTGATTGCAGCAGCCAAGTGCAACAGGGAAACCATCAATCCACTGACGTCAAGTCTTTGATGCCACTCTATCTCTTGGTTCACTATTCTAGTGCCTGTCAACAACAACGAAACTGATCCAGTGGGCATTGTTGACCTCCAATCTATCCTTATCAATCGTCGTCGCATATTTCCGACGACTCGTTGCCACCTTCTTGCCGGGCTTGGTGGACTTTCGATGTTTGGCTCTCTGGTGAAGTGCTGCCACTCAGCCTGCCACTACAGGCCTCATTGCCGATGAGCAATGGGTTTAGGAGACCAAAGACCACCAATTTGTCCTTCGTCTCTAGAGATACATTATGCTGGTGACTCACTGCTGCCCTCTTGCCAATGGTGCTTCCACCTAGTGTTCATCTCTGGTCTAAGGTAGCTGATCATCCTTGATGCTCTTTGTTGACTAACTTGATGTTGTTGTGATAAAAACATTAATCTCAATTGTTAATCCTATGCCAATTGTACTGTACATGAAAAAAAGTAATGGTCAATAACACTCCCGATGATCGTTGATTACAAGGACCTATAGAGAATCTTTTAAACTTAGGAAAGTGTTACAAATGTGGTGGTGCCAAGTAGGTTGAACAAGGTTGAGAGCCACTTTGATATTATGAAGTTTGTGGACCGGTGAGATACATTGGCAGTGGCACGTAGACTGAATGGGGAGTGGTATAAGGGTCGTCGGTTGGATGTATAAATGGCGAGATTTCTAAATTGTTGGCTAAAGGAACGAAAGGGGTGTTGCTGAGGTATAATGGGAAGGACAAGTATTTGGTAGAAGAGGTCGAGAACCTTATGCATGAGGTAGAGAGGAGGACTTATTCGGTAGTGCTACTAGAAGGACGTGTTAGTAGTACTTGAGTGACAAAGGATTTAGAGGCCAATAAGGGATTCTAAGAAGCCATGACATTGACTTTGTAGGCCTCTAACACAACACTAGCAAAGACAAAATGGTTGTTTTGCAGTGTGGTAGGAACAGAATATGACACCAAATTGAGGGGATATTTGAGGGAACAAGTGATTAAGGGAGCATGACAACTGATCAAGTTAATGGCCTTGGTGGGCTTAAAGGTTATGCTAACCTTTAACTCTAGGGAATATATGCTTGAAAAGCTAGATGGGGGAGGCAATTAGCAACATCAATTATTTTGACAACTAGTTTCATGGTTTACTACAATCGTAAGGGCTGACAGTGTGATTAGGTGACAATTGTTATAGGGATTTTTGTCTTAGTTGAGTGGACCATGGGGCATGTATCTTGACATAGACAAAGCATCAAAGTGAAAATGGAGGCTAGACGTGTGTAAAAGTTTGGTAGTAGTGAAGGCAAAGACTATATTCTCGACATTAGTGGTGGTGGAATTAGATAGGAGGTGGTACACATTGGCTTGAAGTAGTAGATCATTCACTATGATTGGGAAACTAAGGGAGGGAGTGGGCTGATAGATAGTCCTACATTAGTTGGCAACAGCAATTGGCAATTGACAATAAGGGAAGGGCTTGGCAATTAGAGTATAAAGGTGCTTGTCTTGCTCTGAACAACAACATAGGGAAATGGAGTAGTAAAGCAAGGAGTAGGGGGTAAGACAATGGGTGGGAGTGGCACCAAACCTATTTGAGTTGGGTTGAGGGTGGAGGCCCACTTAGCCTAACCAAGGGTGGGTTGAGTAGGTAATGTGGTGCTGACGTGCTCCTTATAAGGCCAAAATGTAAGATGGGCTAATAAAGTTGTTCAAAAAGGTGACTAAGCCTTAGAAGTAGGCATAGAATTGTGGTACCTATCTCTTATGAGCTTAGTGAGGATGAGTTAAGGGGACACCTAGTGGGCCATGATATATTTAAGTTACTGAGATATAAAGGTATGGTGTGTTATTAGGCAAGGTCAAACACCATTGGGGTAGCCTATGTTAGGTTGGGTAATAATTGGGTTAAGACCACGATAGTGATAAGAGGGCAAATGTTTTGGAGTGCCAGCAACAGTGTGGATGGCAATTACATAGGTATTGATAGTATAAAGGATAAGTCACTAAAGGGTGCATTATTCTTGTTAGCGTTTGGACCAACAACACAAATGGAGGGTTATAAGGCAAAGGGTATGGAGGTTAAGGCTACATAACCTATTGGGGGAGTTCAAATGGGGTAACAAGAGAAGATAAAGGTACTGGTAATGTTTCAATGGGCTTGAAAAACCATTTAGTGGCATTGAGGGAGGATGTAGCTGAGTTAAAAAGGGCAAAATGCGGTTAAGTGTGACAAGACAAGGTGATAAGGTAAGTTGTTAAGGTGAGTGGAACCCAACATACTAATAGTTACAGGGCACTCAGGACTAGAGATACAAAAGGAGTGGTTTTTCCTTTGCTAGTAGTGTCCCCTATTTCTAATAAGGGCAAAGCAACTAAGCCTAAACTTCATGGAGTAAAGGGAGGTGCATTGAAGTTCATCATTAACCACCTTGGAAATGGGATATGGGTAGTTCATTATTGGTGAAAGAGATCCATTTTAAGGATGGATAGCTTTCTAATGAGCACATTTGGGCATGCAATGTAGTAATTTAATGAGAGGCATTATGAATCTTAAAGTTGAGGAAGGCTCTTGGATTAATAATAAAAGAGGGTGATGAAAGGGTGATTCAAAGGTTATGAATTCAAAAGGGGTAGCAAATGGCTTAAAGTTTATAGTAAAGTACTATTTCTATGTTAAATATGGAATTACCTAATTAATTATGATAATTTGTACAATTAATGTTAGAAGATGAAGGAAGTCTACTAAGTGTACGATGGTGTTTAGATGGATCCATCATATTGAATTGGTTATTTTATTTGTCCAAGAAACCAAATTACAGAACTTAATAGAGACTCTTTGTGTGGTAGATGTGGAAGGGACAAGGTGTGAGGGCACTCATTATAGACTTTGTAGGGCAACGGGGGGTCAGCTATCTATTGGGATGAGACTGTTTTTTAGTTATAGTATAAGTAGCTAACAAGTCAATTTTCAGTAATGGTTGGTTGGCTAGTGCCATTAGGCCAAATTGTCATGTTGGTCAATATCTATGTACTTAATTATCATTTCAAATAATAAAACTTTTGGGAGGAGTTAAGGGGGTTAAAAAATAAATTTGTTAAGTAGTGGGGTATAAGGGTGATTTTAATATAGTACTAATAAAGGATCAAAAAAGTGACATTGACAACTACAAGCTAGCAATCCAAAGTTTCATGAATTTTTTTCTACAATATGGAATTTATGAATCTCCCCATACAAGGACATATATACACTTGGTGCAATTTGCCAAATATTCCCTTTATGAGTTGGGCCAATAAATTTTTGGTAGGATTTAAATAGCTATAAACTATACTAAAGTTGACATAGTGGGGTGTATTGTGTCTCTTTTCTAATCATACAAGAGTTTGTTTTGGGACCTAAGCTCATGATTTGGTTCTTACTCCATTTCGGTATTTCAACCATTAGATGGATGATAAAGGGTTGCAAAAGGTGGTGTGATCAAGGATAGTAATACCTAGCCATCTGGGGTACATTATAGGAGGCAAGTTATAAGTTGTGAAAAACATTCTTCAATCCTAGTCCAAGAAAGAGAGATCAAATCATTAGAAGGATGTTGGGAAAGTAGAGCAAAAAATTGGATAATTAACACTAAAGCAAGAGATGCAACATCAAAGATAAAATGGGAAGAGTCAAGAGTGAAAGCTGACTACTAATAACTATAAGAAAAGACAAGTAAAAGTGGCATCAGAAATCTTAGATTCAATGGCTAAGAGAGATAAGAATTCAAAGTTTTTTCACATTTAAGCATTGAATAGAAAAAGGGAAAATGCAATTGAATCCATTGGTCTAGATGATAAAATTGTTTCTGACTTGATGGAGATAAAGGAAGCTATCTTCATTAAGTTTAAGAACCTACTAGGAGCATTTGTTAAAGCAAGTATGGAGATAAATATGAGCTTTTTCTACATGGTGGATAAGGTAGATCATTTGTTTTTAGAAAGTCCTTTCACAAAGGAGGAAGTATGGGAAGTCATTAAAAATTGTGATGGTAATAAAGCTTTGAACTTAGATGGACGACAATTGAGCAGGATGTAATGAAGTTTCTCATTGACTTTTATGAAAATGATAAGCTATGTAAAGCATTTACATTTAACTTTATTGTGTTAATGCCAAAGCTTAATGGCATTGTAAAAATCAACTAGTTTTGACCAATTTCACTAGTTAGTTGTGTTTATAAGATACTTACCAAAGTTCTAGTTCAAGGGCTTAAGATCATGCTTGGAAGGATTATGAGGGAGTTTTAAATAACCTTTGTGAAGGGACATAACATCCTTAACAAAATCCTAGTGGTGAATGAAACCATAAATGTAAGAAAACATATGATTTTGTCAAGTGGTCTCTTTTAGCAAATGTGATAAGATATATGAGTTTTAGGAGCCAAAAGAGGTGCTAGATATAGGAGTGTATTTTTACACCAGTATTATTTGTCCTCATTAACGATAACCTGATGCAACAATTCCTTATGGCAAGAGGATAGTGGCAAGGGGACCTTTTATCACCATTCTTATTTATCTTTATGTTGAGTCTATCTTTGATGGCTAATGTTGGATTTGTTGTTAACACCATCTCACACGGTTATATGTGTTGATTTGATATTATGAATGTCATTGAGATGCAAAGAGGTCATTGGGCAAAGTTGGTGATGACAAGTCAACCCTGGCGTTGGGGAGTCAATGTTGACTGGGATAATAAATTTTAGGGGTCAAAATTGATCGTTGATCATTGACCTTAAATTTTAGGAAGTCAATGTTGACCATTGACCTTAAATTTAAGGAATCAAATCCAGTTATTAATTGTAGGGCAACATATGGAAATTAACGATGACTGTTAATGATCATGTATCTCTAATCCTAAAGCTCAATAAATTATCCTTAGATGCCTTGCAAGAAAGGTGTGTGTTGCAGAAAATTGAGAGAGCTGACTAAAGAGAAATGTGAGCGGTAAACCTAAGGAAAAAGAGAGGTGAATGGCAAAAGAGGAAGTAGCCATTAAGTAAGGGGCAGTCAGCTAAGGAGAGTGCAACAGCCACCAATGAGAAGCAATAAGGTGTAGTTGGCCAATGAGGAAAGAAAGAGAGCAAGGTAGCTGGCTACCCATACCAACAAACCCTCACCAAGATAGCCACTGCACCAGTAAGCCCTCACAAAGGTGATAGTAGCAGCCAGCCACCATACCATCACATCTAGGAGGCTTCCCTACACCAGTTGCACATCCAAGAGGGTATACCACTAAAAGCAGCATGTCCCAGCACATCCAGGAGACTTCCCAACAGCAACAGCACGTCCAAGAGGCTTCCTTGCACCAACAGCACGTCCAGGAGGCTTCCCAGCAACAATAGCACATTTAGGAGGCTTCCTTGCACTAGCAGCACATTCCTGCACATTTAAGAGGGTACACGAGTAGCAGTAGCATGTCCAAAAGACTTCCCAGCAACAACAGTACGTCCAAGAGGCTTCCCTACACCAACAACACTTTTAGGAGGATATAGCCACACCAGCAAACACCATTAAGGCAACAGCTGCACTAGTAAACTAACAAAGTAGCCAAGGAAGACAAACCAAAAGGAGGGAGAAGTAGCATGTAAATCCAACAGGAGGTGGAGCAGCAGTACAAGGGTCTTGCACTAGTAACCAACGTGGAGTAACAGGTGGTGCAGCAGCAGGTGGTGGCAGTGCGCAGGAATAGTAGTAATGGGGTGAGAAGACAACTGCAGTGTGCGTGGATAGCAATAGAAATATGAGAAGACAGCTGCAGCGCATAGAGAGAGCAGCAGTAGTGCGAGAAGATAGTTGCAGTGCATGGTGATCGCAGCAGTAGTGCGAGAAAATAGCTACAGCATGCAGGGATACCATCAATGGTGCAAGAAGACAATAACAGCATCACGGATAGTAGCAATGGCGTGAGTAAATGGCAGCAGTGTGCTTGGATAGCAGGAACAGTATGTGTGGATAGTAGCAACACATACAGACAGAAGTAGTAGCACACGCGGACAGCAAGAATAGTGTGTGTGGTAGGCATTCGTAGTGTGTATAGATAATAGAAGCAGCACATATGGAGTGCTTGCAGATAGTATTAGCAACGCAAGTGGACAACAATAGTTATGTGTGCAAACAGTAAAAGTAGCATGCGCAGATGGTAGGAATAGCGTGTGTGGATAGCAGCCATAGTATGTGTGGACAGCAGTAGTATAGCTTGTGTGAACAGTGGGCACAGAGAGCATAGACAGCAGTGAAAGCGCATATGGACAGCATTAATAGAGCGCGCGGACAGCAGCGGTAACGCGTAAGACAACATTAGTAGCACGCGCAAGAAACACTAGCAGCAGGTAAGACAACACTGGTAGCAAAGGAAGGAGAAGATCCATATACTGCTTTAGCAGTCTATACACATTAAGTGATTGTTCTATAAGAAAGATTTTATCACAAACTCTTGATAAACGTGTTAAAAGGGTTGGATACCTTTAGAATGATTGGGAGATCATTGTAAGTGGTTAAGGAGTGATCCTTCCACAACCAAACTATATCCCTTGATAACAAGAGTGGATTATGTGATTTAAGAGGGATCTTATCACACTGTGGACATAGCTCACACATTATGGGTGAACTACGTAAAAATTACCATGTGTGCTTGGATGCTTATGCATTGATTTATATTCGTACGATTGTGCTCACATAAAGGAGAAAGATAAAAATTGAATCATCGACTTTAACAAGCCACAGAGGTTAAATCCGAATTGATTTGTAAAAAAAGGATATCTCACACTGATTCACCCCCCTCTCAGTGTGAGACCTACGATGATCCTTATCAAGTGGTATCAAAGTGGTTCCTCTGTTGATCTAATTTTTTTTTTTGCTTTAAAGTGAAGTTGTGCATTGTTATGTGAGCTTTTATCTCTACTGTTGCTTGAGATCATGGATAGCATGAATAGTGTTAATAGCAAGGGCATCCTTACGTTTGATGGACAGAATTATCAATTATGGAAGAATAGGATGCTCCTATATTTGATGTCTCTTGATCTTGATGTGTTTGATTCTGCTGTTAGTGGCTTCATCCTTATTATTGAAGGTGATCCTATGATGCCAACTGATAAGAAGAACTTTAAGTGTGATGGAAAGGGGAGAAATGCCTTATATTCCTTCCTGTCAAATAAAGAATTCACCAAGGTGATGGGGTGCAACACTGCTAAGCAAATCTGGAATAAACTGAATAACATCTATGAAGAAGACAAGGTTGTGAAGGAAGCCAAGTTATAAATTTAGAGGAGCAGATTTGAAGACATAAGGATGCAAAACGATGAGATTGTGGATGCATTCTTCATAAGAGTCAACAAAATTGTGTACTCCATCAAAGGTTATGGAGAGGAGATCCACAATGCCACTATCGTAAGGAAAATAGTCAAAACCTTGCCAAAAACTTATAACGCCAAAGTCTCTTCCATAGAAGATAGAGATCTGGATAAGTTACCCTTAGATTACCTGCACAGCACATTGATGGCTTATGAAATAACAATAGACCCAATAAAGAAAGAAAAGAAGTCTAAGGTTGAAAAGGAGCTGGCTTTCAAGGCAATGAAGAAGTTAAAAATTAAAGACCAAAAAGAGGAGTCTGATAGTAACTTTAAGGAAGAAGATAGTGATATTCAACTGGATGAAGTCATGGCATACATTACCAAGAACTTGTGGAAAGGAAAAGGGAAGTACAAGGGAAAATTACCCTTGAAGTGCTTTAGTTGTGGAGACATAGGGCACTTTGCCATGGACTACCCAAAGAGAATAGAAGCAAGCAGTGATGATGATGATGAGCCTACCCTAAGGTGGAAAACAAAGAAATCCAGTTGTCCTAAAGCTGGAAATTCAAGTGCCAAAGGGAAAAAACAATACTTTAGATCCAAAAAAAGAAATTATTTGAGCAAGTTGGATAAAAAAGATTCTAAAGAAGAAGTTGATGATGATGCTACAAAGAATGTGCTGCTTACTCAAGAAAATGATGATTAAGAATCTTCAAATGATGAGGAATCAATAGAAGAGGAAGAGGATAAGTTGATGTAACAACTTGAGAATGAGTTAAGAGCTTGTTTGCACAAAAATAGCAAGCTTGAAAAAGAGGTAAAGCTCAAGAAGCTGTATAAAAATTTTGCTGTTGATGAATCTAATCTCCAGGTGAAAGAAAAGGAGTTTGAAGCAAAAGAGGAGGAGTACGTGAAGAAGATTAAGGAGATGATTGTACTTAAGGCAGAGCAACGCAATATACACAAAGACCTTGACACTAAGGTGATTGCATAAAAGCAAAAGATGCTGACTTTGCAAGCCAAGCTTCATAAGGTTGACTCCGAACTAAAGAAGCATAAAGAAAGCTTTATGCAGGCCATAGAAGTGAAAGGAAAGACATCATCAGCAAGTACCATCAAGAAGGATGCTACCAAAAAGTTGGATAAGTGTCTAAGTAATCAAAGACCTTATTCCATGGGAGAGAAAGGACTTGGCTACATTGAAAAGCCGAGTGAGAAGGTAAAAGAAAAGAAGAAGATTATGTTTGTGCCTAAAAGTAAGCATAATGATGTGATGGAGAAGAGAGAGTAACCCAAGTTAAAATGGGTTAAGAATGGTGAAGACTCTTAACCAAAGGAGACAAGCTGTCATAGATGGAGAGAAGGCTGTCATACCAATTGCTAAAGAAAGGAGATATGGATTTGGTAAGAGAAGTAAATTTAGGTTTGAAGGATTTTTCTGGAGTTGTGGTAAGTATGGGCACAAGGCTAACACTTGTTGGAACATTCAACCTATAATGAAAAGGAATGTGAGGCAAGAGTCTAGGGGGAGACTTTGACAAGAAAGGAGACAGTCTCAAGTGGAAAGAAGTCATATTCCACTGAGAAACAGTTTTGATTTGTTAGGAGAGATCTGTGGAAGATGTGAAAGGGTTGGACATACTGCTAAGGATTGCTTGACATTGCTGCCTGGTTAAGAAGTGCAAAGGAGAACATGCTAACCATTGTTGCCTGATCAAAAAGTGGAAAGGAGAACACCTACACATACTCCCACATTTGGCCAAAGAAGAAAAAAAGGAAGAGAAACATCTATGGTTGTGGAAGTAGCTTTAAAAGCTTTCAAGAAAGAAAAACCATGGATCCTAGATAGTGTCTACTTTTCACACATGATAAGAGACTCCAAGATGTTGAAGGGAGTAGCAAAATATAATCGAAGGTCTGTTAGATTTGGTAATGATGGTGCCTTTAAGATTCAAGGTATCAGTGTTACTAAAATTAGAGCAGAAAAGTTGAAATCAAAGAGAAAGTGTTTTATGTTGAAGGGCTAAAACATAATCTTATTAGAGTTAGCCAGCTGTGTGATGATAGACATAAAGTTACTTTTAACAAGAGTGGCTGCACAGTAAAGAGATTAAGAGATGATGCTGTTCTTACTAAGCGTGAAAGAACAAATGGAAACTTATACTAAGTTTCCAAAAGTAAAAACACATGTCACATGAGCTCCAAAGATGAGAATATGCTATGGCATAGAAGATTGGGACATCCTGGACAAAAGAAGCTGAACTTAAGTATTCAGCCACCCTTTAGAGGCTAAGGTATAAATCTAACCCTTCTCCACTTCCCACTTCTATTATTCTTCAGATTTGTTGGCAAAGGGGGAGATATTTTGCATAAATCCAAAGAAAGTATATATTGATAAAAATGAGGAGTAACTTGATGGATATAGGGGGAGAACTTGTTAAAGGGAAAAAGCAGAAAGGGGGAGTTAAACCCGATTAAAGGAGATGCATGTTTTAAGAGGAGCTATGAGTGACAATATGCAGGGGAGTTGTAAATGTAAACGATTGTTATATGTGTATTGTTGGATTTAATGTGTTGCCAACAAATTCAAAGTGGGAGATTGTTGAGCCCATCTTTAATGGCTAATGTTGGATTTGTTGTCAACACTATCTTACATGGTTATATGTGTTGATTTTATGTTATGAATGCTATTAAGATATAGAGAGGTCATTGGGTAAAGCCGGTGATGACAGGTTAACCCTGGTATTGAGGAGTCAATGTTGACTGTGACCCTAAATTTTAGGGGTCAAGATTGATCGTTAACCCTAAATTTTAGGAATCAAATCCAGCTGTTAATTGTAGGGCAACATGTGGGAATTCATGATGATCATTGATGATCATGTAGCTCTAATCCTAAGGCTTTATAAATATCCTTAGACATCTTACAAGAAGGGTATGTACTGCAGAAAATTGAGAGAGCCGGGCAAAGAGAGTGGTGAGCGGTAAACCTAAGGAAAAAGAGAGTTGAACGGTAAAATAGGAGGCAACCATTAAGCAAGGGGCAGCCGGTCAAGGAGAGTACAGTAGCCACTAAGGATAGGTAGCAAGGCAACTGGCCAAAAAGAGTGTAGTAGCCACCAAGAAGAAGCAACAAGGTGCAGCCAGCCAAGGAGGAAAGAAAGAGAGCAAGGTAGCCAGCCACCCATACTAACAAACCCTTCCCAAGATAGCCATCGCACCAGCAAGCCCTCACAAAGGTGATAGCAGCAGTCGACCACCACACCAGCACATCCAGGAGGCTTCCCTACACCCGTTGCACATCCAGGAGGGCATATCAGCAACAACAACATGTCCCAGCATGTCCAAGAGACTTCCTAGCAATAGAAGCATGTCCAAAAGGCTTCCCAGTAGCAACAGCACATCTAGGAGGCTTCCTTGCACCAATAGCATGTCCAGGAGGCTTCTCAGCAGTAGCAGCACATCCAGGAGGCTTCTCAGTAGCAACAGCACGTCTAGGAGGATATAACCGCACCAGCAAATACCATTAAGGCAATAACTGCACCAACAAACATCACCAAGGCAGTAGTCGCACCAGCAAACCAACAAAACAGCCAAGGAAGACAAACTAGAAGGAGGCAGAAGTAACAACACAAGGGTTTTGCACCAATAACCAACGTGGAGCAGTAGGTGGTGCACCAATAGACAGTGGTAACATGCGGGGATAGTAATAGTGGCGTGAGAAGACAACTATAGTGCGCACAGATAGCAGCAGCAGTGCAAAAAGATAGCTACAGCGTGCAGAGAGAGCAGCAGTGGTGCGAGAAGACAGCTGCAGCGTGTGAAGATTGCAGCAGTTACGGGAGTAGATAGTAGCAGTGCACTCGGATAGCAGGAACAGCACGTGTGGACAGCAGTTGCAACACATGCAAATAGCAGCAATGCATGCAGACAAAAGCAGCAGCGCCCATGGACAGCAGCAACAGTGTGTGCAGACAATAGGAACAGCACATGTGGAGTGCTTGCAAATAGTAGTAGCAGCGCAAATGGACAATAGCAGCTATGCGTGCGAACAGTAGGAGTAGCACGCGCGGATAGCATGAATAACAGGTGCGAATAGCAGTCGCAATGTGTGCAGACAGTAGCCGAGGCGCGTGCGAACAGCAACAGCACTGCTTATGTAGACAGCATGCATAGAGAGCGCAAACAACAGGTGCAAAGCGCGCAGATAGTAGTGGCAGCGCATACGGACAGCATTAACAGCACATACGGATATCAGTTGTAGTGCGTAGGACAGTATTAGCAAAGTGTGTGGATAGCAATGGCAGCACACGTAGGAAACACCAGCAATGAAGGAAGAAGAAGATCCATATACTGCTCTAGCAGTCTGTACACATTGAGTGATCTTTCTCCAGGAAAGGTTTTATCACAAATTCTTGATAAACGTGTTAAAAAAGGGTAGGATATCCTTAAAGTGATCGGAAGATCATTGTAAATGGTTAAAGAGTGATCTTTTCACAAGTGGTTAAGGAATGATCCTTCCACAAGCAAATTGTATTCCTTGATAATAAGAGTGGATTATGTGATTCAGGAGGGATCCTATCATATTATAAACGTAGCTCACATATTGTGGGTGAACCACGTAAAAATTGTCATGTGTGCTTGGGTGCTTGTGCATTAATTTATATTCGTACGGTCGTGCTCACATAAAGGAGAAAGATAAAAATTGAATCATCGGCTCTAACAAGCCATAAAGGTTAAATCCAGATTGATTTGTAAAAAGATGATATCTCATATTGATTCACTTCCCCTCATAATATGAGACCTACAACAGTCCTCATCACTTTATAGATAAGGATTTCAACTCAATGTTCAAAAGGACTACTAAGTTGGGATTCATTAAAGGTTTATTGCTCAAGAATGGTATTCAATTAACACATTTGTAGTTTATGGATGATAACATCATCTTTAGTGAAACAAGGGATAAGTCAACAAGGAATTATAAGAGGATCCTTAAATGTTTCCATTGTTGTTGTTCCCATAGCCTTGTATGGGTTGTAATTGTTATCAACTAGGTTTAAGTGTGCAAGAAAGTAAAGCCACATGGAAGGGTAAGAAGGTAAATCCACATAGAAGGTCAAGAACGTAAATCCGTCGCGTAAGCCTTGGAGGGGCAAGAACGTAAATTCGCTGCAAATAAGCCCTATTAGGGTTTCATGAAAGAGAGTATATAAAGACCTTGGAAGACAAAACTAGGGTAAGGCCAATACAATTGAATACACGGCAAAACACAAAAGTGTGTGGACAGCCAAACAGAGAAAATAGAAAAACACAACATACGGCCAAAGCACACTGACGGCAAGAGAACGGCAGAACAGGGGATGACAAAATAGAAAAGAAGCTGTAGTGAACAGTAACCGTCGAGTAAACAGTAGCCGTCGAGTGAACAGTGGAGCCATGGATGGAAGAAGAAGAGAAAAAGAAAATTGTAGTTGTCGTCAGGCGAAGGAAAGAAGAGGACAAAAAAAAGAAAGAAAGAAAATCGGCACACCACCGATACGCCCAAAATACACCCAAAGAAGAGAGAGTAACCGTTGATGAGAAGGAGAGAGAAAACGTAGCTGTCGTTGGAAAAGAGGAAAGGTCAACAGAATCGAGAGAGAGAGACAGACGAAGAGTAAGACACCACTGGAAGAGCAGATAGCAGATCTGCGATGGCATGAGACAAACGGGTCAACACGGCTGGACAGTGAGAGAGAAACAACGACATAGCAAGAGAGAGAAATAGGTCAATGGCACAACAGAGTGGACGATTGATGGAAAAACAGATAGAGACGGCCGAAGGTGGGTGAAAGGCAACTAGCGGAAACCTAAGAACGACCAAATCGGAGTCGACGGGAAGGCGAGAAAAAGAAAACATGACCAAAATCAAAGATGGCTGGACGGCAGAACAGAGGTGAATGGCGGTAAGAGAGAGAAATCTGGCTGAACGGTAAGAGAGAGAAATCCGGTTGGACAACAAGAGAGAAAGAAACGGACAGGTAAGTCGTGAGACAATAAGATCATGGGGCAAGGAGACGGGTGAGATCGTGAGACGGTAAAAGCAGGAGTTGTGTGATACAACATAGAGAAGAACTTCGGTGAAACATCGAAAAGAACTCAACGTATTTGCAGATTTCTTCAAGAGAGGTTAGGGAGCGTTGCGGTGAACTTCTAAGCGGCAGTGAAGCAGCCTTTCAATTCAATAGAGGCAAAACAAGTTAGAAGAAGGGTAGACACAGTAAGTGAAACTCTTTGTATTGTACTTGCTTAGTAATTGCAATATTGAAAGGAGCAAAGAATTAAGATATCCATTGTAACTAGAATTCTCAAGTATTGTGGATAGTCTTGGTAAGAGAGAGTCCCTACCATCGTGGATGTACATCACATTGACGAAACCACGTAAATCTCGTGTGTCCTTAATTTGCTTTACGTTCTGTGCTTTGAATTGAATTGTGAACGCAACTAAAGTATCAGCCAACCCATAACCTAACGAAGACCTAAACAAGAAAATTCGTATTGTCTATTAGGCAAGGTGTCTGAAAGGTGACTTTGGGGACTATTGTGATTAGTAGGTAGCAATAGATCTACCTTAGTCAAGTCTGAGAAAGAGTTTGCTTTTAAGAAGAGGTTATAGTTGTTCACTTACCTGCGAATTGCGAATTATGGTGATACTGATTCATCTCCCCTCTCAGTATCATAAACTAGTAGATCCAAGGGAGAAGTCGGGAACTTCAATTGGTATCAAAGCATTGGTTCACCAGTTTGAAACTTAACAGCTTGGTGTACTAGTTTGAAGGGATTCAGAAGTTTGACTTGCTCAGCATACTGAGAAATAGAAGCTAGTACCAGCACTAGCACCACTTACAGCAAGAAGGTTCCAATCTTTAACGAAACCAACTACCATATGTGGAGAGCAAGAATGCAAGTGGTATTTGCAACCATGGGCATGAACATGGTGAAATGTGTACAGGAGGGTTTTGTGACTCTAGAAGAAGGTAAAGACCCAACCCCAGAGGAGTTAAGGCAGTTTGAGATAAATGGGAAGGCCTCAAATGTCATCATTTTAGCATTGATAGATACTAAATATGCTAGAATTATGGACTGCAAATCTGCCAAGGAGATATGGGACAGATTGCAGAAAGTCTATGAAGGTGATGGCAGAATGAAGGAGGCTAAGCTTCAAGTGTTCAAAGAGAGATATGAATCTTTCAGAATGCAGAAGAATGAGACAGTTCAAGAGTTCTTCACCAGGGTTATTGACATTGTAAATGACTTGAGAAGTCATGGGAAGAACAAGAAGGACTCATTAATTGTGAAGAAAATTCTGAGAATTCTGCCTGAGAGGTTTGCCTCAAAGGTAACAGCCATAGAGGAGAGTAGAGATCTCAATTCTATGTCTCTGCATGATCTCCAGTGCAATCTCATTACATATAAGATGAGGATAAAGTCAGCTGAAAACTTTACAACAATGAAGGTATCAAAGGAGGCAGCTTTCAAAGCTATGAAATACTTAAAGATAAGAGAAGAGGAAGAATCATCCAATGATGATGATGATGATGATGATGATGAGGAAGAAAGTGAATCTGAAGTGTTGGCTTACTTCACAAGAAAAGTCAATAAGGGGTCTAAGAAGGGAAAAGGACAGTTGTCCTTGAGATGTTATTGTTGTGGGCAGACTGGACACTTTGCTTCTCAGTGTAAAGTGAAACTTGATGATGAAGATGAAGATAGTGATGATGAGCAAAATTCAAGATGGAAAAGATCATCATTCAAATCAAAAAAGTCCAGTAAGAAGATTGTCAACCCACAGAGGAAGAAGAAAGGCTCATTCAAGAGTTATGTGAGGCAGACAAAAGAAGTTGATGAGGAGGAAGATGAAGACTCATCAAATGAGCATGCCTTTATGGCATCAACACAAGTTGGTAACTCAACCTCTGAAGAGGAAGAGGAGGTTGATGAAGAAAAGTCAAATCTTGAAGCTGAGTTGGAAGCAGCTTCAAAGGAGATAATCAGAAGGGGCAGAACCATAAGAAGGTTGGAGGCCCATATAAAACAAGTTGAAGCAAAGTCTGAGGAAGCTGAAAGTCAAAAGGATGAAATAAGGGCTGAACGTATTGACTTAAAGAGAAGATTTAAAGAACAGATTAAAATATGTGAAGACCTTATAATAGTGCTTGGTTCAAGGACTTCGACAATTGAAGAAATGGAGATAGAGTTGCTGAGACTTTAGCAACAACTCAAAAAGAGTGAGGAGAACTTGCAGAAGTTTAAAGTGGTAGGAGAAACAAGCTCTGCAAGGGAAAAGAAGAATGAGACTTTGCCACAGAAGTTGAAAGAGAAGGCTATGACTCAGGTGAAGATAACTAAAGAAAAGAAGACAGTTATCAAACCAAAGCCAGGGCGAAAAAGGATGTATGTGGTTAAAGAGTAGTAGCCCATAGTTGCTACATCTTAGGAAGAAAAGAAAGTCAGCCAGCCAAGGGCAATGGCTGAACAGAAAAAGGAGAAGAAGGTGGCTGAAATGAAAGCCACACAAGCAAAGAAGCTAGCAACCTTACCTACACAACAAGTAATGAACAAAAGAAAACAAGCTAGGATTAGACCCAAGAAGAGGCAGTTTCAAGGTCATTGCCTTTATTGTGGAGTTTGGGGTCAGAAGGTGAGTAACTGTTGGTGGAGAAGGCCAGTATATGTCTCCAACTTGAGAAGATACAACACTACATATAGGGGGAGACAATACAAAACTCAGAGGAGAACTCCTGTCGTGAGTTCTTGCACATACTGTAAAAGGCAAGGACACACTAACGATGATTGTTGGTGGAAGCCCAAACCAGTAGCTTCAAAGAACAAGTTTGCTATATTGGCAGACTTGGAACAATGTGAAAGGTGTGGGTAGGATGGCCATAATGCCAAGAGATGCATGACACTTCTCCCTGAGCAAGAGAAGGCATTCAATGGCACAGTAAAAACAAGCGGTGTAGTCAAAGTTAAGAAAAAGGAGAAAGCTATCTTCTAGCCAGTTCAAAAGAAGGAATATAGAGCAAAAAGGGAGGTGGCTAATATAGCTGAAATTGCACTAAAGGCTGATTTCAAGGATAAGCAGTGGATCCATGATAGTGGATGCACTTCGCACATGATGGGAGACAAGAGTAAATTATCAAAGCTAAACAAATCAAGAGAAGGCAGAGTCAAGTTTGGCAATGATGATTTACTCAACATCAGTGGTCAGGGGTCAATGAATATTGGAAAAGGAAAGTTGAAAGATGTTCTGCACGTTAAAGGACTCAGATATAATCTAGCATTTATCAGCAACTATGCAATGAAGACCATAAGGTAATATTCATAAAAACAGGTTGCTAAGTAAAGAGTAAAGAAGGCAATACTGTTGCAGCCGAGAAGAGAACAGCTGGAAATTTGTACATGATTGATGAGGACAAGACAAATAGCTGTCTACTTATAAAGGAAGAAGAAAATCAACTCTGGTATAGGAGGTTGGGACACTTATCACAGAAGAACATGAGGAAGCTGACCACTACTCATGCAATCAAAGACATTCCCGACCTTAAGAAAGAGAGAGAGTATGTTTGCTCGGCATGCTCTAAAGGAAAACATGCCAAAAAGCAGTACAAGACCAAAGAGTTCAGTTTTGATGCAGTGCTTGACATTATGCATACTGATTTGTGTGGACCAATGAGGACAAAAGGGTTGAAAGGTGAGAGGTACTTCATTTTGTTTGTTGATGATTATTCAAGAAGGACCTGCCTCATGCGCCTCAAACACAAGTCAAAAGTTTTGAATTGCTTCAAGAGATACAGAAGATTGGCTAAAAATGAGAGTGGAAGGAAGATCAAAGTATTGAGGTCAGATCAAGGCACTAAATTTATAAATAAAGCTTTTGAAGGTTATCTTAAGAAGCTAGGAATTCATCATCAAATGGCAGCAACAAGAACACCTCAACAGAACAGAGTGGTAAAGAGGAAAAATAGAGCTGTGGTTGAAATGGCGAGAACTCTACTGCTGGAATCCAAGCTTCACACAAGACTTTGGATAGAAGCAACATTTACAGCCGTACATTTACTAAACAGAGTATTACTAAGGCCCAATACTGATAAGACTCCATATGAGCTATGGAGTGGGAAGAAGACAACAGCCAAGTATCTTAGAGTCTTTGACAGTCCATGTTTTATGAAGGACAAGGAGCAAAATTTAGGAAAATTCAACGCTAGGTCTAATGAAGGTATCTTTGTGGGATACTCAGAAAAGACAAAAGGTTACAGAGTTTTCCTGCATAAGTTGGGAAAAGTGATCACTTCCAGTGATGTGAGAATGGATGAGAATTGGAAAACAATGTAGAATGAAGAAGTTGAGGACAATGAAGAAGATGACTTCAATGTAGATGAAGAATCAGACTAACCTGAAGAAAAGGAAAAAGAAGTAAGTTCAGACTCGGAGAAGAGTGAGTCTGAAGATGAAGAAAGAGATCCTCTTGCAACTAAGACTATGCAAGAAAGAAAGCCAAAGAAAATGTGGACCAGTGCTCATTAAGAAAATCAGATCATAGGTGACCCATCAGCAGGAGTTACAACAAGAAGAAGAATTGTGGGAGCTACTGCTTTGCTCTCACAAGTTGAATCTAAATTTGTTAAAGAGGCTACACAAGATCTAACTAAATCTTTGTCCATAGAGCTGTTTGAAAAGCACAGATTGAATCTATCTGTGCAAATGCCTCCTTAAGCTTGAAGTTTAGGTGAATCCTCCATCTCTACTTTGCGAGTTTTTCAAATTTGTAATTGGTTCGCAAAGGGGGAGAGAAGCAACAGTGCAGGGAGAGCTGTTAAGAAAGGGGGAATGCATATTTAGGGGGAGTTGAAACTACTACACAGTGGCTTTTGTTATAAGTGTTGCCAACAATTACAAAGGGGGAGATTGTTGTTCCCACAACCTTGTATGGGTTGTAATTGTTGTCAACTAGGTTTAAGTGTGCAAGAAAGTTAAGCCACATGGAAGGGCAAGAAAGTAAAGCCACATGGAAGGGCAAGAAGGTAAATCCACATGGAAGGGCAATAACGTAAATCCGCTGCATAAGCCCTGGAGGGGCAAGAACGTAAATTCGCTGCAAGTAAGCCCTATTAGGGTTTCATGGAAGAGAGTATATAAAGACCTTGGAAGACAAAACTAGGGTAAGGCCAACACAATTGAATACACGGTAAAACATAAAAATGTATGGACGACGAAACAGAGAAAACAGAAAAACACAACATATGGCCAAAGCACACCAACGGCAAGAGAACGACAGAACAGGGGATGACAAAATAAAAAGGAAGCCGTAGTGAACAGTAACCGTCGAGTGAACAGTGGAGCCATCGATGGAAGAAGAGAAAAAGAAAATTGTAGCTGTTGTCAGGTGAAGGAGAAAAGAGGACCAAAAATAAAAAGAAAACCGACACACCACCGATACACCTAAAAAACACTCAAAGAAGAGAGAGTAGCCGTCGACGGGAAGGAGAGAGAAAACATAGCTGTCGTCGGAAAAGAGGAAAGGTCGACAGAATCGAGAAAGAGAGAGACGGACGAAGAGTGAGACACCACCAGAAGAGCAAACAGCAGATTTGCGATGACATGAGACAAACGGGTCGACACGGCTAAACGGTGAGAGAGAAACTACGACACGGCAAGAGAGAGAAACGGGTCAACGATAAAATAGAGTGGATGATCGATGGAAAAACAGATAGAGACGGCCGAAGGTGGGTGAACAACAACCGGCGGAAACCCAAAAACGGCCAAATCGGAGTCGACGGGAAGGCGAGAGAAAGAAAACACGGCTAAAATTAGAGATGGCTGGATGGTAAGAGAGAGAAATTCGGCTAAATGGTAAGAGAGAGAAATCCAGCGGTAAGAGAGAGAAATCCGGTTGGACAGCAAGAGAGAGAGAAACGGACAGGCGAGTCGTGAGATAATGAGATTGTAGGGCAAGGAGACAGGTGAGACCGTAAGACGATGAAAGCAGGAGTTGTGTGATACAACATAGAGAAGAACTTCAGCGAAGCATTGAAAAGAACTCAACATATTTCTAGATTTCTTCAAGAAAGGTCAAAGAGTGTTGCAGTGAACTTCTAAGTGGCAGTGGAGTAGCCTTTCAATTCAATAGAGGCAAGACAAGTTAGAAAAAGGGTAGACACAATAAGTGACACTCTTTGTATTGTACTTGCGTAGTTATTGCAATATTGAAAGGAGTAGAGAATTAAGACATTCATTGTAACTAGAATTCTCAAGTATAGTGGATAGTCTCGGTAAGGAAGAGTCCCTACCATTGTGGATGTACACGTTGATGGAACCACGTAAATCTCATGTATCCTTAATTTGCTTTACGTTCTATACTTTGAATTGAGTTGTGAACACAGCTAAAGTATCAGCCAACCCATAACCTAACAAAGACCTAAACAAGAACATCTGTATTGTCTATTAGGCAAGGTGTCTGAAAGGTGACTTTGGGGATTATTGTGATTAGTAGGTAGCAATAGATCTACCTTAGTCGAGTCTGAGAAAAAGTTCGCTTTTAAGAAGAGGTTAAAGTTGTTCACTTACCTACGAATTGCGAATTATGGTGATACTGATTCACCCCCCCTCTCAGTATCACAAACTAGTAGATCCTAGGGAGAAGTCGGGAACTTCAATTGTTGTGCTAGATTAAAAATTAACCTCGTAAAGATTGTGTTACATAGGGTTAAGGCTTATGAGATGAAGATATGGTGGTGGGCCAAGTTTTAGGGTTGTGGGGTCAGGTTGTTGCCATTGAAATATCTTGGGCTTCCACTAGGCATGAATCGATAAGCTAAAGTTTTATAGGATATAATCATTAAGAAAATGGAAAATCTATTGGCATAGTGGAAAGTGCAATTTTTGCCAAAGGTCAAATAAGTAGTACTCCTAAAATCTTGCTTAAGATCATTAATTTTATACTTTATATCCCTATTCAAGATGCCAATAAGCATAGAGAAATGGATCGAAAAAATCCAATGATCCTTCTTCTAGGGTAGAGAAGTTAATAAGAAATGAATGTACTAAGTTAGTTAAGGCTTTATATTTAAATAAAAAAAAATGAGGTGAATTGGGCATTGGCAACCTCTATGATACCAACATAAAGTTGTTTTCAAAGTAACTATAGAGGGTAGAGAGTGCTAATAATGCATTTTGAGTCAAAGTCTTTAAAGTTCGATATAGGGAATGTTGTTTAGAGCCTTGGAAGTGGTCATTACAATGCTCATAGATGTCTTTAGTATGGTTTGGTTGCCATGGTAAAAGGATGATAGGGACATGGAAGTGACAAAGTCTCACTACAACTATTTGGTGGGTGATAGCAAGAAATGGACTTTTGGAATTAAGTTTGGATAAACGACATACCACTAGCTAGCAAAATTTCAGGGTTTTTTGCATTGTCAATAGTGAAAGAAAGCTCGATAAATAACTTTAACAATGGGAGAATAATCGATGGATATGGAATTCTCATTAGTAGCAAACACTGTTCGATTGGGAGAAGGACTTACACATCGAGTTCATGAACCTTATTTCAACCTATCAACCAATAACATATGAGTTGGATAAATTTATATGGCATTAGGTGATGGAAGGGTAATTCTTAATGAGATCCTTTCATGACTTCTAAGATTATCTTCATGGTCTAGTGGAAGGTAAGACATTAGGTATATGGTAAATGTAGGCTTTGCCTAAAATAGAGATCTTAGGGTGGTAATTTATTATAAATCATCTCTTAGTTAAAAAAAGATTATGTATCTTCAGGAGCCCTAATAGTGACATCACTTACTCACTTTGCTTTGTGATGCCAAAATGAACCCCTTATCTGTTTCTTTATTGCCCTTAAGTATGGGCAATCTAGTGTTTCTATTTGCAATGGTGGAGTGTCTTAAGGGTGGTTCGAGGATTGATAAAGATATGTGGAAGATATGGTATGGATTAAGCCAAATTTGCATATCAAAGGAGATATGGTTGATGGAATTTTATATGATAGTATGGTTTATCTAACCAAGGACAAATGGCAACATTTTTAGAAGTAAATCATTTCTGGTTGATGAGACTTACATAATGCTTCAAGTATAGCCCCAACAATGCATTCACCCTCTTGGTTTGACTATTAGTTTGGGGACAAAAACTTATGGAGAAGTTAAACTCGGACTCTATTAGCTTGAACAACTCCATCTAAAAATTTTTGGTGAAATGAGTGTCTCTATCACTCATAATCATCTTTGTTATCCCCCAATACTTTACCATATGTTTAAAAAATAGGCATGCTACATGCTACATCTTTGGTTGTAAACTTCATGGGCATAAGGATGAACACACCATACTTGTTAAATCGATCCATACTACCATAATGTTGCTATATCTATTGGACTTTTATTGGCATATGATGAAATCTATCAAAATGCTCTCTTATGGCTTCTTCAAAATGGGTAAGGGCTCTATTAATCCTAATAATTGTTGTTTTATCTTGTCTTGTTGACATGTGATATAAGTTTTCATATAAAGCTCAATGTTATTTCGCATTTGAGACCAATAATATGCACACTATATAAGTGCCAATGTATAATATTTACCTAGATGTCTTACCCATTTTAAGTCATGACACTCTTTAATAATAGCCTTCCTTAACCCTTGCCACTTCAGTACATAAACTTTATGGCTTTTAGTAGCAAGCACTCCATTTTTAAGCTAAAATTGGTGTATCTTCCCATTACTTGCTAACTCCATTAAACTGTTGACTTATAGATCATGCTCAAGTCTCTCCTTAACTTGCTCTACCAAAGGAAAGCTCAAACTTATGGTGATAGCTAATTCAACAAATTCAAATTAGACTTACCTAACTCATACTTTATCACAAATTCAAATTCTACTAAGAAAACTTGCCACCTCATTTGTTTTAGTGTTAACTTTTTTTGATTAAGGAAATAGCTTATGGTGATGTCAGTCTTTATAACCAATTTGGGTCCTAACAAGTAATGTCTCTAAGTTTGCAAGCAATGTACCATCATGGTTGTCTTTTTCTCTTGGGTTGTATATTGATGCTTAGGATCATTTAACTTATGGCTCTCATAAGCAATAGGATAACTCTTTTGCATCAAGACACCATTAACCATAAAACCAAAAGTATCAATGTATACCTCATATGGCTTAGTGTGGTCAAGGGCCAACATTAATTCTTTGATTACTACTTGCCTAAGCATCTCAAATGCTCTTCGGCACCTAACATCCCAATTCCATGTTTTATTTTTGTTCAACAAATCAATGAGTGGAGATGTAATGGAAGAGTAACTTTTGATAAATCTTATATAATAGTTGACAAGGTCTAGGAAAGATTACAACTTGGTTACTTTCTTTGGTGGCACCCAATTATGGATGACATACACTTTGGACTTGTTTATCCTCAGCTTACGTTCACCAACTATGTGTCTTAAGAATATTACCTTTATTAAGCAAAGGCACACTTATCCCTTTTCATGAACAGCTCATTCTCCTTTAATACTTAGAAAACTTATCGTAGATGCTCAACATTCTCCTCTAGTGTTTTACTGTAGATGACAATATCATCCAAGTATATTACAACAAATTTATCTAAAAGCGACTAGAAGACTCAATTTATAAGAGTATAAAATGTGGCAGGGATGTTAGTAAGTCCAAAGAGCATTACTAAGAACTTAAAGACATACCTCATAACATAAGTAGTCTTTGGCTTACTCCTTCTACAATCTTTATTTAAGAATATCCTAATTTGAAAACTAGCTTAGTGAATTACCTTACTATATCAAGTTGATCAAACAAGTTAGCTATCAATAGAATGAGATATTTATTCTTAATAGTTATCTTATTGAGTGTTTATAATTGATTCATAAACAAAGTGACCCATTATGCTTTTTCTAAAAAAGCACGAGTGCACCATATGGAGTCTTCAATGGCTAAAGTAATCGGTATCCAACAACTTCTTAAAATGCCTTCACAAGTCCTTAAGCTCAAGTGGCATCATTTAATAAGGCCCTATAATGAGTGATCTTACATTAGGGATCAACTTTATCTTATGATTCACCTCACACTTTAATGGAAACCTTTTTAGTAATCGAGTGACATAACATTCTTAAACTCCTCAAGGACATGAATGATTCCTAAGGCAAGTCATATGGTGATGAATCCTTTTTCTCTTCCTTCAATGCCATAAGGAAGGTAAGTTATGCCTTTTTTACACCTTTAGAAAGTTGTATGGTTGAAATTTGCTTAGACTTGAGGCTTGTCTCCCTTGCCAAAGGTACCATACACATAATGCTTTTCTCTAAGATACACATTATGTTAGCAAAATGAATAAACATGACCTTAACATGATCCATAAACACCATGCCAAACACAACAAGATAATCATCCATTAGAACAATAGAAAAGTCCACAAAGCCACACCACTCACCTAAGCTTACCTCTATGTCACAAACAATGCCAAAGATGGACTTGGTCTCTAAATTCACTGCCTTAAACTATCCTTACTCCTTGTTATACTTAATGCCTAACCATTGTGCTTCCTCTACTCGAAGGAAGTTGTTAGAAGCTCTAGTACCTATTAGTGCTCTTACTACTTATCTACCAACCTTTGCTTCCATATATAATCATCCTTTTATCTCAGTCTTAGGCATTTTAACCATGACTTTAATGGCATTTAAAATTTGCAAGTATCCTATCTTTATCTCCTCACATTGCCATTATTACTCCTTTCTTTCTTTAACTAAGGCAAAAAGTTTGGCTTTCTTCAGGTAGTCTCTTGCCTTATGTAACCCATCATAAAAGAAGTATTTGAAAGTTGGCCTATCACCCCTTTTATCATTCTTAGTGCTCTTCCCCTCCCTATGCTTATTAGGTTTATGGGAACTCTCTTTATTTGGATAGCTATCTCCCCTACTCTTTCCCTTGCCACCATTGTTCTTATAAGACTTAGGCTTATCAAGTTTCTTAAACTTTATTAGCAACTCAGTAATGGAAATAATAATGGTAAGATCTTGGGCACCATGCCTTTAAATCTCCATCTTCATCCAATTGTGTAGGTCATCCTTAAACACAAAGAATGCTTCCTTGTTAGGATAATCAGGAATTTCTAATAGCACTTTGGAGAACTTTTTCATATATTCTTAATACTTCCATTTTGTTAAAGATGCCTTAACTTCACTCTCACCTCTTCCTTGGTATTCTTCAAATAGAATTGTTGTTTAGGTTTTTTCTTAAACTCATCACATGTATTAATGGTACAAGTATCCCTTTCGATATTATTATACCTCCTTCTCCACCATACCATTGTAGTATTTACAAGGTATAGTGCAATATTATTAATCTTCTTAGCATCCTCTACCACCTTAAATGTCTTAAAGTATTGCTTCAAGCGTTATTGATAAAAAACCCACTAGGTAACCTGCCCTAAGAACCCTTGAATCAAATTTTTATGCACACACCAAAAAGCTAAGAATCAAGTTAAATTGATCAAATTAAAACTTTAAGGAAACTAAGTCCTAAAAGCCTTAATTTTAAGATGCCACAAAGGTTGATCACTTCCTTAATAAGTCAAGGCAATGTATTCTTCTAAGAACACAAGAAAGCAAAACAAAACTTCCTGAAAATACTTTAATATTATTCATTCTCATTTTACATAGTTGTAGCCGTTATATAGGCATATAACATGCCTATATAGGAAAGACTTTAATTATAAAGGATACTTTTAATTAAGAAATACAAATTTGCCTTGATGTAGGAATGCTTAAAAGACTACAACTAATGACAACTAAGCAAAAAAGTTAAAGTAAAAACCTTAGCTAATGTATTAAGACTCAACCAAACCTACAAGCCTAAATAAAACCAAAAAGTTAAGTTTTTTACATGTATATTTGGCCTTAACATAAAATCTAATAATCCAAAATAAAAATAGACCCTTTAATACAACTTAGCATGCGAATCAAGCCTTTCTTTATCTTGTCTATCATCTTGCACATAAAAATAAGTGATTATCCTTGGTGTAGCATTGGAAACTTTTAGAACAACCTTAAAATCTTTTAAAGCAACCTCTTTGTCATACATCTTCATGATTAAGTCTTGTAAAACCTCTTTCATCCTTTTTGTCCTAGTCCTAGTCATTAAACCATTAATTCCTTACAAAAGATCTTAATAATACTTGCTTTGTTACACTTGATCAACACCTTGTGCTCCATCATTCCCCTCTCCTCGAAAGGATTCGTCCTCAAATGATCACATCAAACCAAGATAAGTCAATAATATTAAATGTAGCACTAATATTACCATAGTTTTATGGTAAATCTAACTTGTAGGTATTATTATTAATCCTCTCTAAGACTTGAAAAAATCTGTCTTCTTAAGGCTACAATTTGAACTTTCTTTATAGGGAAAATTGTTCCTTCCTTATATACAAATATACCCAATCACTAGGTTTAAAGACAACCTTCATTCCCTCCTTATTAACTTGCTTAGTATATATTGCTCATTTATCCTTTCAATGTTAGCTTAAACCTTAACATGTAAATCCTTTATAAATGTTTCCTTTTTCTTACCATTAATGTTAGTATGTTCATTAGTAAGCAAAGATATAATATCTAAAAGAGTTAAAAAATTGAAACCATAAACAGCTTCAAAAGGTGACAAAGAAGTTGTAGAATAAACAAATCTATTATAAACAAACTTAACATGTGACAAACACTTTTTCCATTACCTTAAGTTATTTTAAATAATAGTATGTAACAAAGTAGTGAGTGTCCTATTAACTATAGTTTATCCATCCATTTGAGGATGTGCAATAGTAGAAAATAAGAGTTTAATTCTCAATTTATTTCATAAAGCACGCCAAAAACGACTTAAAAACTTAACTTCCCTATCACTAACAATGGTCTTTAACAAACTATGCAAGCATAATAATTTAAGCAAATCAGCAATATGTGTTACATTATTAGTTTTAGAACATACAACAAAATAAGCCATTTTGCTAAAACTATTAACAACAATAAATATGTTATCCTTACCACTCTAAGACCTTGTAATATAAACTCCAATTATATGTAAACAAAACCCAACACCAATATTGGTATAAGTTTATTCTGACATAAGTTAAATGATCAAAGTTCTGACCCAACGATTATGAACAACTAAGAACCATAACTATAGGATTTAGATGCCACTCCTAACAACAACAATGTTAAAGAAGATAAGTCTATGGAAGCAACATACTCAAGTATGAAAATTCAGAATTAGTTCTTAAAGAACAAGAGAAAATAACTCATACACACATAAAAAAATTCTACCTCTATTACTAGCTCAAATCAAAAAGGGAGTTGATACTTTGTAAAACCTTGAACCACTAATGACAAGGGCAAGGTCAAAGAAAATAAAGGAAGCACTCAATAACTTGTTGTGCGATATTTACTTACAAGAAGTTGCTAGGCATGAGTTAAGGATCATAGAGGCTTCACTAGGGCTTACAAATGTGTCATCTATGGAGGAATATGAAAACCATGGCCTTGGGAAGGAAGTTAAAGTTGAGAGCCCGTGTTTGGGCATTTAAATGGGTCATTTTCATAGGTTATATTGTTATGTAATGGGTTGAACGAATTTCAGCATCTTAATGAGTTATTTTCATGGGTTTTTATTATTATTTAGTAGGCTAGACAAATTTCCTTAATAAGCCTGAAGTTCATGACTTCTCCTTAGGATCTACGAGTTTGTGATACTGAGAGGTGGGTGAATCAGTATCACCATAATTTGCAATTTGTAGGTAAGTAAACAACTTCAACTTCTTCTTAAAAGCGAACTCTTTCTCAGACTCGACTAAGGTAGATCTATTGCTACCTACTAATCACAATAGTTCCCAAAGTCACCTTTCAGACACCTTACCTAATAGACAATTCAGATGTTCTTGTTTAGGTCTTCGTTAGGTTATGAGTTGGCTGATACTTTAGTCATGTTTACAACTCAATTCAAAACACAGAACATAAAGCAAATTAAGGACACACGAGATTTACGTGGTTCCGTCAACGTGACATACATCCACGGTGGTAGGGACTCTCCCTTACCGAAACTATCCACTATACTTGAGAATTCCAATTACAATGGATGTCTTAATCCTCTGCTCCTTTCACTATTGCAATTACTAAGCAAGTACAATACAAAGAGTGTCACTTACTGTGTCTACCCTTCTTCTGGCTTGTCTTGCCTCTTTTGAATTGAAAGGCTGTTCCACTTCCGCTTAGAAATTCATCGCAACGCTCTCTAACCTCTCTTGAAGAAATTTGGAAATACGTTGAGTTCTTTCTGATGCTTCGCCGAATTTCTTCTCTACGTTGTCTCACACAACTCTTGCTTTCACGGTCTCACGGTCTCACCTGTCTCCTGGTTTCACTGTCTCACTGTTTCACGACCTGCCCTCACGCTTCTGGTCTGCCGTTGCACATCTGTTGGCCTACACCATGCCTCTGGTTTTACTGGTTTAAGTCACACGACCTACCTTACTGCCGTTGCACCTCTGTTGGCCTGCACCACTCTTATGGTTTTGTTGGTTCAAGTCACATGGCCTACCTCACGCCTCACCTGGTCTCACACCTCACGGATACTGGGTCTGCTCTCCTCATCACTCGTTTCTATTGTACCCCTGTCACACGCACATTTTTGGTTTGTTGGTCTCCCTTTATAGCTTCGTTAGTCTCCTCAGCTTCACAGATTTGTTGCACAGCTTCGCTGGTCTCCCTCATGGTTTTGCTACACAGCTTCCCTGTTTGTTTCAGCTGCACTCCCGTCCATTTCACGATTTTATTGCACTCTCCGTCATAGTTTCTATACACTCCTCCTTCTCGGTTTTGCTGCGCTCTGCACTCCTCCTGTTTCTGCTTTTTGCCCTCACCTCACATTTCTAGTTTTCTTCTCTTCTAGGAGTGGTGCATTTCTGTTTTTGCCCTCACCTCGTGTTTTTGGTTTTCTTCTCTTCCTGGTTTCATGCCTCATGCCTCACCAGTCTGTTTCTAGTTTTCTTCCAACCGGTGTCGTCCATTTCTCTCTCACTGTCTAGCCGGGTCTCCTTTCTTTTGCTCTCCCGTTTCTCTTTAACTTTGGCTCTCCCGGTTCTGGTTTTCATGTTGTCTCCCTCTTCTGGTCTGTATTCGTGTCCTCTTCTCTGGTGTATGTGTTTCTGCTCTTTCAATGGAGTCTCTCTCTTTCCCAGTGGTGTATGTCTGGTCTGGTCTGCTTTTCTGGTGGTGGCTTTCTCTCTCTTATGGTGGTGGGTGCTTGTTGCTGTGCTGGTTACCGTGCTAGTTTTGTCATTTTGCTCTTCTTTTTCCAGCCGTTGGTGTTTTGTGTTTTGCCGTATATTCAATTGTGTTGGCCTTACCCTAGTTTTGTCTTCCAAAGTCTTTATATATTCTCTTCCATGAAACCCTAATAGGGCTTACATGGCGGATTTACGTTATTGTCCTTACGCGATGGATTTACTTTCTTGCCCTTCCATATGGCTTGACCTTCTTGCCCTTCCATGTGGATTTACTTTCTTGCCCCTCCATGTGGCTTTTACCTTTTTGCCCTTCCATGTGGCTTTACTTTCTTGCGCACTTAAACCTAGTTGACAACAATTACAACCCATACAAGGTTGTGGGAACAACAATCTCCCCCTTTGTAATTTTTGGCAACATTCATAACAAAAGCCATTATGCAGCAGTTTCAACTCCCCCTAAATATGCACTCCACCTTTCTTAACAGCTCCTTCTACACTGGTGCTTCTCTCCCCCTTTGCCAACCAATTACAAATTTGAAAAACTCGTAAAGTAGAGATGGAGGATTCACCTGATTTTCAGGCTTGAGGAGGCATTTGCATAGATAGACTCAATCTGTGCTTTTCAAATAACTCTGTGGATAGAGATTTAGCTAGATCTTGTGTAGCCTCTTCAACAAATTTAGGTTCAACTTGTGAGAGTAAAGCAGTAGCTCCCACAATTCTTCTTCTTGTTGTAATCCTGCTGATAATGGGTCACCTATGATCTGATTTTCTTGATGAGCACTGGTCCACGTTTTCTTTGACTTTCTTTCTTACACAGTCTTAGTTGTAAGAGGATCTCTTTCTTCATCAATCACATACAAATTTCCAGCTGTTCTCTTCCCGGCTACAATAGTATTGCCTTCTTTACTCTTTACCTGGCAACCTATTTTTGTGAATATTACCTTATGGTCTTTATTGCATAGTTTGTTGACAGATGCTAGATTATATCTAAGTCCTTCAACATGCAGAACATCTTTCAGCTTTCCTTTTCCAATATTCACTGACCCCTGACCATTGATGTTGAGTGAATCATCATTGCCAAACTTGACTTTACCTTCTCTTGACTTGTTTAGCTTTGATAATTTACTCTTGTCTCTCGTCATGTGTGATGTGCATCCACTATCAAGGATCTACTGCTTATCCTTGCAATCAACCTTTAGTGCAATTTCAACTATATTAGCCACCTCCCTTTTTGCTTTATATTCCTTTTTTTAAATTGGCTAGAAGATAGCTTTCTCCTTTTTCTCAGCTTTGATTACACCGCTTGTTTTCACTGTGCCATTAAGTGTCATCTCTTGCTCAGGTTGAAGTGTCATGCATCTTTTGGCATTATAGCCATCCTGCTCACACCTTTCACACTACTCCAAGTCTGCCAATACAGCAAACTTGTTCTTTGAAACCACTGGTTTGGGCTTCTACCAACACTCCTTGTCAGTGTGTCCTTGCCTTTTATAGTATGTGCAAGAACTCATGAGAAGTGTTCTCCTTTGAATTTTGTATTGTCTCCCCCTGTATGCAGCATCGTATCTTCTCGAGTTCGAGACATATACTGGCCTTCTTCACCAGTAGTTACTCGCCTTATGATCCCAAACTCCACAATAAAGACAGTGACCTTGAAATTGCCTCTTCTTGGGTCTAATCCCAGCTTGTTTTCTTTTGTTCATTACTTGCTGTGTAGGCAAGGTTGCTGGCTTCTTTGCTTGTGTGGCTTTCATTTTAGCCACCTTCTTCTCGTTCTTCTGTTTAGCCATTGCCCTTGGTTAGCTAACTTTCTTTTCTTCCTAAGACGTAATAGCTATAGGCTGCTGCTCTTTAACCACATACATCCTTTTTGGCCCTAGCTTTGGTTTGATAACTGTCTTTTTTTCTTCAGTTATCTTCACTTGAGTCATTGCCTTCTCTTTTAACTTCTGTGGCAAAGTCTTATTCTTCTTTTCTCTTGCAGAGCTTGTTTCTCCTACCACTTTAAACTTCTACAAGTTCTCCTCACTCTTTTTGAGTTGTTGCTGAAGTCTCAGCAACTTTATCTCCATTTCTTCAATTGTTGAAGTCCTTGAGCCAAGCTCTATAGTAAGGACTTCACATATTTTGATCTATTCTTCAAATCTTCTCTTCAAGTCAATATATTCAGCCTTTATTTCATCCTTTTGACTTTCAGCTTCCTCAGACTTTGCTTCAACTTGTTTTAGGTGAGCATTCAACCTTTTTATGGTTATGCCCCTCCTGATTATCTCCTTTAAAGCTGCTTCCAGCTCAGCTTCAAGATCTGACTCTTCTTCATCAACCTCCTCTTCCTCTTCAGAGGTTGAGCTACCACCTTGAGCTGATGCCATAAAGACATGCTCATCTGATGAGTCTTCATCTTCCTCCTCATCAGCTTTTTTTGTCTGACTTACATAACTCTTGAATGAGCCTCTCTTCTTCCTCTGTGGGTTGGTAATCTTTTTACTGGACTTCTTTGATTTGAATGATGATCTTCTCCATTTTGAATTCTGCTCATCATCACCATCCTCATCTTCATTATCAAGTTTCACTTTGCACTGAGAAGCAAAGTGTCCAGTTTGCCCACAACGATAACATCTCAAGGACAACTATCCTTTTCCCTTCTTAAACCCCTTTTTGAATTTCCTTATGAAGTAATCCAATACTTCACCTTCACTTTCTTCCTCATCATCATCCTCACTGGATGATTCTTCCTCTTCTTTTATCTTCAAGTGTTTCATAGCTTTGAAAGCTACCTCCTTTGATAACTTTGTTGTTGAGGAGCTCTTCGTTGACTTTATCCTCATCTCATATGCAATGAGATTGCACTAGAGATCATGCAAAGACATAGAATTGAGATCTTTACTCTCCTCTATGGCTATTACCTTTGAGGCAAACCTCTCAGGCAGAATTCTCAGAATTTTCTTTACAATCGATGAGTCCTTGTTCTTCCCATGACTTCTTAAGTTGTTTACAGCGTCAATAACTCTAGTGAAGAACTCATGAACTGTCTCATTCTTCTGCATTCTAAGAGATTTATATCTCTCCTTGAACGCTTGAAGCTTAGCCTCCTTCATTTTGCCATCACCTTCATAGACTTTCTGCAATTTGTCTCATATCTCCTTAGCAGATTTACAGTCCATAACTTTAGCATACTCAGCATATATTAATGCTGAAATGATGACATTTGAGGCCTTCCCATTTATCTCGAACTACCTTAACTCCTCTGAGGTTAGGTCTTTACCTTCTTCTGGAGCCATAAAAGCCTCCTGTACACATTTCACCATGTTCATGCCCATGGTTGCAAATACCACTTGCATTCTTGCTCTCCACATATGGTAGTTGGTTCCGTTGAAGATTGGAACCTTCTTGCTGTAAGTAATGCTAGTGCTAGTACTAGCTTCCATTTCTCAGTATATTGAAAAGGTCAAAATTCTAGATCCCTTCAAACTAGTACACCAAGCTGTTAAGCTTCAAACTAGCGAACCTGTGCTCTAATACCAATTGAAGTTCCCGACTTCTCCTTAGAATCTACTAGTTTGTGGTATTGAGGGGGGGTGAATCAGTATCACCACAATTCGCAATTCACAGGTAAGTGGACAACTTCAACCTCTTCTTAAAAGTGAACTCTTTCTTAGACTCGACTAAGGTAGATCTATTGCTACCTACCAATCACAATAGTCCCCAAAGTCACCTTTCAGACACCTTGCCTAATAGATAATTCAGATGTTCTTGTTTAGGTCTTCGTTAGGTTATGGGTTGACTAATACTTTAGCTGCGTTCACAACTCAATTCAAGACATAGAACGTAAAGCAAATTAAGGACACATGAGATTTACATGGTTCTGTCAACGTGACGTACATCCACGGTGGTAGGGACTCTCCCTTACCAAGACTATCCACTATACTTGAGAATTCCAGTTACAATGGATGTCTTAATCCTCTACTTCTTTCACTATTGCAATTACTAAGCAAGTACAATACAAAGAGTGTTACTTACTGTGTCTACCCTTCTTCCAGCTTGTCTTGCCTTTGTTGAATTGAAAGGCTACTCCACTGCCGCTTAGAAGTTCACCGCAACGCTCTCTAACCTCTCTTGAAAAAATCTGGAAATACGTTGAGTTCTTTCCGATGCTTCACCAAATTTCTTCTCTACGTTGTCTCACACAACTCCTACTTTCACGGTCTCACCCGTCTCCTGGTTTCACTGTCTCACCGATTCACGGCATGCCCTCACACTTCTATTCTGCCGTTGCATGTCTGTTGGCTTGCACCATGCTTTTGGTTTTGCTGGTTTAAGTCACACAGCCTGCCTCACTGCTGTTGCACGTTTGTTGGCCTGCACCACTCTTTTGGTTTTGCTTGTTCAAGTCACATGGCCTGCCTCACACCTCACCTGGTCTCACACCTCATGGATACCAGGTCTACTTTCCCTGTTGCTCGTTTTTGTTGTACCCCTGTCACACGCACGTTTCTGGTTTGCTGGTCTCCCGTTTCAGCTTCGTTAGTCTCCTCTGCTTTCATGGTTTTGCTGCACAGCTTCGCTAGTCTCCCTTACGGTTTTGTTGCACAGCTTCCCTGTTCGTTTCAGCTGCACTCCCCTGTTCATTTCATACTTCTGCTGCTCTCCCGTCTGTTTCACGGTTTTGCTACACTCCTCTGTCACAGTTTCGCTGCACTCCTTCACGGTTTTGCTGCACTCTGCACTCCTTCTATTTCTGATTTTTGCCCTCACCTCACGTTTCTAGTTTTCTTCTCTTCCAGGTTTCACGCCTCATGCCTCACTCGTCCATTTTTGGTTTTCTTCCAGCCAGTGTCGTCCGTTTCTCTCTCACTGTCCAGCCGAGTCTCCTTTCTTTTGCTCTCCCATTTCTCTTCAACTTTGGCTCTCCTGGTTCTAGTTTTCACGTTGTCTCCCTCTTCTGGTCTGTATCCGTGTCCTCTTCTCTGGTGTGTGTGTTTCTGCTCTTTCAATAAAGTCTCTCTCTCTCTCCCGGTGGTGTATGTCTAGTCTGGTCTGCTCTTCCGGTGGTTGCTTTCTCTCTCTTACGGTGGTGGGTGCCTCCTTCTCTGGTTTGTATACGTTTAGCTCTCCCGGTGGTGTGTCTTTGCTATTTTGCTCTCCCTATTCTCTCCAACATTTTGTGTTTTTCGTTGTCTCACGTCGGGCTATTCTTCCGTGTATTTTTTTTTGGTCCGTGTCACTTCTCTCTCTTGTGTGGTGAATTTCACCCTCTTCCAACAGCTTCTCTCTCTCTTCCACCTCTTTGTTGTTTTTCTCTTTTGGGCATTTCTTGGTTTTTCTTTTTGGTCGTTCGAGTTTTTTCTTTGTCATGCTCCCCTTCTTTTTGCCGTGCTGGTTTTGACGTGCTGCTCTTCTTTTTCCAGTCGTTGGTGTTTTGTGTTTTGGTTTTCTCTCTCTTGTGTTTTGCCGTATATTCAATTGTGTTGGCCTTACCCAAGTTTTGTCTTCCAAGGTCTTTATATATTCTCTTCCATGAAACCCTAATAGGGCTTACATGGCAGATTTACTTTCTTGTCCTTCCATGTGGCTTTACCTTCTTGCCCTTCCATGTGGATTTACTTTCTTGCCCCTCCATGTGGCTTTTATCTTCTTGCCCTTCCATGTGACTTTACTTTTTTACACACTTAAACCTAGTTGACAACAATTACAGCCCATACAAGGCTGTAAGAACAACAAAGCTTATCTTAACAGCTAAGGTTTTTGGGGATTAGTGTATAAAAAGGGAAAGAAGGATGGTTGAAGGGACAGGATAGTTTTAATAAGTGTATGAGCTATTTTCTCTGGTTCTTTGAAAACTAATTCTAAACTTTCATACTTGAGTGTGTTGGTTCAATGAACTTATCTTCTTCAATGTTGTTATTAAAAGTAACGTCTAAATTCTATAGTTCTAGTTCTTAGTTGTTTATAATCATTGGGTCAAAATTCCAATCCTTTAACCTGTGTTAAAACAATCTTACACCAATATTGGTGTTGGGTTCCATTTATATATAATTTGAGTTCATATCATTTGATATTTAAACTTTAGCTCTAATTCAGGTTAGTTAATACTTTTGTTATCATTTTTTTGTATTCTTCTTTGTTGGTTGAATTATCAATAAAAAAAAATCATATGTTTCTTGTGTTTTGTTGTTACTATTCATTCTTTCTACTGAAATACCCCTTAATTAACAAAAAAAAAAATTGTGGGTTTTTATGTTTCGCTACTACTGTTCATTCATTTTGTAGAAATGCCAATTAGTTAATAAAATAACATAAAAAAAAAATCAGCTTCATTGTTCAATTAGTCATTTACTCAATCAGATTTGATAATTAATTGTTGTCCAATTACACTATTAAATTCATTGAATTCCTTGTCATTTTGTTTGCTTTATTACCCATCTTCCTTCATCGTGTCACTTCTCTGTAAAGGTAGGTCCAAGATTGGTATATTCAAATTTTGTTTGATCGAACTTAGTTTACTTAAAACCTGGTGAAAAAGATCTTGAGTGTAAACTTACAATTGATTGTGTGAAACAAATCAAATGAAGTGTAAACACGTAATAGAGCGATTTAAGAGGATTACATTTTCTACTGTTGTAAACATGTCATATGATAAAACTAATAGCTCTACTAAGGGGGAAGAGGAATTTGCCATACCAGACCTTAAATTTTTTAGGAAAGCCTTAAAGGGAAAGTTTGAGAGAATGGAATTTATGTTTGGTGAAATGTGGGATAGAGTGAAGAGATTGATAGGGAGTTTAACGGGAGACCTGATAGGGTATCTAGGAGAATGGTACATACATCGTTAGCATCGAAGCTTAGTGAAGAGGATGAAGATGAATATGAAGAGGACAATAACATTAGTGGAAGTTATAGAGGGGGCTTTAGAAAAGGTCAAGGTAATAGAACAGTTAAAGGAATCCATGATAGTGGAACTGAGAATGATAAGTATATTAAAAACTGTGAGCAGAGGACTATAAGAAAAAAATAAATAGACAAAAATCTTAGTAGTATTAAAATGAAAATATCTTCTTTCTAAGAGAAAGCTGACCTTGATGGCTATTTGGATTAGAAATGAAAGGTAGAATTAATATATGAGTGCCACAACTTCTTTAAAGAGAAGAAGGTGAAGTTAGCTGTGGCAAAGTTCACTGATTATACTATAGTATGGTGGGACCAATAGGTTACTATTAGGAGAAGAAACTTTGAAAGAACCATAAAAACTTAAAATGAGTTGAAGACTGTGATGAGAATAAGATTTGTTCCTATATCTTATTATAAAGATTTGTATAACAAGCTGCAGAGTCTTACATAAGGTTTCAAAAGTGTGAAAAAGTACCATAAAGAGATAAAGATTGTCATGGTTACGATAAATGTAATAAAGGATAAGGAGGCAACCATGACTAAATTCCTCTAAGGGTTAAATAGAAGTATAGTTGATGTGATAAAACTACAACATTATGTAGAGTTTAAGGATATGGTACACATTGCCATGAAAGTTAAAAGGCAACTTAAGGGAAGGAGTACTTTTAGATATAATCAAAATTTGGGTTCATCTTTTTGGAAGTCGAACTAGGGGAAGAAAAAAAAGAAGATGACTCTTAAGCTTAAAACCAATTCACATAGACCTAAGACTCGTAGAGGCAACCTTGAAAAGGACAAATTTGAGGAAAAACTTGATGGCAGCCAAGGAAAAACTAAGGACATCAAATGCTTTAAATGTCTAAGTAAAGTTCATGTGGCTTCACAATGTTCTAACAAGATAACCATTTGCTTTAAAAAGAATGGTAACTATATGTCTAGCAGTGAAGCTAGTGATAAAGACCAAATGCCACCACTAAAGAATACTAGTGATGTTGATGAATGGATAGAGTATCCAAAGTATGGTGGAAGGCTTTTAGTAGCAAAGAGAGCCCTTAGTGTGCAAGTTAAGGAGGATAATGTTGAGATGGAATATTTTTCATACTTGATATTTAGTTCGGGATAGACTTTATTGCTTGATCATAGATAAAGGAGTTGCACTAATATAGCAAGTACAGAGTTGGTGGAGAAATCAAACTTGTCTATAACCAAACATCCTAAACTATATAATTTGCAGTAGTTAAATGACAGTGGAGTGGTGAAAGTGACTAAACAAGTTATGGTTCCATTTTCCATTAGTAGATATAAGAACGAGTTATTTTGTGATGTTGTACCTATACAAGCAGGGCATTTGTTATTAGGCCATCCTTAGCAATTTGATAAAAAATTTTTGCATAATGGTTACAAGAACCGTTATTCTTTCACTATGGATCGAAAACCATTCATACTTGTTCCATTAACTCCAAAATAGGTATATGAAGACCAAGTAAGACCTTATAAAAGTAAGCAAAAGAGAAGAAGCGAAAAGAAAGAGAGAGTAGAAAGAAAAGAAAGTGAATGAGAGAAAAATAAGGTGAAAGCACATAAGACTGTTAAGTACAAGAGTGGTTAGGTTCAAAAGATTGAAGATGAGAGAAGAAAACAAGTGAGTGTGTTTGCAAAAGGAGTAGATGTTAGGATTGCCTTCCAAACTAAGTAACAAATGATCTTGATCCTTTACAAGGATTCTTATTTCTTTAACATTAACCTTTATTTATCCTTGCCTAGTGTTGTTTCATCTTTATTGCATGATTATAATGATGTATTCCTTAAGGAGATCCCAAATGGCTTACCACCAAGGAGAGGGATTCAATATCACACTAATCTTATTCCTAAAGCTTTCATTCTTAATAAGCTAGTATATAGAAGTAATCCTAAGGAGACAAAGGAGATGCAGAGGCAAATTAATAAATTAATAAAGAAAAGACATGTAAGGGAAAGCATAAGCCCATGTGCAGTGCCAATGTTGCTTGTGCCAAAGAAAGATGGATCTTGGAGGATGTGTGTCGATTGCAGAGCTATCAACAAAATAACAGTTAAGTATCGACATCCTATACCTATGCTTGATGATATGCTCGATGAATTGCATGATGCTTGTTACTTCTCTAAAATTGACCTTAAGAATGGGTATCATAAGATTAGGATGAGGGAAGGTGATGAATGGAAAACTACATTCAAGACTAAGCATGGTTTGTATGAATGGTTAGTTATGCCCTTCGGTTTAACAAATGCACCTAACACTTTTATGAGACTAATGAATCATATTTTAAGACCTTTCTTAAGAAAATTTATTATGCCTTATTAACAAAGGAGTTGATACTTTACAAAACCTTAGACCACCAATGACAAAGACAAGGTCAAAGAAAATAAAGGAAGCACTTAACAACTTGTTGTGTGACATTTACTTATAGGAAGTTGCTAGGCATGAGTTAAGGATGATAAAGGCTTCACCAGGTCTTGCAAATGTGTCATCTATGGAGGAATATGAAAACCATGACCTTAGGAAGGAAGTTAGAGTTGAAAACCCATGTTTGGGCATTTAAATGGGTTATTTTCATGAGTTATATTGTTATGTAATGGGTTGGATGAATTTCAGCACCTTAATGGGTTATTTTCATGGGTTTTTATTATTATTTAGTAAGCTGGACGAATTTCCTTAATAATCTCATCTTAACAACTACGGTTTTAGGGGGTTAGCATATAAAAAGAGAAAAAAGGAATGGTTGAAGGAGGAGGATAGTTTTGATAAGTGTATAAGCTATTTTCTCTAGTTCTTTGAAAACTAATTCTGAACTTTCATACTTAAATGTGTTAGTTTAATAGACTTATCTTCTTCAATGTTATGGTTGTTAGAATTGGTGTTTGAATTCTTTAATTCTAGTTCTTGATTGTTTATAATCATTTGGTTAGAACTCCAATCCTTTAACTTATGTTAAAATAATCTTATAACAACATTGATGTTTATATATAATCCAAGTTCATATCAGATAACCATCCTTTTTTCCCTTTTTATATACTAATCACCAAAAACTCCAACTGTTAAGATGGACTTATTAATGAAATTCATCTAACCCACTATATAACAATATAATCCATGAAAATAACCCATTCAAATGCCTAAACATAGGCTGCTAGCTCCAACTTCCTTTCCAAGGTCATGGTTTTCATATTCCTTCACAGATGACACATTTGCAAGCCTTGGTAAAACCTTTATCATCCTTAATTCATGCCTAGTAATTTCCTATAAATGTTACATAACAAGTTATTAAGTACTTCCTTTATTTTCTTTGACCTTGCCTTTGTCATTAGTCATCTAAGGTTTTGCAAAGTATCAACTCCCTTGTTAACATAAGCTAGTACAGTATGACTTCCATCATTCCCATTCTCCTAAAAATGATTTGTCCTTAAATTAGCACTTACATCATTAAAGACAAAAGGAGAAAGGTCATAAACATTAAATGTTATAATCACATTATACTCAAAAGACCATCTTCTTTTGGTTGCAATTTTGATTTCCTTTGTATAGGAAATTTGTCCTTTCATAAATGTACCCAAACCCAATCACTAAGTTCAAAAGTGATATGCCTACAACCTTTGTTGGCCTGTGTTTCATACTATTTGGTTTTTCTTTCAATATTAAGCTTAGTTTTCTCATGAAGTTGCCTAACCACTTTAGCTTTCTTTTTTCCATCTAAATCAACCCTATCTTGTATAGGCAATGGTACTAAATCCAAAGGAAATAATGGATTAAAACCATAACAAGCTTGAAAGGAGAATAACCTATATTAGCATGAATAACACGATTATAAGCATACTCCATAAAAGGCAAACATTCTTCCTAGGTTCTAGAGTTCTTAGCAATAACAACACGCAACAACGTGCCAAGAGTTTGATTTACTTAGTTTGTTAATTTGTTTATGGATGGCAAGTTATAGAAAACAACAACTTTGTTTCAAGCTTACCCCATAATGTCTTCCAAAATTGACTCAAAAATTTTGCATCACAATTTTACACAATACTCTTTGGCACTCTATATAGGCAAGCAATCTATCTAAAGAGTAGTTTGCAATATGTGTGGCATTATTCATTTTGGTGCAAGTAATGAAATATGTCATCTTTGAAAATTTATCAATTACGTCAAGAATACAATCTTGGCCCTTTTTAGACCTAAGTAGTCTAAAAATAAAATCCATAGAAATGTCGGTCTAAGGTTCACAAGGAATTTCTAAGGGCATATACTTACCATGGGGCAAAACCCTAATCTTAGCTTGTCTATAGGTAATACATTTGACACACTCTTTCAACATCCCTTTTCATATATGGCCAAAAGAAATACTCATTTAAAATATTAAAAGTCTTTTGAATGCCAAAGTATCCCATTAAACCACCCCCATGTGCTTTTTTCATAAGTAGTGCTCTCATGGACCCTTAAGGAATACAAAACTTATTCACTCTAAACAAATACCCCTCATGTCCATAGAACTTACTAAAAGCAGCTTTTTTGCATGCAGCATACATGTTGTCAAAGTCAACATCATTAGTATACAAATTAATAATGTGCTCAAACCCCAACAACTTAATACTCAAAATGCTAATCAATGTTTACCTACATAACAATGCGTCAATAACAACATTTTCTTTACTAGATTTGTATTGAATTACATAAGAAAACGTTTCAATAAACTCAACCCTTTTTGCATGTCTCATATTCAATTTACCTTGCCCTTTTAAGTGTTCTAAAGACTCATGATCAGTATGAATTGCAAACTCCTTAGGCCAAAGGTAATGTTGCCATGTTTCTAAAGTCCTAACAAGTGCATACATTTCTTGATCATAAGTTGGATAATTCATTGTTGTTCTACTCAACTTCTTACTAAAGAATGCAATAAGTCATTTCTCTTACATGAGAACTTCTCCAATCTCAATGCTCGATGCGTCACATTTAATTTCAAAAATCTTAGAAAAATCAAGCGAATCAAGAAGTGGTGCATTACACAACTTAGACTTAAGCAAATCAAAGGCATCTTGTTATTTCTTACCCCATTTAAAACCCACACTTTTTTTAATCACCTCAATTAATGATGCAACTATCATATTAAAATCCTTAATGAACCTCCTATAAAAGCTAGCCAAATCTTGAAAACTCCTCATATCACTCACATTCTTAGGTGTAGGCCATTCTTTAATAGTCTTAATCTTCTCTTTATCGACCTCAATGCAATGAGTGGACATAACATAACCTAAGAAAATGATATGATCTTTGCAAAAATTACATTTCTTCAAATTGGCATACAATTTCTCTTTTTCTCAACACATCAAGCACACAATGCAAATATTCAACATGTTTTTCTAAATTCCAACTATATACGAATATGTCATCAAAATTAATAAGGATCATTTTAAGTCTCACACTAAGAGGAAGGGTTAATTAGTGTGAGTTATACTTTTTTTACAAATCGATCTAAATTTAACCTCTAAGACTTGTTAAAATCAATGATCCAATTTTTTATTTTTCTTCTTTATGTGAGTGCAACTGTACGAATATAAATTAATGCGTAAGCACCTAAGCACACACAACAATTTTTACGTAATTCACCCATAATGTGTGAGCTACGTCCATGGTGTAATATGATCACTCCTAAATCACACAATCCACTCTTATTATTAAGGGATGCAATTTGGTTGTGGAAGGATTACTCCTTAACCATTTACAATAATCTCTCAATCACTCTAAAGGTATCCTACCCTATTTTTCAACAAATTTATCAAGAGTTTATGGTAAAACCTTTCCTGGAGAACAATCACTCAATATGTACAAATTGCTGTCGGTGTTGTCTCACCTACTACTGGTGCTACCTGCACGTGATGCTAATGCTATTTGTACGAATTGCCATTACTATCTGTGCGCGCTGCTTTTATTGTCCCAAATGGTGTTACTACTGTCCATACACGGTGCTGTTGCTGTCCATGCACGCTGCTAATGCTGTCCATGTGCGCTACTCCTGCTGTCCGCCTATGGTGCCGCTGCTGTGCATGTACGGTGCTGTTGCTGTCTATGCTCACTGCTAATGCTAACCACGCGCATTGCTGTCGTTGTTTGTGCATGCTACTAATGTTGTCTGCACATGTTGTTGCTACTATTTGCACACGTGGCTGCTACTATCCACTTGCGTTGTTACAACTATTTGCATGCACTCCGCATACACTACTCCTATTGTCTACACGCACTGCAGCTGCTTACCGCACACACTGTTCCTACTATCCATACATGCTGCTCATACTATCCACATGTGCTGCTGCTGTCCACTCGTGCCACTACTACTATCAGCCCACGTTGTTGCTGTCTACTAGCACCGCTACTGCTATCCTCGCGCACTGCAGTTGTCTTCTCATGTCGTTACTATTATCACCGTGCATTGCAGCTATCTTCTCGTGCCACTGCTGCTATCTGCACACACTGCAGTTGTCTTCTCATACCACTGCTACTATCCCCGTGAGTTGCAACTATCTTCACACGCCGCTATTGTCTGCACGTTGGTTGCTGGTGCATGACCCTTTTGTTGCTGCTCCACCTCCTGCTAGCTGCTACCTTGGTGGTTTACTGATGCTAAACCCTTATGCTACTACTTCACCTCCTGTCAGCTACTGCTCTACCTCCTACTAGTTGCTGTCTTGGTGGTGTTTGCTGGAGTGGATGGCTGGCTACAGTGCTTTCTTTCTTTCCCCCTGGGTTGGCTACACCTTGCTGTTTCTCCTTGGTGGCTACTACACTCTCCTTGGTTGGCTACCTTGCTACCTCTCCTTGCCTTTAGGTTTGTCATTCTCTCTCCTTTGGTCGACTCTCTCAAAATTTTGTAGTACACCCTTCTTACATGACACATAGGGGTATTTATAGAGCCTTAAGATTAGGGCTACACGATCATCAACGGTCATCGTTAATTCCCACATGTTGCCCTACAATTAATAACCAGATTTGAGTCCTAAAATTTAAAATCAATGGTCAACATTAACTTCCTAAAATTTAGGATCATGGTCAACATTGACTCCTTAATGCCACGGTTGACCTGTCATCACCAGTTTCTCCTAATAACCTCACTACATCTTAACGGCATTCATAACATCAAATCAACAAATATAACTGTGTGAGATGTTGTTGACAACAAATCCAACATTAGCCATTAAAGATGGGCTCAACAATCTCCCCCTTTGGATTTGTTGGCAACATATTAAATCCAACAATGCACATATAACAATTGTTGACATTTAATACTTCCTCTGCATTGTCATTCATAACTCCCCCCAAAACATGTATCTCTCTTAACCTGGTTTAACTCCCCCTTTCTGCCTCCCCTTTTATCCATCAAGCTACTCTTCTTTTTTATTAATATATACTCTCTTTGGATTTATGCAAAATATCTCTCCCTTTGAAAACAAATCTAAAGAACAATAGAAGAGGGAAGGGGAGAGGGGTTAAAGGATACCTCAGCCTCTAAAGGATGGCTGAATACTTAAATTTAGCCTCTTTTATTCAAAATGTCCTAGTTTCCTAAGTCACAACAAATTCTCATCTTTAGTACACATGTAGCATGTGTTCTTGCTTTTGGAAACTTGGTATAAGTTTCCATTTGTTCTTTCACCCTTAGTAAGGACAACACCATCTCTTAGTCTCTTTACTATGTAGCCACTCTTGTTGAAAGTAACTTCATGTCCATCATCACAAAGTTAGCTAACATTGATGAGATTGTGTTTTAAAACTTCAACATAAAATACTTTCTTTGATTTCAACTTTTCTACACCAATTTTAACGGCACTAATACCTTTAATCTTTAAGGCACTATCAATGCCAAATTTAACTAATCCTCTATCATATTTTACTACTTCCTTGAACATTTTGGAGTCTTCTATCATATGTGAAGAGCAGACACTATTTAGGATCTATGACTTTTCTTTCTTGGAAGTTTTTAAGGCTACTTCCACAACCATAGATGTTTCACTTCCTCTTCTTCTTCTTTGATCGAATGTAGGAGCATGTATAGGTGTTGTCCTTTGCACTCTTTAACTGGACAGTAATGTCAAGCAATCCTCAATAATGTGTCCAACCATTTCACATCTTCCATAAAACTCTCCCAGCAAATCAAACCTTTTTCTTAATGGAATATGATTTCTTTCCACCTGAGACTACCTCCTATCTTAATAGAGTCTCCCCTTAGACTCTTGCCTCACACTCTTTTTTATTATAGGTTGACTATACCAATAAGCATTAACCTTGTGCCCAGACTTACCATAGTTCCAGCAAAAACCTACAAACCTGGATTTATTTCTTTTACCAAATTCATGTCTTCTTTCTTTAGCAATTAGTGTGACAATCTTCTCACAATTTTTAATAGCTTGTCTCCTTTTGATGGAAGTCTCCACCACATTTTTCCTAACCCATTTTAACTTGGGTTGGTCTCTTTTCTCCATCACATCATTGTGCTTGCTTTTGGGTATAAACATAATTTTCTTCTTTTCTTCTACCTTTTCACTCAACTTTTCAATGTAACCAAGTCCTTTTTTCCCCATGGAATGAGGTCTATGATTACTTAGACACTCATTCAACTTTCAAGTAGCATCCTCCTTGATGGCATTTGTTGATGATGACTCTCTTTTCACTTCCATGGCTTGCATAAAGCTCTTTTCATGCTTCTTTAGCTCAGAATCAGCCTTGTAGCGCTTAGTTTCCAAAATTAGCACCTCTTGCTCTTGTGCAATCACCTTAGTGCCAAGATCTTTGTGTATTTTGCCTTGCTCTGCCTCAAGTACAATCAGCTCCTCAATCCTCTTCAAGTACTCCTCCTCTTTTGCTTTTAACTCCTTTTCTTTCACCTGGAGATTAGATTCATCAACAATAGAATTTTCATATAGCTTTTTGAGATGTTTTACTTCATTTTCCAACTTGTTATTTTTATGCAAACAAGCTCTTAATTCATTCTCAAATTGTTGCACTAACTTATCCTCATCCTTTTATGTTGATTCCTCATCACTTAAAGAGTCTTGATCATCATTTGCTTGAGCAACCAGTACATCCTTTGTAGCCTCATCATCAAAATCATTATCAACTTTTTCTTCAGAATCCTCTTCATCTAGCTTGCTCAGAAAATTCCTTCTTTTGGACTTGAAGAATTTTTTTTTTTCTTTTGGCACCAGAATTTTTAGCTTTAGAGTAGTTGGATTGCTTTGTCCTCCTCCTTAGGACCAGCTCATCATCATCCTCACTATTTGCTTCTCTTCTCTTTGGGCAATCCACATCAAAGTGCCTAATTGCTCCACAACTAAAGCACTTCAAAGGTAGTTTTCCCTTGTATTTCCCTTTTCCTTTCCTTATATTGTTAGTGATGTATGTCATAACCTCATCCAATTTAGTATCACCATCTTTTTTTCCAAAGTTGTTGACGGATTCCTCTTCTTGGTCATTAATCCTTAATTTCTTCATTGCCTTAAAGGTTAGTTCCTTCTCCGCCTCAAACAACTTTTCTTTCTTCATCGGGGTTATTCTCTTTTCATAAGCCACCAATATGCTATGCAAGTCATCTAAGGGTAGCCTATCTAGATCTCTATCTTCTATGAAAAAGACTTTGGCATTGTAAGCTTCCAACAAGGTTCTAAGTATTTTTCTTACCACAGTGGCATCGTGGATCTCCTCTCCATAACCTCTAATGGAGCACACAATTTTGTTGACTCTTGTGAAGAACGCATCCATAGTCTCATCATTCTGCATCTTTATGTCTTCAAATCTACTCCTCTATATTTGTAACTTGGTTTCCTTCACAACTTTTCTCCTTCAAAGATATTCTTTAATTTGTCCTAAATTTGCTTGGCTATGTTGCACCCCATCACCTTGGTGAATTCTTTATCAGATAAAGAGGCATATAAGGCATTTCTCACCTTTCCATCACACTTTAAGTTCTTCTTATCAGCCAATATCATAGGATCACCTTCAATAATAGGGCTGAAGCCACTAACAGCAAACTCAAACACATCAGACCATGGAATTTAAGATATGGGAGCATTCTATTCTTCCATAATTGATAATTCTATCCATCAAACGTAGGGATGCCTTTATTGTTGACATTGTTTGTGCTATCCATGATCTTGAGCAATAGTAAAAATAAAAACTCACACAATAATGCACAACTTCACTTCAAAGCAAAAAAAATTGGATTAACAAAGGAACCAAGATCTGATACCACTTGATAATGACCATTTTAGGTCTCACACTGAGAGCGAGGTGAATTAGTGTAAGATATACTCTTTTTACAAATTGATCTGAATTTAACCTTTGCGACTTGATAGAGTTGATGGTTCAATTTTTTTATTTTTCTTCTTTATGTGAGCGCAATCATACGAATATAAATTAATGCGCAAGCACCCAAGCACACACGACAATTTTTACGTGGTTCACCCACAATGTGTGAACTACGTCCATAGTGTGATAGGATCACTCCTAAATCATAGAATCCACTCTTATTATTAAGGGATACAATTTGGTTATAAAAAGATCACTCCTTAACCACTTATAATGATCTCCTAATCACTCCAAGGGTACCCCACCTTGTTTTTCAACAAATTTGTCAAGAGTTTATGGTAAAACCTTTCCTAGAGAATGATCACTCAATGTGTATAGACTACTAGAGAAAAATATGGATCTTCTCTTACCTTTGCTGCCGATATTTTCTCACCTGCTACAGGTGCTGCTTGCACACGATGCTAATATTGTTTGTACACGTTGTCATTGCTGTCCACACATGCTGCTTACACTGTCAGCTGCTAATGTTGTCCACACACGTTATCACTGCTATTCGTGTGCGCTACTAGTGCTCTCTGCGTGCGGTGCTCTTGCTGACCACATGCGTTGCTGCTGTTGTCTATGCACACTATTACTACTGTCCATGTGCGCTACTAATGCTATGCACATGCACTACTATTGCTGTCCACACGCACTTCACACACTACTCCTGCTATTCGTATGCACAGCTGCTACTGTCTGCATGCACTCTGCACGCATTGCTTCTACTGTCCACAGGCACTGCAGTCATTTACTGCACACACTGTTCCTGCTATCCATACGCACTATTGTTGTTTGCTTGCACCGCTACTGCTATTAACCCGTGCCGCTGTTGTTTGCTCGCGCCGCTATTGCTATCCATGCACGCTATAGTTGTCTTCTTAGGCTACTGCTGCTATCCCCATGCGCTGCAGCTGTTTTCTTGTGCCGCTACTGTTATCCCCGTGCGTTGCAACTGTCTTCTCACACTACTACTGCTATCCCCGCACACTACAACTATCTTCACAAGCCGTTGCTATTTACACATTGGTTACTAGTGTAAGACCCTTTTGCTGCTACTCTACCTTTTACTGGCTACTACTCCACCACCTATCAGCTACTACCTTGGTGGTTTGCTGATGCCGGACCCTTCTGCTGCTGCTTCACCTCCTGTCAACTGCTGCTTCACCTTCTGCCAACTGCTGCTTTGGTGGTTTTTGTTGATACAAGTGGCTGCCTTAGTGGTGTTTGCTGGTACAGATGGCTAGCTACCTTGCTCTTTTTCTTTCCTCCTTAGTCAGCTGCACCTTGCTGCTTCTCCTTGGTGGCTGCTGCACTTTTCTTGGCCAAGTGCCTTGCTGCCTCTCCTTGGTCAGTTACCTTGCTACCTTTCCTTGCCTTTAGGTTTGTCATTCTCTCTTCTTTGGCTGACTCTCTCAAGACGCATAGGGGTATTTATAGAGCCTTGATATTAAGGCTACACAATCATCAACGGTCAACGTTAATTCCCACATGTTGCGTTATAATTAATAGCCAAATTTAAGTCCTAAAATTTAAGGTCAATGGTCAACATTGACTTTTCAATGCCAAGGCTGAACTGTCATCACTAGTTTCTCCCAATGACCTCACTACATCTCAATAGTATTCATAACATCAAATCAAGACATATAACTATGTAAAATGATATTGATAACAAATCCAACATTAGCCATCAAAGATAGGCTCAACAAATATAAGCTATAACAAATTTTCCTAAGAAAGGTCTCAAAACATGATTTATTAATCTTATAAAAGTGTTAGGTGCATTAATTAAACCAAAAGGTATAACTAACCATTTATACAAACTAGGCTTAGTCTTAAATGCAATTTTTCACTCATCACCTTCTCTTATCCTAATTTGATGATACCCACTCTTATAGTCAATTTTAAATAAGTAACAATCATCATGCAATTCATCAAACATATCATCAAGTATAAGTATAGGATGTCGATACTTAACAACTATTTTGTTTATAACTCTGCAATCAACACATATTTTCTAAGATCCATCTTTTTTTGGCATTAGCAACATTGGCACTATATACATGGGCTCATACTCTCCCTTACATGTCCCTTCTTCATTAACTCATCGACTTGCCTCTGAAACTCCTTTGTCTCCTTAAGATTACTTTTATACGTTGAATTGTTGGGAATGAGAGCTCTAGGAATGAGATCAATGTGATGATCAATCCCTATCCTTGGTGGTAAGCCATCTGTGATCTCCTTAGGAATACATCATTATAATCTTTCAACAAAGATGAAATAGCACAAGGTAAAGATGAATCAAAGTCAATGCTAGAAAAATAAGAATCTTTGTAAAGGATCAAGATCATTTGTTGCTTAGCTTGGAAAGCAACCCTATCATCTGCTCCTTTTGCAAACATACTTACTTGTTTTCTCTCATCTTCACTCTTTTGAACCTAACCACTCTTGTACTTATCGCTCTTAAGTGCTTTCACCTTATTTTTCTCTCTTTCACTTTCTTTTCACTCATTCTCTTTTACTCACTTTCATAAAGTCTCACTTAGTCTTCATACAACTATTTTGAAGTTAATGGAATAAGTGTAAATGGTTTTCCATCCATGGTAAAAGAATAACAGTTGTTGCAACCATCATGCAAAACTCTTTTATCAAATTGTTAAGGATGGCCTAATAACAAATGCCCTATATACATAGGTACAATATCACAAAACATCTCGTTCTTATATCTACCGATGGAAAATGGAACCACAACTTATTTATTCATTCTCACCACTTTACTATCATTTAACCATTACAAGTTATATGGCGTAGGATGTTTGGTTGTGGGTAAACCTAACTTCTACACTAACTCTATGCTAACTACATTGCTACAATTACACCCATCTATAATTAAGTTACAATTTCTATCTTTCACTAAACACTTACTATGAAAGATATTCTCCCTCTGCATCTCAACATCATCTCTCTTGTTAACTTGTACACTAAAAGCTCTTCTTACCACCAAAAGTTTCCCACCATGCTCTGGGTATTCTACTCCCTTATCAACATCACTAGCATCTACTAATAGTGATATATGAGCCTTATAACTAGACTCACTCCTAGTCTCATATTCACTGTCCTCTCTTATAAACCTTTTATTAGGGCATTATGACATTATATAACCTCTACCCAAACACTTAAAACATTTTATGTCTCTAGTTTTTCCTTAGGTGCCCTCAGGTTTATCCTCAAATTTGCCCTTTTAAAAGCTATCCCTACTAGTCTTGGGTTTATATGTATCAATTTTAAACTTAAGAGTCATCTTCTCTTCCTTAATTTGTCTTCCAAAAAGAAGAACCTAAGTTTTAATTATATCTAGAAGTACTCCTGCCCTTAAGCTGCTTTTCAACTTTCATGGCAATGTGTACTATGTCCTTAAACTCTACATAATGTTGCAATTCTACCATATTAGCTACACTTCTATTCAACCTTTAAAGGAACCTAGCCATGGTCGTCTTCCTATCCTTCATTACATTTGCCCTAACCATAGTAATCTACATCTCCTTATGATACTCTTTCACACTTTTGAAACCTTGTGTAAGGCTCTGTAACTTGTTATACAAATCCCTATAATAAGAACTAGGGACAAACCTCCTTCTCATCACAGTCTTTAACTCATTCCAAGTTTCTATTGGTCTTTTGAAATTCTTTCTTCTAGTAGTAATCTGCTAGTTCCACCATACCATTGCATAATCAATAAAACAATCAAATAGTAACTCTACTCTTCTCTCCTAGTCTAAGTACACATTTAGGTCAATGTTTCCTTGAAAGGAGGGAATTTTCATTTTAATGCTACTTAAATTTTTGCCTACTCTTTCCTCCATTCTATTTCTATTATCCCAACTTCCATTGTACCTATCATAAACATTTTTATTGCCTCATACTCCTCTACCATTCCTATTATCATTTCCTCCTCTAAATCCATCTCTAAAGTTTCTACTAGTATTATCACCCACATCATAATAATCATCACCATCTTCACTAACATCATGTTTAAATTACTCCTTCACGACCCTTTTAACTAGCCTATTGAGATTTACACTCAATTCCCTTTCTATTTTATCCATTCTATCCTTAACTTCATAAAACATTTAGTCAATCCTATCAAACTTCTGCTCTAAGGATTTTATAAGCAATTTAAAGTCTAGAATTACTACTTCCTCCTCTCTATGTGTGAAATTGCCTTCTTTACCATTAGACATTGTATCTACAAAATTGTTAGTAGATAAAGAATATACCTCACAAAAGTTACTCCTTTACATGTTTGCTCTCCTCTTAACTGCAGCAATCCTCAACTCTTATGTTTTACACAATGAAATACAAGATTCTAAGAGTTCTTTCAATAATTCTAGGCAAACTAAATTCAAAACAAATCAAAACTTGAATATACCAACCCTAAACCAATCTTTTCAAATAAGTGGCACAATTAAGGAAAGCAATCAATAAAACTAGGATTCAACCAAAACTACTAGAAATAAAGAATGCAATTAATATAATGAGATTGCTAAAACAGAAGAATAGTCAATTGGAGCAAAGTTAAAGTTGTGAATCACTTAGAAACAATTTAGGGTTCATTTTTTTTTATGACATAAACCCTAAATTTTCAAAAACAACAGCCCCACAATTAATAATTAGTAGTTTACTACACTAACCAACACAAGAGCTTTAATAGCATAAGGAAAAAAAAAGGTATAATCTAACTTTTTTTTTTATGGATTAACAACCAAACACTAATAAACAACAATAAAACAAATTAAAATAAGGATAACTAACTTGAATTAAAACCAGGGTTCTAATACTAAATGATACAAATTCTGATTATATGTAAATAGAACCTAATACCAATGTTGGTCTAGGTTCTTTCTAATACAAGTTAAAAGATTAGAGTTCTGACCCAATGATTATAAACAACCAAAAACCACAATTATAGGATTCAAATGTCACTCCTAACAATGACAATGTTAAAGAAGATAAGTTTATGGAACTAACACACTCAAGTATAAAAGTTCAGAATTAGTTCTCAAAGAACCAAAGAAAATAAGCAATTTTTAAAAGATTGGAGTTCTTAAGTTAAATAGTCATCCTTTTTTTCCTTTTTTATATGTTAACCACCAAAAACCCTAACTACTGAGATAGGCTTATTAATGAAATTCATCCAGCCCATTATATAATAATAAAAATCTATGAAAATTACTCATTTAGATATTGAAATTCGTCCTACCTATTACATAACAATATAACCCATGAAAATAAACCATTCAAATGCCCAAACACGAGCTGTCAACTCTAACTTCCTTTTCGAGGCCATAGTTTTCATATTCCTTCATAAATGACACATTTGTAAACCCTAGTGAAACCTCCATCATCCTTAATCGTATCTAGCAATTTCTTGTAAGTAAATGTCACACAACAAGTTGTTGAGTGCTTCCTTTATTTTCTTTGACCTTGCCCTTATCATTAGTCATCCAAGGTTTTGCAAAGTATTACCTCCCTTGTTGATTTAAGCTAATACAATATGGCTTCCATCACCTTGGTAATCCTAAGACAAAGTCAATAGAAATATCAATCTAAAGTTGGTTAGGCAGAGGTAAAGGTGTATACAAGTCATGTGGTTTAACTTTAACCTTTACTTGCCCATATGTAATACACTTATCACAAATAGATTGCATATCATGCTTCATATTAGGCCAATAAAAATGCTCATGCAATATATCTAAAGTTTTCTACACTCTAAGGTACCCTATCAAACCACCCTTGTGAGTTTCCTTAATAAGCAATTCACAAATAGAATAAATAGACACATATAATTTACCTCTTTTAAATAGAGATCCTTCATATCTATAAAAATCACCAAACACACACTTATCATATGCATTCCACACCTAGCCAAAATTATAATCATTAGTATACAAGCCCTTAAGCAATTCAAAACCAAGTAACATAGTTTGTAAAGAAGAAATATATATCTCTCAGACAATACTTCAACAACAACATTTTCATTTCTATATTTGTACTTAATCACAAAAGAAAATGTTTCTATGAACTTCAACCACTTAGCATGTCTTTTAAACTTGCCATGGTATTTCAAGAACTTTAAGCTCTCATGATTAGAATGAACTCTTATGGCAAGTTGGTTTAGTATGGCAATACTAGGTATGAAATCTATTTGGTGCTCAATCCCTCTTTAAAGAGGCAATCCATAAGGAATATTTTTGGGAAATAAATTTTCAAACTCCTGCAATAATGGAACAACCACACTAGGTAAAGAAAGGTTACATTCATTAGGAAAAAAATAAACATCCTTGTATATAAATACAAGTAGTTGTTGTCTTGTTATCATAACACTCTTAACCTCACTTATCCCAATAAACACTTCCACCCTCTTACTTTTCTCTCCTTTTTACACACTTTTCTCTCTAGCTTTTCTCTTAATCACACCTTTTTCCCTTGAATTTTTTCCCTTGGCCATACTTTCTCTCTTTTCCTTTAAACTCTCACTCATTCTTTTTCTTTTTGTCTTGTTCTCTCATTTTGCACTCTCTTATTATCTTAACTAATCTTCATATGCTTCAAAAGGTTTAAGAGGAGTTAATACAATAGTCCAATTATTAATTACAATAGAGTATCTATTCTTGTGGCCATCATAAGTAACCTTCCTATCAAATTGCCATGATCAGCCAAGAAGTATATAACCAGTATGCACTAATGCCACATCATAAAAACCCTTATTCTTGTAATTGCCAATAGAAAAGGCAATTAAAACTTACTTGGTTACTCTAATTTCTCCATAATCATTCAACTATCGCAGCTTATACAGCTTAAGATGCTTGAAGGTAACCAAATTTAGCTTATATACCAATAAAGTATTAGTAACAATAGTACAACTTCCACTATCAATAATCATACTTCATACCTTATCTTTAACATGTCATTTTCTATAGAAAATGTACTCACATTACTCTTTATCATTATTATCCTTAAGCTAAAGTCTTAGTGCATACCTTACAACTAGCATATCTCCATGAATAGGTTCGTCAACATCAACATCAAAACAATCCTTTAATGGCGGCATGCCATTATCACTTAAACTAATAATTTTTATGTCACTATTCTCCAACATGATCATATCCCTTTTATTTGGGCATTGGGAAGTAATATGTCCATGCCTTTGACACCTAAAGCACTTAGTATCATAAGATTTATAAGAAGATTTGGTTTCAGTTTTACCTTTAAAACAGTAACCAAATCTTTGGCTTTGTATCTTCTTTTGACTTTAAGGCCGATTTAGAGTCTTTTCAAGTTGCCTTTTAGCTAAAACTAGAAGCTAAACAAGATTTGGACCCTTGTTATTTAACTTGTTTCTCTATCTTGATAGCCTCATACAACAACTTTTTCATCTCTAAATAATATTGTAAATCCATTACATCAACAATCTCCTCATTCAAATTACCAATAAATTTTGCCATAGTAGCCTCTCGATCTTCCTCTATATTAAATTTAATCATGGCTATCTCCATCTCTTTGTAATAATCCTCCATATTCATGGACCCTTGAACCAACCCTTACAACTTTCTATACAAGTCTTTATAATAGTAGGTAAGTATATATCTCTTATGCACTACCAATTTTATATCATCCCATGATTAAATTAGCCTCTCCCCATTCCTCCTTTTATTTATCACTAATTGTTCCCACCAAATACCTACATAATTAGTGAATTCGATGGTTGCCAACTTTACTTTCTTCTTCTTAGAATAATTATGGCAATCAAATACATGCTCATCCATTCTTTCCCAATCCAAATAAAGCTCAAGATCATTCTTTCCTTGAAATGCTGGAATCTTCATCTTTATGCTCCCCAAATTGCTATCTCTTTTAGAAACAATTTCTTGCCTTTTTTGTACTTTGATTCTTCATAATTTGATTATTTCTCATCTTCTTCCTCAATCATATGCCTCCTAGAAGATTTGAATTTGCTAGGTGATTGTAAATCATCTAACCTTACATTTATCATCTGTTAAGCCCATCTTTAATGGCTAATGTTGGATTTGTTGTCAACACCATCTCATATGGTTATATGTGTTAATTTGATGTTATGAATGTTGTTGAGATGTAGAGAGGCCATTGGGCAAAACCGTTAATGATAGGTCAACCTTGAAGTTGATAAGTCAATGTTGACCATTGACCCTTGACCATTAACCCTAAATTTTAGGAATCAAATCTAGCCGTTGATTGTAGGGCAACTTTTAAGAATCAACACTAATCGTTAATGATTGCATAACCCTAATCTCATGGTTTTATGAATATCCCCATGCATTTTGCAAGACTTATGTATGTTGCAGAATTTTGAGAGAGAATGGCAAAAAGAGGTTAAGCGACAAAGAGAGAGACAACCACCAAAGAGAGAGTGATCGACCAAGGCAAAAAAGCCAGCCACTAAAGAGAGGTGCAACCGACCAAGGGAGTTGTACCAACAACCAGCCAAAGGAAGTGTTAAGCCCATCTTTGATGGCTAATGTTGGATTTATTGTCAACACCATCTCATACAATTATACGTTGATTTGATATTATGAATGTCGTTGAGATGTAGTGAAGTCATTAAGAGAAACCGATGATGATAGGTCAACCCTGGCGTTAAGAAGTCAATGTTGATCGTGAGCCTAAATTTTAGGGGTCAAGATTGACCATTGACCATTGACCATAAATTTTAGGAAGTCAATGTTGACCATTAACCCTAAATTTTAGTAATCAAATTCGGTCATTAATTGTAGGGCAACATGTGAGAATTAATGATGACCATTGGTAATTGTGTAACCCTAATCCTAAGGCTCTATAAATACCCTTAGGAGTCTTGCAAAAAGAACAAATGTGCTACAAAAATAAAGAGAGTCAAACAAAGAGAGAGGTGAGCAGCAAACCTAGAGAAAAAGGGAGGTGAACAACAAAGAGAAGGCAGCCATTAAGCAAGGTACAACCAACCAAGAAGGAGAGAAAGAGAGCAAGAGGCAACCGGCCAAGGAGAGTGCAGTAGCTACCAAGGAAAGAAGGTCAAGCAACCTACTAAAGAGAGGAAGAAAGAAGGTAAGGTAGCTAGCCAAGGAGAGTGTAGTAGCCACCAAGGAAAGAAGGCAAGACAGTTGGCTAAGGAGAAAGCAGCAGTCATCAAGGAGAGGCAGCAAGGTAGCCGGCCAAGGAGAGAGCAACAGTTGCCATAGAGAGAGTAACAGCCACTAAGGAGAGGCAACAAAGTAGCCGACTAAGGAGAGAAGAATGAAGAAGCAGCTGCCGATAAGAGTTGATGCAACTGTCGACAGAAGGTGGAGCAGCAACAAAAGGGTCCTGCATCAGCAACCAACATACAGGGAGAGCAGCAGTGGCACAAGAAAGCAGCTGCAACACGCAGGGAGAGCAACAACGATGCGAGAAAACTACGGTAGCGTGTAGGGAGAGCAACAACGGCACAAAAAAGTAGCTGTAACGTGAGGAGCAGCAGCGGCATGAGAAAACTACTACAGTGCAAGGAGAGAGCAGCAGCAACACTCACAAATAGCAGTAACGGTGCAAGCCAATAACAGAAGCAACACACCTAAATAGCCAGCGTAAAGAGTGTAGACAGCAGGCATAGCACGTGCAGACAACAAGCGTAAAGCGCATGGACAGCAGCGACAGCATGTGCAGACAGCATTAACAATGCACGCAAGTAGCAGCGAATAGACGCAGTAGCGCGTATAGACAACATTAACAAAGTATGTGCAGACAGTAGCAGCAGCGTGTATGGACAACAATAATAGCATATACGAATAGCATTAGCAGCGCACGTAGGCAGCAGCGGCAGCGTATATGTACAACATTAGTAACAGTAGCATGTATAGATAACATGAACAGCGCGTGTAGACAATGATAGCAGCCCATTCATGTGCGGATAGCAATAGTAACGTATATGGACAACAATAGCAATGCGTGCAGGCAGCAATAGCAGAACGTGTAGGCAATGACAGCAACACATGCAAGCAACAATAGTAGCAAGTTTGGCAACTTGTAGCAGCCATGGAGAAGAAGTGCTCAGAAGCTTGCAGCATTCAAGGAGAAAAAATGCCTGGCAGCAGGTCTGATAGCTTGCAATAGTAAGAGGAGAAAGCGTGTCTAGCAGCAAGTATGGTAGCTTGCAGTAGCTGAGGAGAAAACATGCTCGCAACAAAGGAGAGATCCTGCCAAGGCAGCAGGTGAGACAATGCCTCCAACAATCTGTACACATTAAGTGATCATTTTCTAGGAAAGGTTTTTTCATAAAATTTTGATAATTTGTTGAACAATAGGGTGGGATACCCTTTAAGTGATTGAGAGAACATTTTAAATGGTTAAGGAGTGATCCTTCTACAAGTGGTTAAGAAATAATCCTTTTACAACCAAACTATATCCCTTGATAACAAAAGTGGATTGTGTGATTTAGGAGGGATCCTATCACACCATTAATGTAGCTTACACGTTGTGAGTGAACCACATAAAAATTGTTGTGTGTTCTTGGGTGCTTGCGCATTGATTTTTATTTGTAAGGTCGCGCTCACATAAATGAAAATTAAAAATTGGATCATCGACTCTAACAATCCACAGAGGTTAAATCTGAATCAATTTGTAAAAAGAGCATATCTTACACTGATTCACCCCCCCTCTCAGTGTGAGACCTACAACGGTCCATATCAAGTGGTATCAGAGCCGATTCCTCTTTTGATCTAAATTTTGTACTTTGAAGTAAGGTTGTGCATAACTGTGTGAGTTTCTATCTCTACTGCTGCTTGAGATAATGGATAGCCTGAATAGTGTTAATAGCAAAGGCATCCTTACGTTTGATGGACAAAATTATTAGTTATGGAAGAATAGGATGCTTCCATATCTAATATCCCTTGGTCTTGATGTGTTTGAGTCTACTATTAGTGGCTTCATCCATGTTGCTAAAGGTGATCCCATGATGCTAGTTAATAAGAAAAACTTAAAGTGTGATGGAAAGGCAAGAAATGCCTTATACGCCTCCCTGTTAGATAAAGAATTCACCAAGGTGATGGGGTGCAACACAGCTAAACAAATATGGGACAAACTAAAGAACATCTATAAAAAAGACAAGTTTGTAAAGAAAGCCAAGCTGCAAATCTAGAGGAGCAGATTTAAAGACATAAAGATGCAGAATGATAAGACTGTGGATGCATTCTTCATAAGAGTCAACGAAATTATGTGCTCCATCAGAGGTTATGGAGAGGAGATCCACGATGCCACTGTGGTAAGGAAAATACTTAGAACCTTACCAGAAACTTACAATGCCAAAGTCTCTTCCACAGATGATAGAGATCTAGATAGGCTGCCCTTAGATGACCTGCACAGCATATTGGTGGCTTACAAAATAAGAATAGCCCCAATAAAGAAAGAAAAGAAGTCTAAGGTGGAGAAGAAGCTGGCCTTCAAAGTAATAAAGAAGTTAAAGATTAAAGATTGAGAAAAAGAATCCGACAATAACTCTATAGAAGAAGATGGTGATCCTCAACTAGATAAAGTTTTGGCGTACATCACCAACAATATAAGGAAAGGAAAAAGGAAGTACAAGGGAAAACTACCCTTAAAGTGCTTTAGCTATGCAGACATAGTGCACTTTGCCATATACTACCCAAAGAGAATAGAAGCAAGCAGTGATGATAATGATGAGCCTACCCCAAGGTAGAGAACAAAGAAATCTAGTTGTCTTAAAGTTAGAAATTCAAGTGCCAAAGGAAAAAAGCAATTCTTTAAATCCAAAAGAAGAAATTATTTGAGCAAGCTGGATAAAGAGGATTCTAAAGAAAAAGTTGATGATGATTCTGATGATGATGATGCAAAGGATGTGCTGGTCAGTCAAGTAGATAATGACAAAGAATCTTCAAGTAAGGAGTAATCAACAGAAGAGGAAGAGGATGAGTTGTTATAGCAACTTGAGAATGAGTTGAGAGCTTGTTTGCAAAAAAACAGCAAGCTGGAAAAAAAGGTAAATCATCTCAAAACGCTGTATGAAAATGTTGTTGTTGATGAATCTAATCTTTAGGTGAAAGAAAAGGAGTTTGAAGCAAAAGAGGAGTACTTGAAGAGGATTGAGGAGCTGATCATACTTGAGGCTAAGTAAGGCAAGATATATAAAGATCTTGGTGCTAAGGTGATTGCACAAAAGCAAGAGGTGTTGATTTTGCAAGCTAAGCTTCACAAGGCCGAGTTTGAGCTAAAAAAAGCATAAAGAAAGCTTTATGCAAGGCATGGAAATAAAAGGAGAGTCATCATCAGTAAGTGTCATCAAGGAGGATGCTACTAAAAAGTTGGATGAGTGTTTAAGTAATCAAAGACCTTATTCCATGGGAAAGGAAGGACTTAGCTACATTGAAAAGCCAAGTAAAAAGGTAGAAGAAAAGAAGCAAATTGTGTTTGTGCCCGAAAGCAAGCACAATGATGTCATGGAGAAGCGAAACCAACCCAAGTTAAAATGGGTTAGGAAAGATGTGGTGGAGACTCCCGTCCATAGGTGACAAATTGTCAAAGATGGAGAGAAGATTGTCACACCAATTGCTAAAGAAAGAAGACATGGACTTAGTAAGAAAAGTAAATCTAGGTTTAAAGGATTTTGTTGGAGCTGTGTTAAGTATGGGCATAAGGCTAATACTTGTTGGAATATTCGGCCTATAATGAGAAGGAATGTGAGGCAAGAATCTAGGGGGAGACTCTGTCAAGAAAGGAGACAGTCTCAAGTGGAAAGAAGTCATATTTCATTGAAAAATAGTTTTAATTTGCTGGAAGAGACCTGTGGAAGATGTGAAAGGGTTGGACACACTACTAAGGATTGCCTGACATTGTTGCCCAGTCAAGAAGTGGAAATGAGAACACCTACACATGTTCTTATATTCAACCAAAGAAGAAGAAGAGGAAGAGAAACGTATATGGTTATGGAAGTAGCCTTAAAAGCTTCTAAGAAAAACCATGGATCTTAGATAGTTTCTACTCTTCACACATGACAGGAGACTCCAAGATGTTCAAGGAAGTAGCAAAATATGATGAAGGGTCTATCAGATATGACAATGATGATGTCTTAAAGATTAAAGGTATCGGTACTACTGAAATTGGTGTAGAGAAGCTGCAATCAAAGAAAGTGTTGTATGTTGAAGGGCTAAAACACAATCTCATCAGTGTTAGCCAGTTTTGTGATGATGGACATGAAGTTACTTTCAACAAGAGTGGCTACACAGTAAAGAGATTAAAAGATATATTGTTCTTATTAAGGGTGAAAGAACAACTGGAAACTTATACCAAGTTTCTAGAAACAAAAACACATGCTACATAAGCACTAAAGATGAGAATGTGTTATGGCATAGAAGATTGGGACATCTTGGACAAAAGAGACTGAACTTATGTATTCAGGCACTCCCTAAAGGCTAAGGTATACATCTAACCCCTCTCCCTTTCCCTCTTTTATTATTCTTTAGATTTGTTATCAAATAAGGAGATATTTTGCATAAATCCAAAGAGAGTATATATTGATAAAAAGGGGAAGTAGCTTGATGGATAAAAGGGAAAAACTTGTCAAGGGAGAAAAGCAAAAAGGGAAAGTTAAACCTGGTTAAGGGAGATGCATGTTTCAGGGGGAGCTGTGAATGACTATGTGCAAGGAATGTTGTGCATGGTTGGATTTAATGTGTTGCCAACAAATGCAATAGGGGAGAATGTTGAGCCCATCTTTTATGGCTAATGTTAGATTTGTTGTCAACACTATCTCACATAGGTATATTTGTTGATTTGATATTATAAATGTTGTTGAGATATAGTGAAGTCATTAGGAGAAATCGATGATGATAGGTTAATCCTAGCGTTGAGGAGTCAATGTTGACCGTGGTCTTAAATTTAAGGGGTCAAGATTGACCATTAACCCTAAATTTTAGGAATCAAATCCAATCGTTAATTATAGGACAACATGTAGGAATTAACGATGATCGTTGATGATCATGTAACCCTAATCCCAAGGCTCTATAAATACCCTTAGGAGTCTTGCCAAAAGAACTATGTGTGGTGCAATTAGAGAAAGTCGGCCAAAGAGAGATGTAAGCGACAAACCTAGAGCAAATGGGAGGTGAATGGCAAAGAGGAGGTAGCCACCAAGCAATGTGCAACCGGCCAAAAAGGAGAGAAAGAGAGCAAAGGGCAGCCGGCCAAGGAGAGTGCAGCAACCACCAAGGAAAGAAGGCAAGCAGCCCACCAAGGAGAGAAAGAAAGAAGGCAAGGTAGTTGGCCAAGAAGAGTGCAGCAGCCACCAAGGAAAGAAGGCAAGGCAACTAGCCAAAGAGAGTGCAGCAGCCACCAAGGAAAGAAGGCAAGGTTGCTGGCCAAGGAGAGATCAGTAGCCACCAAGGAAAGGCAACAAGGCAGCTGACTAGGGAGAGAAAGAAAGAAGGAGTGGCTATCGGCAGGAGGTGAAGCAGCTACCAGCAGAAGGTGGAGCAACAGCCAGCAAGTGGTGGAGTAACAAACAGCAGGTGGTAGAGCAGCAACAGAAGGGTCCTACATCAACAACCAATGCACAAAGAGAGCAGCAGTGGCATGAGAAAGCAGCTGCAATGCATGGAGAGAGCAGCAACAGTGCAAGAAAATTGCTACAGCGTGCGAGGAGAGCAACAGTAGCATGAGAAAGCAACTGCAACGCATAGGGAGAGCAACAGCAGCATGAGAAAACAATTGCAATGTGCAGAGAGAGCAGCAGGGGCACAAGAAAACTGCTACAGCGCAAGGAGAGAGCAGCAGCAGCACGAGAAAGCAGCTGCAACGGGCATGAACAACAGTAGTGATGCGAGCCAATAGCAGGAGCAGCACATGCAGATAGCAAGAACAGTGCACACAAACAGCGGGCACAGAGAGCACGGACAGCAGGCACAGAGAGTGCGGACAGCGAGCATAGCATGTGTGAACAGCAGGTGTAGAGTGCACAAATAGCAGCAATAGTGCATGCAAATAGCATTAATAGGGCACGCGAACAGTAGTGGACAAATACGGCAGTGCGTACAAACAACATTAACAGAGCGCATATGGACAACAATGGTAGCGAGTACGAACAGCAGCAGCGGTAATGCATATAGATAGCATTAGCAACGGATGAGGACAGCGATAGCAGCCCAGGCACATGCAAGCAGCGATAGCAAAACCTGTAGACAACGACAGCAACACATGTAGGCAGCAATAGCAACAAGTCCGGTATCTTCCAATAGGCAAGGAGACAATGTGCCTGACAGTAGGTTCGACAGCTTACAATAGCAAAAGAAGGAAAGCATGCCCAACAGCAAGTCCGGCAGCTTGTAGTAGCCAAGGAGAAAAAGTGCTCGGTAACAAGTCTAACAACTTGCAGTAACAAGAGGAGAAAGCGTGTCCAACAGCAAGTCCAGCTGCTTGTGCAGCCGAGGTGAAAACATGCTCAGTAGCAAAGGAGAGATCCTGCCAAGGCAGCATCGGCAACAAGTGAGACAACACTGGTAGCAAAGGAAAGAGAAGATCCATATTCTACTTCAGCAGTTTGTACACATTGAGTGATCATTTTCCAGGAAAGGTTTTTCCATAAACTCTTGAACAATAGGGTAGGATACCCTTGGAGTGATCGAGAGATCAACTCTTTGATCAAGAGATCATTTTAAGTGGTTAAGGAGTGATCCTTCCACAAGTGGTTAAAGAGTAATCCTTCTACAACCAAACTGTATCCCTTGATAACAAGAATGGATTGTGTTTTAGGAAAGATCCTATCACACCGTAGATGTAACTCACACGTTGTGAGTGAACTATGTAAAAATTGTTATGTGTTCTTGGGTGCTTACGCATTGATTTTTATTCGTACATTCGCGCTTGCATAAAGGAGAAAATTAAAAATTGGATCATCGGCTCTAACAAGACATAGAGGTTAAATCTGAATCGATTTGTAAAAAGAGGACATCTCACACTGATTCACCCCCTCTCTCAGTGTGAGACCTACAATGGTCCTCATCAAGAAGTGCAACAGCAAGCATAACCGACAGCAGCAATTGCAACACCAACAGCAAGCAATAGTAGCAAGGATAGCAACAAACCAAGGAGAAACCAGCAACTTGTAGGCACAACCAACAACAAGCAATAGCAACAAAGGTAGGCAACAAACCAAGGAGAAACTAACAGCTTGCAGGCATGACCAGTAGCAGGCACAACTTGCAGCAACACATCTAACAGCTTGCAGCAGCACATTCAGCACCTTACAATAGCACAACCTGTAGTAGCACAATCCATAGAAGCACATCTAACAGGTTACAATAGGCAGCAATAGCAGTAAGTCCAACAGCTCGCAACAGCAAAAGAGAAAACGTGCCCCAAAAGCAAGTCCAATAGCTTGCAGTAGTATACGAGAAAACATGCCCCGACAACAAGTCCAACAACTTGCAGCAGCAGAGGAGGTAACCTGCCAAGACAGTATGTGAGGCAACCTACCAAGGCAACTATGGAGGTAACACCAACAACAGGGGAAGAGAAGATTCACATTCTACACTAACAACCTTGCACATTAAGTGATCATTCTCATGAAAGTGTTAGTCACAAACCTTTTGATAAAGTTGTTGAAAAAGGGTGAGATACCCTTGGAGTGATCGAGAGATCAATCCATTGAGTGATCAAGAGATTAAATCTTTGATCGAGATATCATTATAAGTAGTTAAAGAGTAATCCTTTCATAAGTGGTTAAGGGTGATCCTTCTACACCATAATTGTGATTTAGGAGTGATCCTATAACATTGTGGATGTAGCTCACACATTGTGGATGAACCACGTAAAAATTACTATGTGTTTTTAGGTGCTTGCGTTTGATTGATATCTATACGACCGCTCTCACATAAAGAAGAAAGATAAAAATTGGATCATTGGCTCTAATAAGTCATAGAGGTTAAATCCAAAAAGATTTATAAAAAGTAAGCATCTCGCACTAATTCACCCCTCCTCCTTTCAGTATAAGACCTAAAAAGGTCCTTATCAAGTGGTATTAGAGTTGTTTTCCTCTGTTGATCCAATTTGTCTGCTTTTATCTTATAGTGTTTATTGCTGCTGTAAATCTTTATTGGTTGATATCATGGATAGCTTGAACAATGTTAATGGCAAGGGCATTCCTACTTTTGATGGACAGAATTATCAGTTATGAAAGAATAGAATGCTTCCATATCTAATACCACTTAGTCTTGATTTGTTTGAGTCTACTGTTAATGGCTTCATCCCTATTGCTAAAGGTGATGCTATGACACCTACTGATAAGAAGAATTTGGAATGTATTGGAAAGGCGATAAATGCCTTATATGCCTCCTCGTCAAACAAAGAATTCACCAAAGTGATGCAGTGCAACACAGCCAAACAAATCTGAGATAAATTGAAGAACATTTATGAAGGAGACAAAGTTGTGAAGGAAGCAAAGTTACAAATCTAAAGGAGCAGATTTGAAGACAAAAAGATGCAGAATGATGAATTTGTGGATGCCTTCTTCACAAGAGTCAAAGAAAATTGTGTTTGTGCCTGAAAGCAAGCACAATGATGCTATGAAGAAGAGAAACCAACCCAATTTAAAATAGGTTAAGAAAGATGTGGTGAAAACTCCCATCTAAAAGAGACAGGTTATCAAAGATAGAGAGGAAGTTACCACAATAGTTGCTGAAGATAGGAGATATACACTTGGAGAAAGAAGAAAACCCAAATTTGAAGGATTTTGTTGGAGTTGTGGTAAGTATGGGCACAAGGCTAGTTCGTGTTGGAGTCTTAGGCTATGTACCAAATGGAAGAGGCTTCAAATGTTACAACAAAAGGTTGCTGAAAATGATGGACAGCTTTAATGTTAAAGTGATTAAAGATGATTCTACAATGCAATCACAGCATGAGGAAGCTGAAGATACCGTGTATGACATCTGAAAAGAGTCTAAAAGTGATGAATCTGAGGCCATTCAACATAAGGAAGATGTTGATTCTTAAGTTATAAGTGATGAAGAAGAAGAATTAAGGCATTCCCAAATTCATAAAAGATTCAAAGCTGAAGTTAAGGCAAAAAACATTACTGGCAGTAAAGAGGACTCTGTACAGGTTAGGAAAAGACTAAAAGGTGGTGAACAAACCTCATTGATCTCTGAGGTTGAACCCAAGTTAGTGGAAGAAGCATCAAAGCATAAGGAATGGGTGTATGCCATGAATAAAGAGCTTGATCAAATTGAAAAGAACAACATTTGGTGTTTAATACTTAGACCTAAAGGGAAAAACATCATTGGAACCAAATGGTTTTTCAAAAATGAGCTCAATGAAAAAGGTGAGGTGGTAAGAAACAAGGCAAGACTTGTCTACAAAGGCTACTCACAAGCAGAAGGTATTGACTTTAAAGAGACCTTTGCTCTTGTGGCTAGACTTGAAGTAATCAAAATATTTATGGTCATTGTTGCTCGGAGAAACTACAAAGTTTATCAAATGGATGTGAAGTCTATATTTCTGAATGGAAAGCTTGAAGTAGAGGTATTTATCGAACAGCCTAATGGTTTTATACTTAATCATAATGGTTCAAGTGTGTGCAAATTGAACAAGACTCTATACAGCTTAAAGCAAGCTCCAAGAGCATGGTATTCCAAACTAGACACATGTCTCAAAGATATGAAATTTAGAAAAGGGAATATGGATAGCAACTTATACATAAAGGAAGATAAGCAAGGCTAGTTAATTGTTGTGGTTTATGTTGATGACATAATCTTTGCTACTGAAAAGAAGGCCCTTTGCATTGTTTTTACCAATCAGATGAAAAAAAAGTTTAAGATGTCCATGCTAGGTGAAATGAAATTCTTCTTAGGGTTATAGGTTTTGCAAAGCAAGGCTAGAATTTTTCTCTTCTAAGAAAAGTATGCTTATAAGTTATTAAAAAGGTTTAAAATGGAGAACTCTAAAGAAGTAAGCACTCCCATCACAATTGAAACAAAGTTAAGCAAGGATAAAAAAGGCAACATGGTTAATCAGAAGGAATACAGAAAGTTGATTGGAAGCTTACTGTGTTTGACAGCATCAAGGCCTGATCTTGTTTTTGCTATAACACTTTATGCCAGATTTCAAAGTGAGCCTAAGGAATCTCATCTCATGGCTGCTAAGAGAATTCTGAGATATGTGAAAGACACAACAAATTATGGGCTACTTTATGGCAAAAGTGGATAGCTCATTTTGTATGGGCATACAGATGCTGATTGGGTTGGAAATTATGATAACAAAAGGTCAACATCAAGTGGTGCATTTTAGTTGGGTAGTAGATGTGTTTCATGGCATAGCAAGAAGCAAAATTCAGTGACTCCAAGTATTGCAGAGGCTGAATATGTGGCTGCTACTCAAACTTGTACTCAACTACTATGGATGAAACAATAGCTTGAAGATCTAAGGGTGGATGTGCAGTTTCCATTGCTGATTAGTTGTGATAACCAAAGTGCCATCAATTTATCAAAGAATCCTGTCCAACACTCCAGAACTAAACATATTGAAATCAAGTACCACTTCATTAAAGAAAGAGTGGAGAAATTTGAAGTTAAGCTAGAGTATGTGCCTACCACGGAGCAAGTTACAGATATATTCACCAAACCTCTATCAAGAGAGTTGTTCTAGAAGAAGTTAAGGCTAACTTTATGTGTTCAGCCACTCCCTAAAGGCTGAGTTATGCCTCTAACCCTCTCCCCTTCCCTCTTCTATTGTTCTTTGGATTTGTTGTCAAAGGGATATTTTACATAAATCCAAAAAGAATATATATTGATTAAAAAGGGGAATAACTTGATAAATAAAGGGGGAGAAATTGTCAAGGGGGACAAGTAAGAAAAAGGGGGAGCTAAAGGTACAAGTACATGTAAAAGAGGAGATGTATATTTCAAAGGGAGCTATGCTTATGCTTAACTATTAAAAGTTGGATTTAATGTGTTGCCAACAAATCCAAAGGGGGAGATTGTTGAGTACATCTTTAATGGCCAATGTTAGATTTGTTGTCAACACCATCTCATATGACTATATGTGTTGATTTAATGTTATGAATGCCATTAAGATGCAGAGAGGTCATTGGGTAAAACCATTGATGACAAGTCAACCCTAAAGTTAATGAGTCAATATTGATCGTTGACCCTAAATTTTAGGAGTCAAAGCTAACCATTGACCCTAAATTTTAGGAAGTCAATATTGACCATTGACCCTAAATTTTAGGAATCAAATCTGGTTATTGATTATAGGGCAACCTTTAGGAATTAATGCTAATCGTTAATGATTGTGTAACCTTAATCTCAAGGCTCTATAAATACCCCCATGCATCTTGCAAGACTTATGTGTGCTGTAAAATTTTAAGAGAGAACGATAAAGAGATATTAAGTGGCAAAGAGAGAGGCAACCACCAAAGAGAGAGTGATCAACCAAGGCAAAAAAGGCAACCACCAAGGAGAGTTGCAGCCAACCAAGGGAGTTGCAACAACAGCCAACCAAAGGAGTTACAATAGCAATTGGCCAAAGGAAATACAGTAGCAAGCATAACCAGAAGCAGCAATTATAGCACTAGCAGTAAGGGTAGGCAACAAACCAAAGAGAAACCAGTAACAAGGGCAAGTAAAAAACCAAGGAGAAACCGATAGCTTATAAGCACGACCAGTAGTAAGCACAACTTGTCGCAGCACAACCTACAGCAGCACATCCAATAGGTTGCAATAAGTAGCAATAGCAGTAAATGCAGGTAGCAATAGTAGCAAGTCTAACAGCTTACAGCAACAAAGGAGAAAAACATGCCCTGACAGCAAGTCCATCAGCTTGCAATAGCAGAGGAGAAAACGTGCCCTAACAATAAGTTTGGCAACTTACAACAACAGAGAAGGCAACCTGCCAAAGCAACAGGGGAAGAGAAGATCCACGTTTTGCACTAATAACCTATGCACATTGAGTGATCCTTCTCAAGAAAGTGTTAGTCACAAACTTTTTGATAAACTTGTTGAAAAAAGGTAGGATACCCTTAGAGTGATTAGGAAATCAATCCATTAAGTGATCAATAGATCAACTCTTTAATTGGGAGATCATTGTAAATGGTTAAGTAATCCTTCCACAAGTGGTTAAAAGGTAATCCTTCCACACCATAACTATATCCTTGGATAACAAGAGTGGATTGTGTGATTTAGAAGTAATCCTATCACACTGTGGACGTAACTTATGCATTATGGGTGAACCATGTAAAAATTATCATGTATTCTTGGGTGCTTGCACTTGATTGATATCCATACAGTCACTCTCACATAAAGAAGAAAGATAAAAATTGGATCATTAGCTCTAACAAGTCATAGAGGTTAAATCTGAAAAGATTTATAAAAAGGGAGCATCTCACACTAATTCACAATATGATAGGATCACTCCTAAATCACATAATCTACTTTTATTATCACAGGATATAGTTATGGTGTGAAAGGATCACTCCTTAACCACTTACAATGATCTCCTGATCACTAAGTTGATCTCCTGATCACTCAAAGGCTTGATCTCCTGATCACTCGAAATGTATCCCACCCTTTTTCAACAAGTTTATCAAAAGTTTAATACCTAACACTTTCCTGAGAAGGATCACTCAATGTGCATAAGCTACTAATACAGAAAGCGGATCTTCTCCTTCTTTATTGTTGGTCTTTGCTCAAGCTTTGCGGGTCTCTTCTCTACAGGTTATCTCCACTATAGATTATCTCTGGTATAGGTTCTCTCATTTGTAGGTTCTCTACTATTGGTTATCTCCACTATAGGTTCTCTCTCCTTACTACCAATGTTGCCTTACCTACTCCCTCAGTAGGTTCTCTCCTCCTATTACCAGTGCTACCTCACTTGCTACCTTAATAGGTTTCTTCCTCTATTACTAGTTCTACCTCCTTCGACCTTGGCAAGTTCTCTTCCCCTGCTGCCGGTGCTACCTCACCTACTGACAGGGCACATTTTCTCCTTTACTACTACAAGATATCGGACTTACTACCAAGCATGTTTTCTCCTCCTCTGCTGCTACAAGCTGCTGGACTTACTGGCAGGACACATTTTCTCCTCTACTACTACAAGCTACCATGCATGTTTTCTCCTTTACTGTGGCAAGCTGATGGACCTACTGTCAGGCATGTTTTCTCCTCTACTGTTACAAGCTACTGGACCTACTGCCAGGCACATTTTCTCCTCTACTACTACAAGCTGCTGGACCTACTGCAAGGCACTTTTTTTCCACTGCTGCTACAAGATGTCAAACTTGCTGTCAGGCACATTTTCTCCTCTGTTACTAGACTTGCTGCCAAGGCACATTTTCTCCTTTGTTGCTATAAGCTACCAAACTTGCTACTGAACACGTTTTCTCCTCTACCACGGCAAACTGTCAGACTTGCTGTAAGGCACATTTTCTCCTTTGCTACTACAAGTTGTCAAACCTACTATAATTGCTACCTACACGTGCTACTATTGCTGCCTACGCATGCTACAATAGCTACTATTGCTGCCTGTATGTTCTGCTATCACTGCCTGCATATGCACGTGCTGCTATCGTTGCCTACATATTCTGCTATCGCTGCCTGCACATTCTACTATTGCTACCTACACGTTTTGGTGTCATTACCTACACATGCATAAGCTGCCATCACTGCCTGTGCGTTCTACTGTTACTGCCTATACGTTCTGTTGTAGCTTGCTACTGCTCCTGCAATCTGCAGTTGCTAGTTTTGCTTGCTAGACTTGCTACCAGCATTATAATTTCTATTATAGCTTGCTGGACTTGCTACAATTGCTGAGATTACAAATTGTAGCTAGTGTTGCAAACTACTGCTGGTATTATGCCTGTTATAGATTGCTAGATGTGCTGCAATTGCTAGGATTGTAGGCTGTTGTTACCAACTGCTGCTAGTATTGCGCTTGCTACAAATTGCTAGATGTGCTACAATTGCTAGGATCACCTGCTAGATGTGCTACAATTTCTAGGATCACCTGCTAGACATGTTGCAATCACTGGGATCACCTGTTGGTTGTTGTGGACTATTGTTGGTATAACAGGTTACTGCTGGTTATTGCGGGTAGCTACTAGTTGTTGCGGTTTGCAGCTAGTGTTACCTCCAAGCAACTTGTTTCTCCTCGATTTGCTATCTGCCCTTGCTGCTATTGCTTGTTGCAATGTCCCTCTTTAATGGCTGCTGCACGTTCTTCTCTCCTTGGGGTGGCTGCTGTATGTTTTTCTCTCCTTGGTGTGGCTACTGCAATCTCCCCTACTGGTTTGGTATGGCTGCCTCCTTCTTTGGTGGTTGCTATCACCTCCTCCTTGGCCATCTACTGCACCCTTCTTGGTTGGTTTGGTTTTTCGACTACTCCTCCCCTTTGGTTTGGTTTTTCAACTGCTACTCTCTTTAGTATGGCTAGCTACTACACCTTCTTCTTAGTGTGGCCAACTGCTTCAACTCTCCTTGGTGTGGCTAACTACTACACCTCTCCTTAGTGTGGCCAACTGCTGCACCTCTCTTTGGCTTGCTGCTCTCTCCTTGGCCGATTGCTGCACTCTCCTTGGTCGGTTGTACCTCCCTTGGTGGCAACTCACTTGGCCAGCTGCTGTTGCACCTTCTTTCGCTAGCTACATCTCCCTTGGTGGCTGCTTTTTTTGCCTTGGCCGATCACTCTCTCCTTTGGTGGTTGCCTCTCCTTTTGTCGTTTACCCTCTCCTTGCCTTTAGGTTTGTCATTCTCTCTCCTTTGGCTGGCTCTCTCAAAATTCTACAGCACTTACTTGTCTTGCAAGATGCATGGGATTATTTATAGAGCCTTGAGATTAAGGTTACACGATCATCAACGGTCATAGTTGATTCCCAAAAGTTGCCCTACAATCAACAACCAAATTTGATTCCTAAAATTTAGGGTCAATGGTAATTTTAGGGTTAATGGTCAATATTAACTCATTGACTTTAGTTAACCTACCATCAACAGTTTTAACCAATGACTTCTATGCATCTCAACAACATTTAAAACATCAAATCAACATGAACAATAATATGAGATGCTATTGATAACAAATCCAACATTAGTCATAAAAAATGGGCTCAACAATCTCCCCTTTTGGATTTATTGGCAACACATTAAGTCCAACAATGCACATATAACAACCTTTGACATTCACAAACATTCACAACTCCCCTTGAAACATGCATCTCCCTTAACTAGGAACAGTCCTTAACTCCCCCTTTTTTCTGCTTCTCCCTCTTGACAATTTCTCCCCCTTTATTCATCAAGCTACTCCCCCTTTTAATCAGTATATACTTTCTTTGGATTTATGCAAAATATCTTCCCTTTTGACAATAAATCCAAGGAATAATAGAAAAGGGAATGGGAGAGGGATTAGAGGCATATTTTAGCCTTTAGGGGGTGGCTAAATACTTAAGTTCAGCCTTTTTTGTCCAAAACATCTTAATCTTCTATGCCACAACAAATTCTCATCTTTAGTACTCATGTAACATGTGTTTTTGCTTATAGAAACTTGGTACAAGTTTCCACTTATTCTTTCACCATTAGTAAGAATAGCACTATCACTTAATCTCTTTACTGTACAGTCACTTTTGCTGAAAGTAACTTCATATCCATCATCACAAAGTTGGCTAACACTGATAAGATTGTGTTTTAGCCCTTCAACATAAAGCACTTTCTTTGATTTCTTTTGCACTAATTTTAGCAACATCGATATCTTGAATCTTTAAGGCATCATCATTGCCAAATTGGACTGACCTTTCATCATATTTTGCTACTCCTTTCAACATTTTGGAGTTTATTGTCATGTGTGAAGAGCAGCCACTGTCCAGGATCCATGGCTTTTCTTTCTTGGAAGCTTTTAAGGCTATTTTCACAACCATAGACGTTTCTCTTGCTCTTCTTCTTCTTTAGCTAAATGTAGGAGCATGTGTAGGTGTTTTCCTTTGCACTCCTTAACTGGGCAGCAATGGTTAGCCGAATATAAGCTCATGTGTAGGTGTTCTCCTTTGCATTATTTGACCAGGTAACAATGTCAAGCAATCCTTAGCAATGTTGACATTTTAGGTGTCTAACCCTTTCACATCTTCCAAAAAACTCTTCTAGCAAATCAAAACTATTTCTCAGTGGAATTTGGCTTCTTTTCACCTAAGATTGTCTTCTTTCTTGATAGAGTCTTCCTCTAAACTCTTGCCTCACATTCCTCTTCATTATAGGCCCATTAATCTAGCACACATTAGCCTTGTGCCCATACTTACCACAGCTCCAGCAAAATCCTTCGAACCTAGATTTTCTTCTTTTACCAAGTTCATGTCTCTTATCATTAGCAACTGTTGTGGCAACCTTCTCTTCATCTTTGACAACCTATCTCCTTTGGATAAGAGTTTTCACCACATCTCTCCTAACCCATTTTAGCTTAGGTTGGTTTTTTTTCTCCATCACGTCATTATGCTTGCTTTTAGGCACAAACACAATTTTCTTCTTCTTTTTTACCTTCTCAATTGGCTTTTCAATATAGCCAAGTCCTTTCTTCCCCATGAAATGAGGTCTTTGTTTGCTCAGACACTCATCCAACTTTCTAGTAGTATCCACCTTAATGGCATTTGCTAAATACAACTCTCTTCTCACTTCCATGGCTTGCATAAAGCTTTCTTCACACTTCTTTAACTCAAACTTGGCCTTATGGAACTTGGTTTGTAAAATCAACACCTCTTGCTCTTACGCAATCACCTTAGCACTAAGATCTTTGTGTATCTTGTCTTGCTCTGCCTCAAGTACAATTAGCTCCTCAATCCTCTTCAAGTACTCCTCCTCTTTTACTTCAAACTCTTTTGCTTTCACCTAAAGATTAGATTCATCAACAATAGAATTTTCATACATCTTTTTAAGATGTTTTACCTATTTTTCCAGCTTGCTGTTTTTACGCAAACAAGCTCTCAATTCATTCTCAAGTTGCTACACCAACTGATCCTCTTCCTCTTCTATTAATTCCTCATCACTTGAAGATTCTTGATCATCATCTACTTAAACGACTAGCATATCCTTTGTAGCCTTATCATTGGAATCATCATCAACTTCTTCAAAATTTTTTTCATACAGCTTGCTCAAAAAATTTCTTTTTTTGGATATGAAGAGTTGCTTTTTTCCTTTAGCACTTGAATTTCCAGCTTTAAAATAGCTAGATTTCTTTGTTCTGCACTTTGGGGCTAGCTCGTCATCATTATCACTGCTTACTTCTCTTCTTTTTGGGCAGTCCACGGTAAAGTGCCCAATTGCTCCACAGCTAAAGCACTTTAAGGGTAGTTTTCCCTTGTACTTCCCTTTTCCTTTCCTCATATTATTGGTGATGTATGTCAAAACTTTATCCACTTGAGGATCACTACCTTTTTCTGAGCTGCTATCGGATTCTTCTTCTTAGTCTTCAATTGTTAATTTCTTCATTGCCTTGAAGACCAACTCTTTCTCCACCTTAGACTTCTTTTCTTTCTTTATTGGGACTATTCTCATTTCATATGCCACTAATATGCTGTGCAAGTCATCTAAGGGCAACCTATCCAAATCTCTATCTTTTATATAAGAGACTTTGGCATTGTAAGCTTCCAGTAAGGTTCTAAGTATTTTCCTTACTACAGTAACATCGTTGATTTCCTCTCTATAGCCTCTGATAGAGCACACAATTTTGTTGACTCTTGTGGAAAAGCCATCTACAAACTCATCATTCTGCATCTTTATGTCTTCAAATCTACTCCTCTATATTTGTAGCTTGGCTTCCTTCATAACTTTGTCTCCTTCGTAAATATTTTTCAGTTTGTCCTAAATTTGTTTGGCTGTGTTGCACCCCATTACTTTGGTGAATTCTTTGTCTAATAAGGAAACATATAAGGCATTTCTCATCTTTCCATCACACTCCAAATTCTTCTTATCAGCAGGCATCATAGCATCACCTTCAGTGACAGGGATAAAGCCCCTGACAACAGACTCAAACACATCAAGACCAAGTGACATCAAATATAGGGGCATTCTATTTTTCCATAACTGATAATTTTGTCCATCAAAAGTAGAGATGCCCTTGTTATTAACACTGTTCTTATTGTCCATGATATCAATCAACAGTAAAGATAAAAATTCATAGTAGCAACAAACAACTTTAGATCAAAGCATGCAAATTGGATCAACAAAGGAATCAGACTCTAATACCACTTGATCAAGACCTTTTTAGGTCTCACACTGAGAGGGGGAGGGAGTGAATCAATGTGAGATGCTTGCTTATTACAAATCTTTCTGGATTAACCTTTGTGACTTGTTAAAATAAATGATCTAATGTTTTATCTTTCTTCTTTATATAAAAGCGGTCGTACAGATAATAATCAAATGCAAACACCCAAGAACACACAGCAATTTTTACGTGGCTCACCCACAATGTGTGAGCTACATCCACAGTGCGATAAGATCACTTCTAAATCACACAATCCACTCTTATTATCAAAGGATACAATTATAGTGTGGAAAGATCACTCCTTAACCACTTACAATGATATCATTGAGTTGATCTCTCGATCACTCAAAGGTTTGATCTCCCGATCACTCAACAGACTGATCTCCCGATCACTCCAAGGGTATCCCACCCTTTTTCAATAAGTTTATCAAGAGTTTAGTACCTAACACTTTATTGAGAAGGATCACTCAATGTGCATAAGTTGCTAATGCAGAAAGTGGATCTTCTCCTTCCTCACTACCGGTCTTTGCTCAAGCTTTACCAATCTCTTCTCTAAAGGTTATCTCCGCTATAGGTTATCTCTGCTGCAAGTTCTCTCTTCTGCTAGTTGTCTTTGCTGCCGATTATCTTTGCTACAGGTTCTCTCCCCCTGCTACTAATGTTGCCTCACCTGCTACCTCGGTAGGTTCTCTCCTCTTACTACTGATGCTGCCTCTTTCGGCCTTGGCAAGTTCTCTTCCCCTACTGTCGATGCTACCTTACTTGCTAACAGGATGTGTTTTCTCCTCTGCTACTACAAGTCACTTGTTGCCAAGGCATGTTTTCCCCTGTGCTGTTACAAACTACCAAACTTGCTACCAGGCATATTTTCTCCTCTACTGCTGTAAGCTATCGAACCTACTACCGAGCACGTTTTCTCCTTTACTGCAACAAGCTATCAAACCTACTACAATTACTACATGCACGTGTTGCTATTGCTACCTACATATGCTACTATAACTGTTATGGCTACCTGTACGTTCTGTTATCGCTGCCTACACATTCTGTTGTTGCTACCTGCATGTGCATGGGCTGCTATCACTGCCTACACATTCTGCTATCACTACTTGTGTGTTCTACTGTTGCTACCTGCACATTCTGCTATCATTGCCTGCACATTCTACTGTCGTTGCCTGCACATGCACAAGCTGCTATCACTGCCTATGCTTTCTGCTATTATTGCTTGCACATTCTCCTATCACTGCCTGCACATTCTCTTGTTGCTGCTTGCGCATTCTACTATTACTACCCACACATTCTGTTGTCACTGCCTATACATCCACAGGCTACTATCGTTACCTACGCATTCTGCTGTTGCTACTTATACATTCTGTTGTAGCTTGTCGCTACTCCTACAATCCACAGTTACTAGTTTTACTTGCTGGACTTGCTACCAACATTACTATTTTTAGTATAGCCTATTAGACTTGCTACAATTGCTGGGATTGCAGGCTGCAACTAGTGTTGCGGACTACTGCTGGTATTGTGCCTACTACAAATTGCTAGGTATGCTGCAATTGCTAAGATCGCAAGCTGCAACTAGTGTTGTAGACTATTGCAGGTATTATGCCTACTGCAATTGCTGGGATTGCAGACTGCAACTGATGTTATGGATTGCTGCTGGTATTGCGCTTGTTGTAGATTGCTAGATGTGTTGTAATTGCTAGGATTACCTGTTAGACATGCTATAATTGCTGGGAATTGCTTGTTGGACACGCTGCAATTGCTAGGATCACCTGTTGGTTATTGCAGGCTACTATTGGTATAACAAGTTGCTGCTAGTTGTTGCAGGTTGCAACTGGTGTTGCAGGCTTCCGCTAGTATTGCCTGCAAGCAGCTGGTTTCTCCTCAGTTTATTGCCTACCCTTATTGCTATTGCTTGCTGCCTTGTTGCTACAATGTCCCTCTTTGGTGGCTACTGCACTTCCTTCTCTCCTTAAGGTGGTTGTTGCACGTTTCTCTCCTTGGTATGGCTGCTACAATCTCCCTTGCTGGTTTGGTATGACTATCTCCTTCTTTGATGGTTGCTATCACCTCCTCCTTGGCCGACTATTACAAACTTCTTGGTTGGTTTGGTTTTCCGGCTGCTTCTCTCCTTTGGTTTGGTTTTTCAGCTACTACTCTCCTTGGTATGGCTGACTACTGCACCTTTTTCTTGGTGTGGTCGGCTGCTTCACCTTTCCTTAGTGTGGCTAACTACTACAACTCTCCTTGGTGTGTCCGACTACTACACCTCTCTTTGGCTTACTGCAACTCTCCTTGGTGTGGTCGGTTGCTACACCTCTCTTTGGCCTGCTGCACTCTCCATGGCTGACTACTGCACTCTCCTTAACCAGCTACACCTCCCTTAGTGGCAACTCTCTTGGCTACTGTTGCACCTTCCTTGGCCGGCTGCACCTCCTTTGGTGGTTGCCTTCTTTGCCTTGGCTGGTCACTCTCTCCTTTGGTGGCTGCCTCTCTCTTTACCATTCACCCTCTTCTTGCCTTTAAGTTTGTCGTTCTCTCTCCTTTGGCTTACTCTCTCAAAATTCTACAACACTCACTTGTCTTGAAAAATGCATGGGTTATTTATAGAGCCTTGAAATTAAGGTTACATGTTCATCAACAATCATTATTGATTCTCAAAGGTTGCCCTACAATCAAAAGCTAGATTTAATTCCTAAAATTTAGGGTCAATAGTCAACATTAATTTCATAAAATTTAAGGTCAATAGTCAGAAGTCAACGATCAACCTTGACCCCTAAAATTTAAGGTCAATGGTCAATATTGACTCATTGACTTTAGTTGACCTACCATCAATGGTTTTGACCAATGACTTCTATGCATCTCAATAGCATTCAAAACATCAAATCAACATGAACAACAATATGAGATACTGTTGACACCAAATCTAATATTAACCATCAAAGATAGGTTCAACACTAGGAATCTTTGAATCAAATTGCTATGTACAACCCAAAAAGTTAGGAAACAAGTTATGTTGATCATATTAGAACACTAAGGAAACTAAGTCCTAATAGCCCCAATCTTTAAACAATGTAAAGGTCGATCACTCTTTTGATAAATTAAGACAATGTATTCTTCCAAAAATACAAGAAAGCAAAGTAAAGCTTGCTGAAAATACCTTAATATTATTCATTCTTATTTTATATAGTTGTAGCGTTTATATAGGTATGTAAACATCACAATCCTTTTGTTGTTCCCACAGCCTTGCATGGGTTGTAATTGTTGTCAACTAAATTTAAGTGTGCAAGCAAAAGTGGCTCATATCTCAAGAATTATAGGATAAGACTAACATGTCAAATAACCTCGTAAAGCGATCTCCTTGGAGTGAACTTGTAGAGGGAATTTAGCATTGCTTAAGTCTTAGTGTAACATAGCATTGCTTGAGAAAAATAAATTAAGGAGGATAATGCTGAATTTTGAATGGAATAATAATATGAAGCCACATAGAGGGGCAAGAAAGGAAATCCATTGTAGCTCAATTAAGCCTTACTAGGGGTTTCATAGAAGGCAGTATATAAACCAAGACTTATCTCTTTTTAGGGCAGCACGCACACACCAGAAAAAGGGGACACGAATACAAACCAGAAAAGGGAGAAACAAGACACCAGTGAGACCAGAAACGTTAGAGATACAGACTAGAGCACACCAGAAGATCAAAATCCATGAGACCAAAAAAGGGTGACCACCATAAGATAGAGAAACACATTAGAGAAGACCAGAAAGAGAGGACGTGAGACCTAGAGAAGGTGAGACGTTAGAGCAGACCAAACCTAGAAACCGTAAGATGTGAGAGCAGATCAGGACTAGGGAAGATGTGAGACCAGCAAAGCGTGCAACGGGTGAGACCTAGAAATGTGAGACCAGACCAGACCAGAACTTGACACTAGGTGAGACGAGACCTGACCAAAACGGTGAGACCAGGTGAGACATGGAAACGTGAAACCAGGTGAGACCAGATCTGACCAGAACGGTGAAACCAGGTGAGACCGGACCTGACCAGAACGGTGAGACCAGGTGAGATTAGAACAGAAACATGCGACGGTGTGAGCAGACTAGAAACGTGCGACGGTGAGAGCAGACCAGAAACGTGGGAGACGAGAAAAAGGTGAAACACCATGAGATCAGGTGAGGCGTAAGACCAGGTGAGACGTGAGATTAGGTGAGGCGTGAGACCAGAAAAGGGTGAAACGTGTGACATCAGAACACACCGTGAGACCCAAAATTGGTGAGACCAAAAAAGGGTGAAACGGTGAGACAGTGAGATGGTGAGACCAAGAGATGGGTGAGACCATGAGATGGTGAGACCAGGAGTTGTGTGAGACAACCTAGAGAAGAAATTCGATGAAGCATTTGAAAGAACTCAATGAATTTTTTAGATTTCTTCAAAAGAGGTTAGAGAGTGCTTTGGTGATCTTCCAAGCGGTAGTGAAGCAACCTATTCAAATCAAACAGAGGCAACATAAGCTAGAAGAAGGGTAGACACAGTAAGTGACACTCTTTGTATTGTGATTGCATTGTATTTGCAATAGTGAAAAGAGTAGAAGATTAAGACATCCATTGTAATCATAGGGAATATCACACTGGTGTTCTCAAGTATAGTGGATTGTCTCGGTAGAGGAAGAATCCTTACCACCGTGGAGTACATCACATTGACAGAATCACGTAAATCTCTCGTGTCTTTGCAACCATGGGCATGAACGTGGTGAAATGCATACAGGAGGGTTTTATGGCTTCGGAAGAAGGTAAAGACCCAACCCCAGAGGAGTTAAGGTAGTTTGAGATAAATGGGAAGGCCTCAAATGTCATCATTTCAGCATTGACAGATGCTGAGTATGCTAAAGTTATAGACTGCAAATCTGCCAAGGAGATATGGGACAGATTGAAAAAAGTCTATGAAGGTGATGGCAGAATGAAGGAGGCTAAGCTTCAAGTGTTCAAAAAGAGATATGAATCTCTCAGAATGCAGAAGAATGAGACAGTTTAAGAGTTCTTCACCAGGGTTATTAATGCTGTAAATGACCTTAGAAGTCATGGGAAGAACAAGAATGACTCATCTATTGTGAAGAAAATTCTGAGAATTCTTCTTGAAAGGTTTGCTTCAAAGGTGGCAGCCATAGAGGAGAGTAGAGATCTCAATTCTATGTCATTGCATGATCTCCAGTGCAATCTTATTGCATATGAGATGAGAATAAAGTCAACTGAAAGCTCCTCACCATCAAAGCTATCAAGGGAGGCAATTTTCAAAGCTATGAGACACTTGAAGATAAGAGAAAAGGAAGAATCATCCAATGAGGATGATGATGATGATCAGGAAGAAAGTGAAGGTGAAGTGTTGGCTTACTTCACAAGAAAATTCAAAATGGGGTCTAAGAAGGGAAAAGGACAGTTGTCCTTGAGATGTTATCGTTGTGGGCAGACTGGACATTTTACTTCTCACTGCAAAGTGGAACTTGATGATAAATATGAGAATGGTGATGATGAGCAGAATTCAAAATGGAGAAGACCATCATTCAAGTCAAGGAAGTCCAACAAGAAGACTACCAACCCACAAAAGAAGAAGAGAGGCTCATTCAAGAGTTATGTGAGCCAGACAAAAGAAACCGATGAGGAGGAAGATGTAGACTCATCAGATGAGCATGCCTTTATGGCATCAACTCAATATGGTAGTTCAACCTCTGAAGAGGAAGAGGAGATTGATAAAGAAGAACCAGATCTTGAAGCTAAGTTAGAAGCAGCTTCAAAGGAGATAATCAAAAGGGGTAGAACCATAAGAAGGTTGGAGGCCCGTATAAAACAAGTTGAAGCAAAGATTGAGGAAGCACAAAGTCAAAACGATGAAATAAGGGCTGAACATATTGACTTGAAGAGAAGATTTGAAGAACAAATCAAAATATGTAAAGACCTTACAATGGAGCTTGGCTCAAGGACTTCAACAATTGAAGAAATGGAGATAGAGTTACTGAGACTTCAGCAACAACTCAAAAAGAGTGAAGAGAACTTGCAGAAGCTTGAAGTGGTAAGAGAAACAAGCTCTACAAGAGAAAATAAGAATGAAGAGAAAGTGCAGCTATCTGATGCTGCACTACCTAAAGAGAATGAGAATTTGCCATAGAAGTTGAAAGAGAAGGCTGTGACTCAGGAGAAGATAATTGAAGAAGAGAAGACAGTTATCAAACCAAAGCCAGGGCCAAAAATGATGTATGTGGTTAAAGAGCAGCAGCTCATAACTGTTACGTCTCAGAAAGAAAAGACTGATCAGCCAGGAATAGTGAAGGCTAAAAATAAAGAAGATTTGAAGAAGCAACTTAGGGTTGTAAACTAAATTGAAAAAAAGAAAGTCAACCAGCCAAAGGAAATGACTGAACAGAAGAAGGAGAAGAAGGTGGCTGAAATGAAAGCTGCACAAGCAAAGAAGCCAGCAACCTTGCATACACAACAAGTAATGAACAATAGAAAACAAGCTATGATTAGACCCAAGAAGAGGCAATTTCAAGGTTACTGTCTTTATTGTGAAGTTTGGGGTCAAAAGGCAAGTAAATGCTGGTGGAGAAGGCCAGTATATGTCTCTAACTTGAGAAGATACGATTCTGTATACAAGGGGAGATAATACAAAATTCAGAGGAGAACACCTGTCGTGAGTTCTTACACATACTGTAAAAAGCAAGGACACACTGACAAGGAGTGTTGGTGAAAGCCCAAACCAGTGGTTTCAAAGAATAAGTTTGTTATATTGGCAGACTTAGAATAGTGTGAAAGGTGCGAGTAGGATGGCCATAATGCCAAGAGATGCATAACACTTCTCCCTAAGTAAGAAAAGGCACTCAATGGCACAGTGAAAGCAATTGGTACAGTCAAAGTTGAACAAAAAGAAAAAGATATCATCAAGCTAGTTAAAAGAAGGAATATAAAGCTAAAAAGGAGGTGTCTAATATAACTGAAATTGTGCTAAAGGCTGACTACAAGGATAAGCAGTGGATCCTTGATAGTGGATGCACTTCACACATGACAGGAGATGAGTAATTTATCAAAGCTAAACAAGTCAAGAGAAAGCAAAGTTAAGTTTGGCAATGATGATTCATTCAACATCAGTGGTCAAGGGTCAATAAATATTGGAAAAGGAAAGCTGAAAGATATTTTGCACATTGAAGGACTCAAATATAATCTAGCATCTGTTAGCCAACTATGCAATGAAGACCATAAAGTGACATTCACAAAAATAGGTTGCTAAGTAAAAAGTAAAGAAGGCAATGCTGTTGCAGTCGGGAAGAGAACAGCTGGAAATTTATATGTGATTGATGAGGACAAGACAAACAGCTGTTTACTTATAAAAGAAGAAGAAAATCAACTCTAGCATCGGAGGCTGGGACACTTAGCACAGAAGAACATGAGGAAGCTAACCACTATTCATACAATCAGAGATATTCCAGACCTTAAGAGAGGGAGGGAGTGTGTTTACTCAGCATGCTCTAAAGGAAAACAGGTCAAAAAGCAATATAAGACCAAAGAGTTCAGTTTTAAAGCAGTGCTTGACATTATACATACTGATTTGTGTGGAACGATAAGAACAAAAAGGTTGAATGGTGAGAGGTACTTCATCTTGTTTGTTAATGATTATTCCAGAAGGACCTGCATCATACACCTCAAACACAAGTCAGAAGTTTTGAAATGCTTCAAGAGATACAGAAGATCAGCTAAAAATGAGAGTGGAAAGAATATCAAAAAATTAAGGTCAAATCAAGACACTGAATTCACAAATGGAGCTTTTGAAGATTACCTTGAGAAGCATGGAATTCACCATCAGATGGCAGCAGTAAGAACACATAAGAGGTATAAAGTTTACCAAATGGATGTGAAATCAGCCTTTTTGAATGGGCTCCTGAAAAAAGAAGTGTATATTGAACAACCCGTTGGAATACAAATCAGTGAGGATGAGACACACATGTGCAAGCTGAAGAAAGCCTTGTATGGCCTTAAACAAGCCCCAAGAGCATGGTACAGTAGGCTGGATGCGTATTTGAGAAGGTTGAACTTCAGAAGGGGAACAGTTGATAATAACCTATATGTGTTCAACTCAGAGAAAGGCCAACTGTAACCATAGTATATGTAGATGACATCATCTTTGGAGGGGATCACTCTAAGCTATGCCAAGAATTTGCACAGAAGATGAGTGAGGAATTTGAGATGTCATTGATTGGAGAAATGACGTACTTTTTTGGATTACAGATAAAGCAATGTGAAGAAGGTTTTTTTATTTCTCAGACAAAATATGCCAAAGAGATGCTGAAAAAGTTTGGCATGGAAGATTGCAGACTTGTTAGTACCCCTATGACAGTAGGCTGCAAGTTAACAAAAGATTAGGAAAGAAGGAGTACAAGCCCCATAGAATACAGGAAGATGATAGGGAGCCTTCTGTACCTTACAGCATCAAGGCCTGATCTTATGCAAGCTGTGTGCATCACTAGCAGATTCCAAGCTAATCCTAAAGAATCTCATGTGTTTGCAATGAAAAGAATCCTAAGATACCTTAAAGGGACACTGGAAATGGGTTTGTGGTATCCTGGCATGGATTCTGTAAAATAACGAGCATACACTGATGCAGACTGGGTAAGAAGTACAGATGACAGAAAATTAACCAGTGGCTACAGCTTCTACTGAGGTTCAAAGTGTGTTGCATGGCTAAATAGAAAACAAAACAGTGTTGCTTTGATTATAGTGGAGGCTGAGTATATGGATGCTTGTGCAGCATGTACTCAGGTGATATGGATGCAAAGATAATTGGCCAATTTGGGTGTTGAAGTGAAGTTACCAGTAATTGTACTTTGTGATAATCAAAGTGCAATTGATCTCAACAAGAATCCAGTTCAACATTTAAGAAGCAAGCATATTGACATCTGGTATCACTTTATCAAGGATCAAGTGGAAAAGGGCACAATTTAGTTGGAGTATATTGACACTAAAGATCAAATCTCAGATATTCTAACTAAACCTCTGTCCACAGAGCTGTTTGAAAAGCACAGAATGAGTCTGTCTGTGCAAATGCCTCCTCAAGCTTGAAGTTCAAGTGAATCCTCCATCTCTACTTTGCGGGTTTTTCAAATTTGTAATTGGTTGGCAAAGAGGGAGAGATGCAACAGTGTAGGGAGAGCTGTTAAGGAAGGGGGAGTGCATATTTAAAGGGAGTTGTAATCCATTTGCTTCTAGATTACTACTCTAAGAAGATTATGAAGGACTGTTGCATAATGGGTTTTTGTTGTGAGTGTTGCCAACAATTACAAAGGGGGAGATTGTTGTTTCCACAGCCTTGTATGAGTTGTAATTGTTGTCAACTAGATTTAAGTGTGCAAGCAAAAGTGGCTCATATCTCAGGAATTACAGGATAAGACTAGCATGTCAAATAACCTCGTAAAGTGATCTCCTTGGAGTGAACTTGTAGAGGGAATTTAGCATTACTTAAGTCTTAGTGTGACATAGCATTGCTTGAGAAAAATAAATTAAAAAGGAGGATAATGCTGAATTTTGAATGGAATAGTAATATGAAACCGCATGGAGGGGTAAGAAAGGAAATATGTCGTAGCTTAAGTAAGCCCTTGTTGTTCCCACAGCCTTATATAGGTTGTAATTATTGTCAATTAGGTTTAAGTGTGCAAGAAAGTAAAGCCACATGGAAGGGCAAGAAGGTTAAAGCCACATGGAGGGGTAAAAATGTAAACGTCACACGGAAGGGCAAGATAGTAAATTCGCCCTATTAGGGTTTCATGGAGGAGTATATAAAGGCCAACATAAGAGAGTGAACAGTGTAGTCGTTGTCGAAAAGAAGAGAGGTTGGCAAATTGAGCAAATCCGAGCAAACCGTGTGACAGCAAGAGAGAGAAACCCGTCAGGAACGGCACACCACCGGCACACCAGCGGTTGGCGAGGAGACAACACGGCAAAGAGGTAAATAGAGAAACAGATGGTCGAAAAATAGAGAAACGGCTAAAGGGGAGCTGGACGGAAAAGCGAGTCGACGGCAAAACAGAATGGATGGTGAGATAGATCCGGCTCAACGGTGAGAGAGATCCAACTAAACGAAGAGAGAGAGAGACCGTCAGCAGAACATGAGAGAAAGAGAGAAAAATTGAGACAACCGTTGGAAGAGAGAGAAAAAAGGTATACGGCAAGAACAGAGGAGTCGACTGGAAGGAGAGAAAAAGAAACCTGACGGCCAAACAGGGAAGGAGAGAAAAACCTGTTATGGCCAAAACAGAGGGGTGGACGGCCGATGAACAGTGATTCGGCAGAAAAGTGAAAAAAAATCTAATACGGCCAAAGGAGGTGTGAAACGGACAAGGGTAAACCATAAACGCACGTAAGGTGAGCCATGAGACAATGAGATCGTGGGGCAAGGAGACGGGTGAGACCATGAGATGGTGAAAGCAGGAGTTGTGTAAGACAACGTAGAGAAGAAATTTGGCGAAGCATCGAAAAGAACTCAACATTTTCCAGATTTCTTCAAGAGAGGTGTGAACTTTTAAGCGACAGTGGAGCAGCCTTTCAATTCAATAGAGGCAAGACAAGCTAGAAGAAGGGTAGACACAGTAAGTGACACTCTTTGTATTGTACTTGCTTAGTAATTACAATAGTGAAAGGAGTAGAGGATTAAGACATCCATTGTAACTGAAATTCTCAAGTATAGTGGATAGTCTCGGTAAGGGAGAGTCCCTACCACCGTGGATGTACGTCACGTTGACGGAACCACGTACATCTCGTGTGTCCTTAATTTGATTTACATTCTGTGTTTTAAATTGAGTTATGAATGCAGCTAAAGTATCAGCCAACCCATAACCTAACGAAGACCTAAACAAGAACATTCGAATTGTCTATTAGGCAAGGTGTCTGAAAGGTGACTTTGGGGACTATTGTAATTAGTAGGTAGTAATAGATCTACCTTAGTCAAGTCTGAGAAAAAGTTTGCTTTTAGGAAGAGGTTGAAGTTGTTCATTTACCTGCGAATTATGAATTGTGATGATACTAATTCACCCCCCCTTCTTAGTATCACAAACTAGTAAATCCTATGGAGAAGTCGGGAACTTTAATTGGTATCAGAGCACAGGTTCACCAGTTTGAAGCGTAACAGCAAGTGATGAATAGAAGAAGACAAGCTGTGATCAAACCCAAGAAGAGGCAGTTTTAAGGTCATTGCCTTTATTGTGGAGTTTAGGGTCATAAGTCAAGTAACTAGTGGTGGAGAAGGCCAGTATATGTCTCCAACTTGAAAAGATATGATGCTACATACAGGGGGAGACAATACAAAACTCAGAGGAGAACACCTGTCGTGAGTTCTTACACATACTATAAAAGGCAAGAACACACTGACGAGGATTGTTGGTGGAAGCCCAAACCAGTAGCTTCAAAGAACAAGTTTGCTATATTAGCAGACTTGGAACAGTGTGAAAGGTGCGGGCAGGATGGCCATAATGCCAAAAGATGCATGACACTTCTCCCTGAGCAAGAGAAGGCACTTAATGGCATAATAAAAACAAGTGGTGCAGTCAAAGCTGAGAAAAAAGAGAAAGCTATCTTTCAGCTAGTTCAAAAGAAGGAATATAGAGCAAAAAGGGAGGTGACTAATATAGCTGAAATTGCATTAAAGGCTAATTGCAAGGATAAGCAATAGATCCTTGATAGTGGATGCACTTCACACATGACGGGAGACAAGAGTAAATTATTAAAGCTAAACAAATCAAGAGAAGGCAGAGTCAAGTTTGGCAATGATGATTCACTTAACATTAATAGTCAGGGGTCAGTGAATATTAGAAAGGGAAAGCTAAAAGATGTTCTGCATGTTGAAGGACTCAAATATAATCTAGCATCTGTTAGTCAACTATGCAACAACGACCACAAAGTGATATTCACAAAAACAGATTGTCAGGTAAAGAGTAAAGAAGGCAACACTATTGCAGCTGGGAAGAGAACAGCTGAAATTTTATATGTGATTGATGAGGATAAGACAAGTAGCTATTTACTCGCCAAAGAAGAAGAAAATCAATTCTGGCATAGGAGGCTGGGACACTTATCACAGAAGAACATGAGGAAGCTAACCACTACTCATGCAATCAGAGACATTCCCGACCTCAAGAAAGAGAGAGAGAGTATGTTTGCTTAGCATGCTCTAAAGGAAAACATGCCAAAAAGCAGTACAAGACCAAAGAGTTCAATTCTGAAGTAGTGCTTGACATTGTATATACTGATTTGTGTGGACCGATGAGGACAAAAGGGTTAAAAGGTGAGAGGTACTTCATTTTGTTTGTTGATGATTATTCGAGAAGGACCTGCCTCATACACCTCAAACACAAGTCAGAAGTTTTGAATTGCTTCAAGAGATACAAAAGATTGGCTGAAAATGAGAGTGGAAGGAAAATCATAGTATTAAGGTCAGATCAAGGCATTAAATTTACAAATAAAGCTTTTAAAGATTATCTTGAGAAGCATGGAATTCATCATCAAATGGCAGCAACAAGAACACCTCAACAGAACGGGATGGTAGAGAGGAAAAATAGAGCTGTGGTTGAAATGGCGAGAACTCTACTACTGGAATCCAAGCTTCACACAAGATTTTGGACAGAAGCAACATTTACAGTCGTGCATCTACTAAACAGAGTATTACTAAGGCCCAATATTGATAAGACTCCATATGAGCTATGGAGTGGGAAAAAGACAACAGCCAAGTATCTCAGAGTCTTTGGCAGCCCATGTTTTGTGAAGAACAAGGTGCAAAACTTGGGAAAATTCAACGCTAGGTCTGATGAAGGCATCTTTGTGGGATACTCAAAAAAGACAAAAGGTTACAGAGTTTTCCTGCATAAGCTGGGAAAAGTGATCACTTCCAGTGATGTGAGAATAGATAAGAACTGGAAAACAATGTAGAATGGAGAAGTTGAGGACAATGAAGAAGATGACTTCAATGTAGATGAAGAATCAGACTAACCTGAAGAAAAGGAACAAGAAGTAAGTTCAAACTCAGAGAAGATTGAGTCTAAAGATGAAGAAAGAGATCCTCTTGCAACTAAGACGGTGCAAGGAAGAAAGACAAAGAAAACATGGACCAGTGCTCATCAAGGAGATCAAATCATAGGTGACCCATCAGCAGGAGTTACAATAAGAAGAAGAATTGTGGGAGCTACTGCTTTACTCTCACAAGTTAAACCTAAATCTGTTAAAGAGGCTATTCAAGACAAAGCCTGGGTCAAAGCTATCAATGAGGAGCTGGATCAAATTGAAAAGAATGATAAATGGGAGCTAGTTCTAAGACCCACTAATAAGAATGTCATAGGAACAAAATGGGTGTTTAGGAATAAACACAATGAAGATGGCAAGGTGGTGAGGAATAGGGTCAGGCTGGTTTGCAAAGGCTACACTCAAATAGAAGGGGTAGATGTTGATGAAACTTTTGCACCAGTAACAAGATTAAAAACTATCAGAATGTTCTTAGCTTTAACAACACACAAGAGGTATAAAGTCTATCAGATGGATGTGAAATTCGCCTTTCTGAATGGGCTCCTGAAAGAAGAAGTGTATATTAAACAACCCGATAGAGTACAAATCAGTGAGGATGAGACACATATGTGCAAGTTGAAGAAAGCCTTGTATGGTCTTAAGCAAGCTCCAAGAGCATGGTACAGTAGGCTAGATGCGTACTTGAGAAGGTTGAACTTCAAAAGAGGAACGATTGATAATAACCTGTATGTGTTCAACTCATAGAAAGGCCAGCTAATAACCATAGTATATGTAGACGACATCATCTTTGGAGGGGATCACTCTGAGCTATGCCAAGATTTTGCATAGAAGATGAGTAAGGAATTTGAGATGTCATTGATTAGAGAAATAACGTACTTTCTTGGATTACAAATAAGGCAGTGTGAAGAAGCTATCTTTATTTCTCAAACGAAATATGCCAAAGAAATGCTGAAATGGTTTGGCATGAAGGATAGCATACCTATCAGTACTCCTATGACAGTGGACTGTAAGTTAACAAAAGATCAGGAGGGAAGAAGTACAAGCCCTACAGAGTACAAGAAGATGATAAGGAGCCTTCTGTACCTTATAGCATCAAGGCCTGATCTTATGCAAGCTGTGTGCGCTGCCAACATATTCCAAGCTGATCCTAAGGAGTCTAATGTGTTGGCAATGAAAAGAATCCAAAGGTACCTCAAAGGAATACTGGAAATGGGTTTATGGTATCCAACTATGGATTCTGTTAAACTACAAGCATACACTGATGCAGACTGGGCAGGAAGTATAAATGATAGAAAATCAACCAGCGGCTGTAGCTTCTATTTGGGTTCAAAGTGTGTTACCTGAGTATATGGCTACTTGTGCAACATGTACATAAGTGATATGGATGCTAAGACAATTGGCAGACTTGGGTGTTGAAGTGAAGTTACCAGTAAGTGTACTTTGTGATAATCAAAGTGCTATTGATCTCAGCAAGAATCCGGTTCAACATTCGAGGAGCAAGCATATTGACATCCGGTATCACTTCATCAAAGATCAAGTGGAACAGGGTACAATTCAGTTAGAGTATGTTGGCACTAAAGATCAAATTTCAGATATTCTAACTAAACCTCTGTCCATAAAGCTGTTTGAAAAGCACAGATTGAGTCTATCTATGCAAATGCCTCCTCAAGCCTGAAGTTCAGGTGAATCCTCCATCTCTACTTTGTGAGTTTTTCAGATTTGTAATTGGTTGGCAAAGGGGAAGAGAAGCAACAGTGCAGAGGGAGCTGTTAAGAAAGGAGGAGTGCATAGTTAGGGGGAGTTGAAACTACTGTATAGTGGCTTTTGTTATGAGTGTTGCCAACAATTACAAAAGGGGAGATTGTTGTTCCCACAGCCTTGTATAGGTTGTAATTGTTGGTTTAAGTGTGCAAGAAAGTAAAGCCACATGGAAGGGCAAGACAGTAAATTTGCCCTATTAGGGTTTCATGGAGGAGTATATAAAGGCCAACATAAAAGAGTGAACAGTGTAGCTGTCGTCAGAAAGAGGAGAGGTCAGCAAATTGAGCAACTTGGAGCAAATCGTGTGACGGCAAGAGAGAGAAACCCGTGAGGAATGGCACACTAGCGGTCTGTGAGGAGACAACACGGCAAAGAGGTAAAGAGAGAAACAAACGGTCAAAAAATAGAGAAACGGCTAAAAGGGAGTTGGACGACAAAGCAAGTCGACTGCAAAACAGAGTGGACGGTGAGATAGATCCGGTTGGACAGTAAGAAAGATCTGGTTGGACGAAGAGAGAGAGATTATCGGCAGAACACGAGAGAAAGAGAGAAAAATTGAGACAGCTGTTGGAAGAGAGAGAAAAGAGGTATACGGGCAAAACAAAGGAGTCGACTGAAAGGAGAGAAAAAGAAACCCAACGACCAACCAAGTGAGCACGGCAAAACACACTACCGGTGGAAGGAGAGAGAAACCCGAAGGCCAAACAAGGAAGGAGAGAAAACTCGTTACGGCCAAAACAGAGGGATGGACGACCGATGAATAGTGATTGGCAAAAAAGGGAAAAAAAATCTAATATAGCCAAAGGAGGTGTGAAACAGACAAGGGTAAACCAGAAACGTACGTGAGGCGAGCCATGAGACAGTGAGATCATGGGGCAAGGAGACAGGTGAGACCATGAGACGGTGAAAGCAGGAGTTGTGTGAGACAACATAGAGAAGAAATTCGGCGAAGCATCGGAATGAACTCAATGTATTTCCAAATTTCTTCAAGAGAGGTGTGAACTTTTAAGCGGTAGTGGAGCAGCCTTTCAATTCAACAGAGGCAAGACAAGCTAGAAGAAGGGTAGACACAGTAAGTGACACTTTTTGTATTGTACTTGCTTAGTAATTGCAATAGTGAAAGGAGCAGAGGATTAAGACATCCATTGTAACTGAAATTCTCAAGTATAGTGGATAGTCTCAGTAAGGGAGAGTCCCTACCACCGTAGATGTACGTCACGTTAACGAAACCACGTAAATCTCGTGTGTCCTTAATTTGCTTTACATTCTGTGTTTTGAATTGAGTTGTGAACGCAGCTAAAGTATCAGCCAACCCATAACCTAACGAAGACCTAAACAAGAACATCCGAATTGTCTATTAGGCAAGGTGTCTGAAAGGTGACTTTGGGGACTATTGTGATTAGTAGGTAGCAATAGATCTACCTTAGTCGAGTCTGAGAAAGAGTTCACTTTTAAGAAGAGGTTGAAGTTGTTCACTTACCTGTGAATTGTGAATTGTGGTGATACTGATTCACCCCCCCTCTCAGTATCACAAACTAGTAAATCCTAGGGAGAAGTCGGGAACTTTAGCCCTACTAGGGTTTTCATAGAAGGCGGTATATAAACCAAGACTTATCTCTTTTTAGGGCAGCATGCACACACTAAAAAAAGGGGACACAGATACAAACCAGAAAAGGGAGAAACGAGACACTGGTGAGACCAGAAACGTTGAAGATACAGACCAGAGCACACCGAAAGATTAGAATTCGTGAGACCAAAAAAGGGTGACCACCGTAAGATAGAGAAACACATTAGAGCAAACCAGAAAGAGAGGTCGTAAGACCTAGAGAAGGTGAGACGTTAGAACAGACCAGACCTGGAAACCGTGAGACGTGAGAGCATATCAAGACAAGGGAAGACGTAAGACCAGTGAAGCGTGCAACGAGTGAGACCAGACCAGAACGTGAGACTAGGTGAGACCTAGAAACATGAGACCAAGTGAGATCAGACCAGACCAAAACATGAAACCAGGTGAGACCAGACCAGACCAAAATGTGAGACCAAGTGAGACTAGACCTGACCAGAATGGTGAGACCATGTGAAACCTAGAAACGTGAGACCAGGTGAGACCAGACCTGACCAGAACGGTAAGACCAAGTGAGACCAAACCAGGCCAGAATGTGAGACCAGGTGAGACCTGGAAACATGAGACCAAATGAGACCAGACCTGACCAGAATGGTGAAACCAGGTGAGACCTGGAGCAAGTGAGATAAAGTGAGATCAGAAGAGAAATGTGTGACATCGTGAGCAAACCAAAAATGTGCAATGGTGAAAAACAGACCAAAAATGTGGGAGACGAGAAAAGGGTGAAACACTGTGAGATCAGGTGAGGCGTGAGACTAGGTGAGACGTGAGACCAGGTGAGGCGTGAGACCAAAAAAGGGTGAAACATGTGACATCAGAACACACTGTGAGACCCAAAATTGGTGAGACCAAAAAAGGGTGAAATGGTGAGATAGTGAGACAGTGAGACCAGGAGTTGTGTGAGATAACCTAGAGAAGAAATTCGGTGAAGCATTTGAGAGAACTCAACGAATTTTTTAGATTTCTTCAAGAGAGGTTAGAGAGTGTTTTGGTGATCTTCCAAGCGGTAGTGAAGCAGCCTATTCAAATCAAACAGAGGCAACACAAGTTAAAAAAAGGGTAGACACAGTAAGTGACACTTTTTGTATTGTGATTGCTTTATATTTGTAATAGTAAAAAGAATAGAAGATTAAGACATCCATTGTAATCATAGGGAATTCCACACACGTGTTCTCAAGTATAGTGGATTGTCTCGGTAGAGGAAGAATCCTTACCACCGTGGAGTACATCACATTGACAGAACCACATAAATCTCTTGTGTCCTTACTTTGAATTTACATTCTGTGTTTTGAATTGAGTTGTGAACACAGCTAAAGAATCATTAAATTCATAACCTAAAAGAAGACCTAGCCAAGAACAACCGATTCATCTAATAGGCAAGGTGTCTGAAAGGTAATATTAGGAACTATTGTGATCAGTAGGTAACAATAGATCAACCTTAGTTGAATCTGGGAAAGAGTTCATTTTTGGCTTAAATTATCAGAGTTTTTTTTAAGGGTGTGATACTGATTCACCCTCCCTCTCAGTATCACAGACTAGTAGATCCTAGGGTGAAATTGGGAACTTCACCTTTAATTAAGGAATATAAATTTGCCTTGATGTAAGAATCCTTAAAAGACTACAACTAATGAAAACTAGGTATAAAAGTCAAAATAAAAATCCTAACTAACGTATTAAGACTCAGTCAAGCATATAAGTCCAAATAAATCCAATAAGTTTAGCCTTAACTTAAAATCTAATAACCCAAAACAAAAACAAACCCTTTAATACAACTTAGCATGTAGACCAAGCCTTCCCTTAGCTAGGTCATGTGGCTTAGATTTATATCATGGGTTCCAAACTTTGTTTTTTAATTTCTAAGCCTTGTCTATCATCTTGCATATAAAGATTAGTGGTTATCCTTAGTGTAACATTGGAAATTTTTAGAATAGTCTTAGAATCTACTAGAGCAGCATCTTTGTCATGCACCTCCATAATTAAGCCTTGTAAAGCTTCTTTCATCCTTTTGGTCTTGGCCCTAATCATTGGATCACTGATTCCTTGCAAAGGATCTTAGGAATACTTGCTTTGTTACACTTGATCAATACCTTGTTCTCTATCATTCATAGAAAATTATTAACCTCCTTCATATTCCTTGACCTATTATATGCCTTCGGCTTTGAAACATTCACCTTTGAATAAGCAACAACTACTATAGGCCAGACAATGTTTTTCCCTTAAGCAATTGCCTTTCTGCAAAGGATTAGCTTATTCTTTGTCTCCCTCAACTCATTAAATACTTTCTTAAGCTCTTCCTTCAAGGAACCAAACTCATGTTGGAAAATCCCTTCCAAGGTCTTCACTTGGTCTAGACATTTTGCTAAGGCTTAGTTCAAGACACCTTACATCTCCTCATGAAGCTCTTCTCTCCCCTTCTCGATCTCATCAATGCATTGGTCTACTTCCTCAAACTTATCTTGCCTATTAGTTATGGCAAGCTCCACCTTCACAAGCCTTACATTAATGTCTTCCAAAGCATCTCTTGACCTTGATATCAAACATCTTTACTAGGCAAAGTACTTTCCTAAACTCTTAAAAATCTGGCTTTAATATCAACTATCACATACTTGGTTTTTTTACCAACAAACCAAGCGACACTAATAAACTCACTTGGAAAAGAATACTAATCAACTTCCCCTCCAAAGTTATAAATATTGCTCATTAAAAAAAAAAAGTAAAGATGGCACACCAAGAATATAAATAATACGAAGAACTTGGAGTATACTTTATTACTTCAAAAATATCTCTACAAATATTACTTGGCAGGCTTCTAGCTCTTTATCCCTTTATGAGTGTTTCTATATGAATGAATACAAGTTCCTAAGACTATTTATAATCATCCACCTCCTTAATGGATGAATAAAATCTATTTGATCCAACAGATTTTATTGTTTCTCTAGAGTATTCTTTATAATTCACTACATTACAAGAAAACATCTGAAATATTTACAAATTTCTAAAAACTCCCACCTAACTCTAGACTTGTGAAGAGAACTCTAAAAAATTTCAGAATTAAACCTCGTTTATAGGTTGAGAATTGTGCAATATGCGACAATAAGCATGAGGAAGAAGAGTTTTAGGACTAAACCTTCTCAAAGGAATTTGTATTTCCTCCTTCAAACCACTTAATTGATAATGTATCCTTCAATCAATTGTGCCCTACTAAGCAACATGTCAAAATGTTTCTAGTATTCACTAACAAAATCTATTTATTTTAACCCTAGTACCTTAGATAATAGGTCAGTAAACACATTATAAATAAATCTAAGGGAAATAATCTATATATATTCATGTCAATTATGGAAATCACCTTTGGGTATTTTTGCCATAAAGGAAAATTCCTATGTCATTAAAGCATGACAACCTCCATATACCTTGCTGTTATCTTAACCTTAGAATCTTTAGGAATTTTCCTTTATCTCGAAGAAGTTTTCAATTTTGTAAACTTATTCTTGTAAATCATTGCCATTAAAGATAGAAAAATCAAGATGATATTGCTTTCCGTAAAACAGGGTATTGTTGCTTGTTAATGACAAGGAAGAATGACTATGATGAACTAGTTCTGCACTACAAACCAAATACGAAATTTTCATAACACCATTTCTTTTTGGTCCTTTTGATGTTCTTCCAACAATATAACTACATCTCGAGCAAGATTCTTTAAAACTTCATCAATGCACTTAATATCTTTAAAACTAGATTTTGTGAGCGAGTAGTTGCTGCCATAGTCACAAACAAAGTTTTCAATCAAGAATTGAAATGGAGAATCAAGAGTTGGAAATACAACAAGCCAAGGAAGACGTCGCTCTGATATTAAAGTGATGTAAACTAAATCAATTTTACTAGAATTCAATAAGAGGTTTCTGGTTACAGATGGAGACTGGGATCTTAAGAGGAAAGAGAGGAAGGGAGATTTAAGGAAAGAGAGCTATATTATTTTTCAGACTAATTATCTTTGTTCACCTTTACATAATTTATACTAGAGCTCCCCTATATTAATTACATCAAGACTATCAATCAAGTAACTAGTAATCATAGACATTTACCTTCTTCCTACTTATACCACTGTCATGCTATTGATTGTAGAACATCACTCCTACTTAAGATAACACTTGCATCAGCTCTTCACTTCCTCAGACGCCGGCTCCCATTTGGTGCTTAAAATCTCAACCACCTACTAAATATAACTATCTTGGTTCCTTATCTACTTCAGCTTGCCCTTTGACCCTATCCATAATCATCAGCTAATTTCACATGCATCATTTACCGGTGCTAGTACAATAATCGCTGAGAAGGAGATTGAATCAATAAGAGAGAGTTGAGGGATGCTAAAAAGGGTGAGGATGGTCAAGAGGAGATGTAAGGGTTGGGTTGTTTCTAATAGGGATGTACATGAGTTGGTTTGGATAAGTTCAAACCAAACTACTAGTGACAGTTTGAAAATTTTTAAAATCACAACCAAACCAACATAAAAATGATGAAACTAGTCAAAAATGTTATTAACAATTGCAAGTTGGCTTGATTGGTTTGGTGGTCTGAACCATATTATAGGTGAAAATTTCATTGTTGTACCTCCATTTACAAACCAAGGTGGCATCCCACCCATTTTCTGGTAAGTGATTGAAATCAGCAAGAAGAAGATAGAAAAATCCTAGAATCAAGTCAAGATGTTTCTGACCAATCCCACTATAGCTAGAAAAAGAAGTAACCAACACAAGTTTGAGGAGTAGAGCAATAACAAGCAATGCAAGGCACTTGGATCTAATGGAGTTCAAATATATGCCAAAGAACCTCGCGGGATGGCTACAAGTAGAAGACAGGTCCACTTAAGACCCAGGATATTACATAATCAGACTTCCACCACCAAACAACATTCTAGAGGATGGAATTGATGAGTAGGCAGTATGCCAGTTTCCTTCTTGTTTGGTGTCTCTTTTCTGCTGGTAGGTAATGGCTATATATTGCCAGAATCAAACTAGATTTCTCGTCCAGAGTACTCGCGACATATGAAACAAAGAATACTACCAAGTTAACAACCGGAAAGGCTCTCCAACGAACATAACCGAAAGACTCCAAGTTGATGCCCCTGGATACCGAGCATTACTAGAACACATGACTTGTGATAACCTTTAAGGAATATTAGCGCTAAAAAATGAACAAGGGCGACCAAATAATTTTTTTCTATGAGAATTTGAACCTTAAAGTTGTGACTAAGAGTGCAATAATTCTACCATTAGATTAACCAATGACATGACTAGGTAAAATTGAAACTATTTGTTCATATATATATATATATAATAAGTTTTAGGCTTTACAAATATAGGACCGTCAGTTTGGTTTTAGCGACTTTTGCTTTTTCAAAACCTCAGTCAAACCATTGAATGCAGTTTACTTAAATTACAAACCATAATCAATCTATTTATAGTAGTTTTAGCAAATTCAATTTGATTTTAGTCATGTGGGTTTGGTAGGGCGAGTTAGGCAGTTTTGAGTACACTTCTAATTTATGATTTTTAGTTCATATATAAGGGCATTAATGTTCATATATATAATTCTTGTCCAATCTGACTAACGGTAGTTAATCATGGTATGTATTTTGTTAGTTTCTAAAATACAGTATATGAAATGTAAATTACCCTTAAACTAATCGAGTCGAATGTAAATTTTTCAAAGCAAATGCTTTTGATATTTTTTATAGCCTACATTCAAACCCATGTACCCATAAGCTCAAAGCTAATAATGTTTCTGTCAGCTCTAAGTTGGCGGATTTCACCCTTCAATTGCTGTGCCTGTTTAATTATTTAATGATGTCGATTGTGATTGTAAATATTCAAAACTTGATCCGTGCATGTATTTTGGAGTCAGAGCTGTATTCAAGTGGCAACGACGGGAAATCATCAACTTGCTCAGAGCAATTAGTTTTCGCAAATTTAACTGCCTTATGAATGCTCCAACTCTCATCATTTCTATTAACTCTTCAACCCTCCATCGACTAAGAGAGTATCTAAGGAGAAGTATTTTGTAATTCAGATAATTGCAAGAAAACATTATGAGGACAGAATTGGATTCCAGAGAACGTTATACTAACGCCCCCGTGCCTCCCTCTCACCATGCCCCCAACTAGCTTTTTCTTTGTTTTTTTTTTTTTTTCTCTTGCTTTCTCCATCGGCGTAATGCTTTTCTGCTAACATGGATAATAATAGAAGTTGGTACACATTCGACTTGTACTACGACGTTGATGTTGTTTGAAAAGAGAAAAAAAAAATTGCACACTACTGTTGTGGATAATGCATTTTTGCTAAAATGAATTCATTTGTTAAGTACACATTAGAGAATACATGCATGAATTTTACTGTTACGTTAATGAGGCTATAAGATAAAACCAGTTAACCACTCATTACTCACTCCACTGCGGGAATGAAGAAATCAGGCGGGCATGATGAAGTGATGGTTCGATCGTTTTGGAACATGGCTTACAGATACAGAGTTACTTCTTGGACATAGGAGGCTCCCCTAACCACTTGGCACGAAAGCCTGTTCCTTTACAATCACAACATCGCATTGAACCCTGAAAAAATTAATTTACAGAAGGAATCTGGTTATTCTTATTAGGCCTCGGCAGCAACTAAAAATGAAGGCCCGACATTCTAACTGAATTCACAAATCAAGAAGGATAATTAACACTAGAAACCCCAGAACTTTTAACATACCTTTCCACCACAAATAACACAGCTGGTGTTCCTTGAAGGGACTTGGCAGAGCATGTTATCACCGAGAATGAAAAAGCCTGTGCCCCCACACCATTTACACTCAACATGACCGTTGGAGTTACAAGAGGAGCATGCAATTGGCCTTGGTTGCTGCAGAAAGAAATACCATCAGATATTTCATTCATCTTTAACCACCCCATGACAGATTAAGCACTTAGATATAGCTGGTGGCACAGTTGGCATCCCACAATAAGTTGACCCTGCTGTAATCACGTGGACTTACTGAAATACCTTCTCATCAATAGAGAGTTAGAGCAGCTTTCACTGTTTCACATGAAATTTTTTCCCCTCAATGTACACCACAAAACACCTCTGTTATTTAGTAAGAAACAGAAAGTTGCACCGAGTTATTTCATACTTTGTGTTCTTTTGTTATATTTACACTCTTTGAAATACTAATTTCAAGGAAGGTATTATATCAAGTGGGAGGCAGAGAATTCTAGGGCAGATTTCCATATATTATGGGTAAATTGAAAGGCACTTCCACCCATCCAATCATCAAACCCGATTCAACACTAAAAGGAAACAAATTCTACCTTAAGAAGTCAGATTTCAGAAAATGCTGCTCCCAGACAAAAAAAAAAAAAAAAAGAGGATTAATCTACCAAAGATAAGACATCTCATGTCCATGCATGACCCACTAGAGTCTGCTAAACCACATGCAGGGAACATAATAGCCAAACTCCAGTAGCTTAGAAAAAAATCACAAGAGCAGCCAAACATGCCAATTTAGAACATTAATCAAACAAAGACAATTTGTAAAACAAGCTATAATGACTTGGCAATTTGCAAGAAATGCCGAGCCAAGTGGGAATGCAGAGGTTAGACTAATCCAAAGGTTCATAAGCGATTGTTGTTGAAACATCCCAGAACAGCCATAAAAATTATATATATAAAAAAAAAACAAATTGATGAAATGCAACAACCCATTATACAAGTTAAATCTTTGGAATTGAATCATCTAAGACTATGACTAAGACTGCCACAGAATTACGAGGCCCACAAGACCAAGAATGCTCACAAAACCCGCTGATTAGAGAGTTTACCTGAGAGATTGACCAGGCTTGTAGTTGGGGTTCGGGGTTTACCTGAGAGATTAACCAGGCTTGTTCGATGCGCTTGACGAAATCAGAGGAGCTCTCAAATGAATCCACCGCAGAGGCCCGAACCCTTGAAGCCCGCCTTCTACCAGAGGTAGCAGAAGTAGAAAGCGTCGTGTTGGTGTTGCCGCCAACCACTAGCCAGCAGCAGCAACCCACCATTTGATCTCGAACTCTATTAAGATTGGAAGCAGCCACATGTTCGATCGATTTGGCCAAAACGACTGGCTTACCACTGCTGCAGCAACCCACCACCCCCGCCGCCCAACTCCTCATCCTCTCTCTCGTTAGTTGTCTATCGAATCGTCTTGTATTTTTATTTTTGATACGACCCACCACCGCCACAAGCGATCTGATCAAATTATGCATGGGTCGACCCCATCGCCCTACGCTACGTTCTGGTTTTGATCCGAATCCAATTTTAGGAAGAAAAAAAGAAGGAAAGAGACAATCTAATCATTTGACCTGGCCTGTTTTAAGTCCGTCTGGAGACTAACTGAGCTGGGCTTTACCTAATGTCTAAGTCCACCGTTCCATTGGTCCAAAGAGAGAGAGGTGCGCCTTAAGTCGGTTATGATCGCCCCCAAACAGAAACTGCTAGAGCTCTGGACATGCGCATATTAAATAATTTATATTATTATAAACAATAAACTAATTTCTTTCTCTCTCTTTCTATATATATATATATATATAATGTAAAAATAATTTGTATTCATATGACATTTTTCTTCTGACAGAAGATTGGCGGGTTGTTTCAAATAATTGTATTTCTTTTATCAAAAGCAATAAAAATTTGTTGGTATGTCAAACTATATTTGGAATACTTCATTATGGTTATGCTAATAACAGTTGGTCCAATTGATAAGAAAGAGGAGTTCCATTTCTTTAACAGCCAAGTTCGATTTGTTGTAAATATACTTCAAAATAACATTAAGAATACACCTATAGCTATAGCCGAGGCAAGAGTCCCTCAAGGTCAATGAGAGAAGTAACTTAGCCGCGTATTAATTAATATTCCCTGAGTAGCGCTAGTGATAGTAAGATTTTATTTTCTTTTTTTTTTTTTTACGAAGGCATTTATATTAAAAGGTATAATCCAATTATTTTTTGCTTGCATATAAAATTTACGACATAATATGATATATGCTTAATTTTATAATGTATCACATCACTTAATAAAGAGTTAATAGTACAAATATTAGTATTCCTACCATTACCTTAGGAAAGCAACCAAATGAAATTAATCCTTTTCAATTTCTGACAAAGGCTGCGATCTCTTTGTGGCATAGTAGCAACCAACTAAGCAAGCAAGCAGTATTGCATGCATTGTTGTATCTTTTGGCTATAAATTAGTTGTCACATTTACTAAGAGTTCGATAGTTCCACTTATTAAAAACTTGCTTAGAACCTAATATCAAAACTAGGGTAATAAATGAGTGGGAGACTTATACCCTAATATGTCCTTTTATATTTATAATTATACATTAAAATTAAATATTTATTTTTTAATTATGTCACATCCTAACTTAGAAAAATATAACTAGCACAATAATTACTCTAGGTGGAGGACTACTAATGGATTACTTCTTGCTAAGATAAGTAAATACTCCAAAATAAAAAGATTAAATGTCAACCATTAAAGTGATAATGCAAAATAAAACTACACTTAAAATAAAAACTTAACAAATTTACCATACTTAAAAAATACTATTAATAAAAATGTCAATAAAACATTGAACTTTGATTCAATTATTAATGATTATAGATGAATAAATGATCATTATAACTATACTTTTTTTCAGAGGAAAATGATTACAAGTTTTTGTCAACCAAAAATAAATGACATTCAAAATTAATAAGAAGCAAGTAATGAAACATAATAAAAAAAGTTAAAGAAATATAAGAAATAACTAATAAATAAATGTTACTAGCTTTTAATTTCTATATGCTTGATTTATTTGGATAACAAGGTGGGAAATTAAGATTGCATTAAAGCAAATTGCTCATTCCATTAATACTTTATTTTAGCTTCTTCATTATCCTTTTTATAAGTAATGCACGACTTGTAAGGCCCATCCTAGATTTTGATTGTGTAATGGTGGGGCTTGATTTATGATAGATAATGTATCAATTTTCTTTTATTAGAAAAGATTTACCCTTTATTTCAATTGGTGGTTATTTGCCAATTGTAGGCATTTTCTCTAATCTTTTTCAACACCTTAAATGGACTATCAACTTAGGACATCAATTTTAACTTCCTTTTATTCGAAAACCTTTCTTTCCTTAAATGAATCCACAAGTCCCTGGGAGCAAAGTAAACTTTCTTTTTGTACTTATTAAGTGTTTATTTGTAAACTTCATTTTTCTTTTCACTTTGAACTTGAATATTCTTTATCAAAGTATGCTTTATATTATTCAAAAAGTGAGATCAATAAGAGTGATGAAATTAAAGTCATATACTATTTCAAATAAAAAATGATCAGTGATGTGATAAGTGCTTTTATTATAGACAAATTCAACATATACAAGATGTTCATCTAGCTTTTCAAGTTCTTGTTAATTAATTACTTTAGCAAGATTCCTAAAATTTGGTTCACCACTTTAATTTAGCCATTATCTTAGGGTGGCATGTAATGCTAAATAAGAGTTTTATGTTTAGCTTTCTTCATGATGTCTTTCAAAAAATAGCTAAAAAGTTTCACATTTTAATTTGAAACAATATTTGAAGTACTCTATAAAACTTAATAATTTCATTAAAGACCTATTAACAATGTCAGAAGTATCATATGTCTTATGAAAAAAGAAAAAAAACAAAAACAAAATTAGCCATCTTTAAGAAGTGGTTTACCATTACCATAATAAAATCCTTTCCCCTTTGTGTTTTGGTTGATAAGAGGAACCAAAGATGGGCTAAAGAAAAAATAGCAATAAAAAAATTGTGAAAGGGCACCAACAAAAAAAAAATTGAGATTCATTGACCCATAAAAGTTTTAAAAAAGAGAGAGAAAGATTTAAATACATTCACAAATTACTAAAAACTCACAAATGAGTTAGTAAACAATTGTCACAATAAAATTAAAAAAGAAAAGCAATTAAAAAGTAAAAGTTAAGAAATCACTCATTTTGTTAAAATAGCAATTGTTTACTTTGTAATGATAAAATTAAAACTTATCAATGTAATATATCTTTGCAAAATAATTTAGAGAGACTAAAATAAATAGGCTAATGTTACATTTTAAACATTAAGTTAATTTTAAAGCAATGCATTTCAACATTATATTTGTTGTTAAATGAAGTTCCCGACTTCTCCCTAGGATCTACTAGTTTGTGATACTGAGAGGGGGGTGAATCAGTATCACCACAATTCGTAATTCGCAGGTAAGTGAACAACTTCAACCTCTTCTTAAAAGTAAACTCTTCTCAAATTCAACTAAGGTAGATCTATTACTACCTACTAATCACAATAATCCCCAAAGTCACCTTTCAGACACCTTGCCTAATAGACAATACGGATGTTCTTGTTTAGGTCTTCGTTAGGTTATGGATTGGCTGATGCTTTAACTGCATTCACAACTTAATTCAAAACACAGAACTTAAAGAAAATTAAGGACACACGAGATTTATGTGGTTTCGTCAACGTGACGTACATGCACGGTGGTAGGGACTCTCCCTTACCGAGACTATCCACTATATTTGAGAATTCCAGTTATAATGGATGTCCTAATCCTCTGCTCCTTTCACTATTGCAATTACTAAGCAAGTACAATACAAAGAGTGTCACTTACTGTGTCTACCCTTCTTATAGCTTGTTTTGCCTCTGTTGAATTGAAAGGCTGCTCCACTATCGCTTAGAAGTTCATCACAACGTTATCTAACATCTCTTGAATAAATCTGGAAATATGTTAAGTTCTTTCTGATGCTTCGCCAAAGTTCTTCTTTACATTGTCTCACACAATTCTTGCTTTCACCATCTTACGGTCTCACCCGTCTCTTTGCCCCACGATCTCACTGTCTTATGGCTCACCTGTTTGTTTCTCTCTCTCTTGCTGTCTAGCCGGATTTCTCTCTCTTACCGTCCAGCCGAATTTCTCTCTCACTGTTTAGCCGAATTTCCTCTATTCTGCCATGTACCCCTCTTGGTTGGCCGAATCGGGTTTTTCCATTTACCTCTTTTTCACTCGGCTATTCTTTGTTCTGTTTTTCTTTTGGCCATTCGAGTTTTTCTCCTTCTTCCAATGGCTGTGTTTTCTCTCTCTTCCACTGTCTAGCCGCCGAATCTCTCTCACCTGTTCCCGATCTGGACTCGTCTCACCCATTCCAGTTCGGATCTGGTCTCACCCGTTCCCGATCTGGTCTCTCTGTTCTGTCTTTCTTTTTGGCCGTTCCTTTTTCTCTCCTTCCTTGGTGGTCTGTTTTTGGCCTTATTGGGTTTTTCCTCTCCTTTGTCGTCACTCTGATTTGGCCGTATATTTCTTTGTCATCCACTCTCCTCTTTAGTCGTGTCGGATTTTCTCTCCTATCTCCGACAACAGCTGTTCTTCGTTTAGCCTGGCCGTCGACCTTCTCCTCTTTCTCTCTCTCTCGACAGTTACACTGTTCATGACAGTTATTGTTCACTCAACGGCTGCACTGTTCACGACAGTTGCTTCTTTTCTATTTTGCCGTCCCCTGTGCTATTGTTCACTTGTCGTCGGTGTGCTTTGGTCGTAGTTGTGTTTTTCTATTTTCTCTATTTGGTCATCCACACACTTTTATATTTTGCTGTGTATTCAATTGTGTTGGCCTTGCCCTAATTTTGTCTTCCAAGGTCCTTATATACTCTCTTCCATGAAACCCTAATAGGGCTTACGCGGTGGATTTACGTTCTTGCCCTTACATGTGGTTTTACCTTCTTGCCCTTCCATGTGACTTTACTTTCTTGCACACTTAAACCTAGTTGACAATAATTACAACCCATACAAGGCTGTGGGAATAACAATCTCCCCTTTTGTAATTGTTGGCAACACTCATAACAAAAACCATTATGTAGCAGTTCCAACTCCCTCTAAATATGCACTCCCCCTTTCTTAACAGCTCCCCCTACACTGTTGCTTCTCTCCCCCTTTGCCAACCAATTACAAATCTGAAAAACTCGCAAAGTAGAGATGGAGGATTCACTTAAACTTCAAGCTTGAGGAGGCATTTGCACAGATAAACTCAATTTGTACTTTTCAAACAGCTCTGTGAACAGAGGTTTAGTTAGAATATTTGAAATTTGATCTTTAGTGCCAACATATTCTAACTAAATTGTACCTTGTTCCACTTGATCTTTGATGAAGTGATACTGAACGTCAATATGCTTGCTCCTTGAATGTTGAACCGGATTCTTGTTGAGATCAATAGCGCTTTGATTATCACAAAGTACACTCATTGGTAACTTCACTTCAACACCCAAGTCTACCAATTGTCTTAGCATCCATATCACCTATGTATATGCTGCACAAGCAGCCATATACTCAGCCTCAGCTGTGCTCAAAGCAACACTGTTTTGCTTTTTACTTAACCATGCAACACACTTTGAACCCAATTCTTGTGAGAGTAAAGCAGTAGCTCCCACAATTCTTCTTCTTGTTGTAACTCCTACTGATGGGTCACCTATGATCTGATCTCCTTGATGAGCACTGGTCCATGTTTTCTTTGGCTTTCTTTCTTGCACAGTCTTAATTGCAAAAAAATCTCTTTCTTCATCTTCAGACTTACTCTTCTCCAAGTCTGAACTTACTTCTTGTTTCTTTTCTTCAAGTTGGTATGATTCTTCATCTATATTGAAGTCATCTTCTTCATTGTCCTCAGCTTCTCCATACTACATTGTTTTCCAGTTCTCATCTATTCTCACATCACTGGAAGTGATCACTTTTCCCAACTTATGCAGGAAAACTCTGTAACCTTTTGTCTTTTCTGAGTATCCCACAAAGATGCCTTCATTAAACCTAGCGTTGAATTTTCCCAAGTTTTACTCCTTATTCTTCACAAAACATGGGCTGCCAAAGATTCTGAAATACTTGGCTGTTGTCTTCTTCCCATTCCATAACTCATATGGAGTCTTATCAGTATTGGGCCTTAAGTAAAACTCTGTTCAATAGATGTATGGCTGTAAATGTTGCTTCTATCCACAATCTTGTGTGAAGCTTAGATTCCAACAGTAGAGTTCTTGCCATTTCAACCACAGTTCTATTCTTCCTCTTTACCACCCCGTTCTATTGAGGTGTTCTTGCTACTGCCATTTGATGGTGAATACCATGCTTCTCAAGGTAATCTTCAAAAGCTTCATTTGTAAATTCAGTGCCTTAATCTGACATCAATACTTTGATCTTCCTTCCACTCTCATTTTCAGCCAATCTTCTATATCTTTTAAAGCAATTCAGAACTTCTGACTTGTATTTGAGGTGCATGAGGCAGGTCCTTCTCGAATAATCATCAATAAACAAAATGAAGTATCTTTCACCTTTTAACCTTTTTGTCCTCATCGGTCCACACAAAGCAGTATGCATAATGTTAAGCACTACTTCAGAACTGAACTCTTTGGTCTGGTACTACTTTTTGGCATGTTTTCCTTTAGAGCATGTTGAGCAAACATACTCTCTCTTTCTCTTGAGATCGGGAATGTCTCTGATTGCATGAGTAGTGGTCAGCTTCCTCATGTTTTTCTGTGATAAGTGTCCCAGCCTCCTATGCCAGAGCTGATTTTCTTCTTCCTTTGTAAGTAGACAGTTGTTTGTCTTGTCCTCATCAATCACGTACAAATTTCTAACTATTCTCTTCCCAGCTGCAATAGTATTGCCTTCTTTACTCTTTATTTGGCAACCTGTTTTTGTAAATATCACTTTGTGGTCGTCGTTGCATAGTTGGCTGACAGATGCTAAATTATATCTGAGTCCTTCAACGTGTAGAACATCTTTCAGCTTTCCTTTTCCAATATTCACTGACCCCTGACCACTGATATTGAGTGAATCATTATTGTCAAACTTGACTCTGCCTTCTCTTAACTTGTTCAACTTTGACAATTTACTCTTGTCTCCCATCATGTGTGAAATGCATCCACTGTCAAGGATCCACTGTTTATCCTTGTAATCAACTTTGAGTGCAATTTCAGCTATATTAGCCACCTCCCTTTTTGCTTTATATTCCTTTTTTTGAACTAGTTGGAAGATAGCTTTCTCCTTTTTCTCAACTTTGATTGCACCGCTTGTTTTCACTGTGCCATTGAGTGCCTTCTCTTGCTCAAGGAGAAGTATTATGCATCTCTTGGCATTATGGCCATCCTGCCCACACCTTTCACACTGTTCCAAGTCTGCTAATACAGCAAACTTGTTCTTTGAAACCACTGGTTTGGGCTTCCACCAACAATCCTTGTCAGCGTGTCCTTGCCTTTTATAGTATATGCAAGAACTCACGACAGGTGTTATCCTCTGAGTTTTGTATTGTCTCCCCTAGTATATAGCATCGTATCTTTTCAAGTTGAAGACATATACTGGCCTTCTCCACCAGTAGTTACTCGTCTTATGACCCCAAACTCCGCAATAAAGACAGTGACCTTGAAACTGCCTCTTCTTGGGTCTACTCACAACTTGTTTTCTTCTGTTCATTACTTACTGTGTAGGCAAAGTTGCTGGCTTCTTTGCTTGTGTGGCTTTCATTTCAGCCACCCTTTTCTCCTTCTTCTGTTCAGCCATTGCCCTTAGTTGGCTGACTTCCTTTTCTTTCTGAGACGTAGCAGCTATAGGCTGCTGCTCTTTAACCACATATATTCTTTTTGGCCCTGACTTTGGTTTGATAACTGTCTTTTCTTCTTCAGTTATCTTCACCTGAGTCACAGCCTTCTCTTTCAACTTCTGTGGCAAAGTCTCATTCTTCTTTTCTCTTGCAGAGCTTGTTTCTCCTACCACTTTACACTTCTGCAAGTTCTCCTCACTCTTTTTGAGTTGTTGCTGAAGTCTCAGTAACTCTTTCTCCATTTTTTCAATTTTTGAAGCCCTTGACCCAAGCTCTACTGTAAGATCTTCACATATTTTGATCTATTCCTCAAATCTTCTCTTTAAGTCAACAGGCTCAGCCTTTATTTCATCCTTTTGACTTTCAACTTCCTCAGACTTTGCTTCAACTTGTTTTATATGGACCTCCAACCTTCTTATGGTTCTGCCCCTTCTGATTATCTTCTTTGAAGCTGCTTCCAGCTCAGCTTTAAGATCTGGCTTTTCTTCATCAACCTCCTCTTCCTCTTCAAAGGTTGAACTACCACCTTGAGCTAATGCCATAAAGGCATGCTCATTTGATGATTCTTCATCTTCCTCTTCATCAGCTTCTTTTATCTGACTCACATAACTCTTGAATGAGCCTCTCTTCTTCCTCTGCAGGTTGGCAATCTTCTTGCTGGACTTCTTTGATTTGAATGATGATCTTCTCTATCTTTAATTTTGCTTATCATCACCATCCTCATCTTCATCATTAAGTTTCACTTTGCACTAAGAAGCAAATGTCTAGTCTGCCCACAACTATAACATCTCAAGGACAATTGTCCTTTTCCCTTCTTAGACCCCTTTTTGAATTTCTCTGTGAAGTAAGCCAATACTTCACCTTCACTTTCTTCCTCATCATCAACATCATCATCTTCACTAGATGATTCTTCCTCTTCTTTTATCTTCAAATGTCTTATAGCTTTGAAAGCTGCCTCCTTTGATACCTTTGACATTGAGGAACTCTCAGTTGACTTTATTCTCATCTCATATGAAATGAGATTACACTGGAGATCATGCAGAGACATAGAATTGAGATCTCTACTCTCCTTTATGGCTGCTACCTTTAAGGCAAACCTCTCAGGCAGAATTCTTAGAATTTTCTTCACAATCGATGAGTCCTTCTTGTTCTTCTCATGACTTTTTCAGTCGTTTACAACGTCAATAACCCTGGTGAAGAACTCTTGAACTGTCACATTCTTCTGCATTCTGAGAGATTCATATCTCTCCTTGAACACTTGAAGCTTAGCCTCCTTCATTCTGCCATCACCTTCATAGACTTTTTACAATTTATCCCATATCTCCTTGGCAGATTTGCAGTCCATAACTTTAGCATACTCAACATCTGTTAATGCTGAAATGATGACATTTGAGGCCTTTCCATTTATCTCAAACTGCCTTAACTCCTCTGGGGTTGGGTCTTTACCTTCTTCCGGAGCCACAAAACCCTCCTGTATGCATTTCACCACGTTCATGCCTATGGTTGCAAATACCACTTGCATTCTTGCTCTCCACATATGGTAGTTGGTTCCGTTGAAGATTGGAACCTTCTTGCTGTAAATAGTGCTAGTGCTGGTACCGGCTTCCATTTCTCAGTATGCTAAACAAGTCAAACTTCTAGATCCCTTCAAACTAGTACACCAAGCTGTTAAGCTTCAAACTAGTAAACCTGTGCTCTGATACCAATTGAAGTTCCCGACTTCTCCCTAGGATCTACTAGTCTGTGATACTGAAAGGAGGGGTGAATCAGTATCACCACAATTCGCAATTCGCAGGTAAGTGAACAACTTCAACCTCTTCTTAAAAGCGAACTCTTTCTTAGACTCAACTAAAGTAGATCTATTGCTACCTACTAATCACAATAGTCCCCAAAGTCACCTTTCAGACACCTTGCCTAATAGACAATACAGATATTCTTGTTTAGGTCTTCGTTAGGTTATGGATTGGCTGATACTTTAACTGCGTTCACAATTCAATTCAAAACACAGAACGTAAAGCAAATTAAGGACACACAAGATTTACGTAGTTTCGTCAACATGACGTACATACACGGTGGTAGGGATTCTCCCTTACCGAGACTATCCTCTATACTTGAGAATTCCAGTTACAATGGATGTCTTAATCCTCTACTCCTTTCACTATTGCAATTACTAAGCAAGTACAATACAAAGAGTGTCACTTACTGCGTCTATCCTTCTTCTAGCTTGTCTTGCCTCTATTGAATTGAAAAGCTACTCCACTATTGCTTAAAAGTTCACCGCAACGCTCTCTAACCTTTCTTGAAGAAATCTGGAAATACGTTGAGTTCTTTCCGATACTTCACCGAAGTTCTTCTTTATGTTGTCTTATACAATTCTTGCTTTCACTGTTTTACGATCTCACCTGTCTCCTTGCCCTACGATCTCACTGTCTCATGGCTCACCTGTCCGTTTGTCTCTCTCTCTTGCTATCCAACCGGATTTCTCTCTCTTACTGCCAAATTTCTCTCTCTTATCACCAAATTTCTCTCTCTTACCATCTAGCCAGATTTCTCTTTCGCCGTCTAGCCGGATTTCCTCTATTCTACCGTGTACCCCTCTTGGTTGGCCGAATCAGGTTTTTCCGTTCACCTCTTTTTCACTCAGCTATTCTTCGTTCTGTTTTTCTTTTGGTCGTTCGAGTTTTTCTCCTTCTTCCAACGGCTGTGTTTTCTCTCTCTTCCACTGTCTAGCCACTGGATCTCTCTTACCCGTTCCCGATCTGGTCTCGTCTCACCCGTTCCAATTCGGATCTGGTCTCACCCGTTCCCAATCTAGTCTCTCTGTTCTGTCTTTCTTTTTGGATGTTCCTTTTTCTCTCCTTCCCCAATGGTCTGTTTTTGGCCTTGTCGGGTTTTTCCTCTCCTTCGCTATCACTCTGATTTGGCCGTATATTTCTTTGTCATCCACTCTCCTCTTTGGTCGTATCGGATTTTCTCTCCTATCTCTGACGACGGCTGTTCTTTGTTCAGCCCGGCTGTTGACCATCTCCTCTTTCTCTCTCTCTCTCGACGGTTACACTATTCACGACGGCTACTGTTCACTCGATGGCTGCACTATTCACGACAGCTGCTTCTTTTCTATTTTGCCATCCCCTGTGTTGTCGTTTGCTTGCCGTCGATGTGCTTTAGCCGTATATTGTGTTTTTCTATTTTCTCTATTTGACCATCCACACACTTTTGTATTTTGTCGTATATTCAATTGTGTTGGTCTTTCCCTAATTTTGTCTTATAAAGTCTTTATATACTCTCTTCCATGAAACCTTAATAGGGTTTACGTGGTAGATTTACATTCTTGCCCCTCTAGGGCTTACGTGGCAGATTTATGTTCTTGTCCTTATATGTGACTTTACCTTCTTGCCCTTTCATGTGGCTTTACTTTCTTGTACACTTAAACTTAGTTGACAATAATTACAACTCATACAAGGCTGTGAGAACAACATTAAATATGTGTGTATGGTTAAAATTTAAAAAAATATATAAATTATATAATAAAATTAGTCATAAAAAGGTAAAAAAATAAAAAATACCAATGACAAAAAAAAAACTAAATAAGTGTAAAAACAACAAAAAATACACATGTATTAATAAAAGTAGTGAGTTGACTCAATCAAACCTAAGTTAAGTCAATCAAATTTGAATCAACCTATTTAGCCTCAATCAAACTCAAGTCAACTCAATCAAACTTGAATCAACTTGATCAAACTCAACTCAATCTTGATCTAAAAACCTTGTATTAGGTCAATCTAACCTAGTATTCTTAGATTCGAACAAACTTGAATCCAAAAACATTGATTCATTCAAGATATGATGTTATTTCCAATCAAATCCATTAAAAAAAAGGAGAAAAAAAAAACTTTGAACAATTTAAGACTTAAAAAGCAAATATTAAGACACAAAAAAAGTTTAAAACTTAAAATCAAAGACCATAATACGAAAAAGTTCTAAATTTTTGTTGAGAAATTTAATGTTAAACAAAATATAAATTTTGAAATTTAAAAAATAAAAATATAAAATATAAAAAAGTAAAACCCAAACTTTATAAGATCCAAAATAAAATGGAAATAGAGAGAGAGAGAGGAAGAAATTTCATATTACCTTCTTGTCTCTTTCTAGTGCACGTGCCGATTCAAATGGTTATCGCTATTCTAAACTCTCACCGATCAATTCATCTTTGATCAGTCTATTATTCATTTGTACCATGTGCTAATCTGACGCTGAAAAACCTCATTGCTAACAAAGATTAGGATAGAAAAAAAAAAAAAAGAGAGTTTGAGAGGCTCTTTAAGATCTCTTTTAAGAAAAAAAAAAAAAAAAGGAAAAAAATGTAGAGGCTAGACCACCGACTCTTTGTCTTTTTTTTTTTTACTACTCCATTATTTACTTAATTTCATTCAATTACTTCAACTCACATCAAAGTCTAAAAAATTATTAAATTAATTAGAGTAATAGTTATGACTAACAATATACATTAATTTTAATCTCAATTGACCACTTTTTAAATATAAATTAATTATAAAAATAAACTTAATTGATTTTATTAAAATCAAGTTTAGTTAATCTCAAGATTTCAAATTTTGTTGTTCCTATACGTCTTAAATATATCATTTGTTTTTCAATTATGTAATTTTTTTTTTGAATTCATTGTAAGGTAATATTATTTGCTACCCTTTATATTATAAAAAAAAAGTAAATATATTCAATGTGCCTATCAAGAATAAGTAATATATTAGAATAAAAAAGAATATTTTATGTTCATACATGGAAGTATATAGATAGATACTAGAGGTAATTCTTTGTATACCACTGATAAAATTGATTTTTTTGATATGTTTTTTCTTAATACCTTTTACACATTAAACTCATTTTAATAATTTTTATTAGATAAATAGAATAAATTTAACGTGCATGCATATATCTAATTAAAAAATAATTTATTTCGTTATATGTAGTAATTAATTTATTTTACCATATTTTTTACTTTAATATTTTTATTATTGGCATTGTTAATTTTGTTATATGTAATAATCAAGTTGCGATTTTAAAAATAAAAATTAATCATTTTAATTTGTAGAATTTGGGTACCTATGGTTTCTCTTAACCTGATTAGGAAAATAGTTTAATTGGTTACTCCGTGTAGGATTTAAACTAAATCCTAAAAAGAAATAGAATTTAAGCTTGCGGTTTAGCCAAGAGGCGGCCCAAAACACAAGGTCAAAAAGAGTGAGGGACCGAACAGAATATGACGAAGACGAAGGGCTGGGCTTTCCGGATCCTCCTCGGTACGGCCAGTGTTGTAGTTGTCTTGTAAGACCCCCAGATCGAGTCAGAAAAGAGAAGAGAAATCCTCTCGGAAGAGTCGTCATCGTTAATTATAATCGTCTTGTGCTGTTATTATCGAATCGAAGCGAAATCTCTCGGAAGAAGAAAAAAGGAATCTAATAAATGGAGAAGGGAAAAGCAGTGATGGGGTGGGGCCGCAGATGGGCCGTCGACTTCACTGACAACTCCACGGCTCCTTCTTCTCGCGACACCCCCGATCCTCCCGGCTTCTCTCGCGCCTTTCCGGACCAGGTTCTTTCCCTCTCTCTCTTTCCCACTCCACCTTATGGATTTATTTATTTATTTATTTTGGTTCTAAATTATTTTCTGCTTTTTTTTTTTTGTTTGATTGAAGGATGATTCGACGTTGACCAAGCAAAAGAAGGATGCTGAAGCTAATTGGAAAGCTCAGGTTATTTGATCTTGATTTTCAATTCTTGAATTTGTTGAGTTCTTAATTCTAAAAAAAAAAAAATTCATTAAACCACATGATAATTGGAGTTTCTTTGTTCCTGTTTATGATATTAGTCTACGGTTAGCAGAGATATTTATTTTTTTTGCTTCTAGGATCTGCGAGGAGTTTCTTCCTAAGGTTTAATGGGAAAGTATGTGAGGATTCTTGGTGGGGAGCGGGATGTTGGTGGTGCAGGGCAGGTTGAAAGGGGTTTACCTTTTTAACAATCTTTGTCATGAAGGTGCCAGCGTTGAGGCTTGTACTTCAGTTTGCCGTGTTGTTCAACGGCTGCTGTTTCATAATTACTTTAATAGGTACGGAGAGAACTTGGGTTTAGTGTAGGCCTTTTACCACTTTGATGGATGGTTACATAGTCTTTATCTAGCAACAAGATAAGTCTAAGGCCCCCTTTTGGCCATCATTCACCAAATTAGGGTTGTCACCTTATAAGGTTTCTGACAAGGATATATATATGTGTATATGTTCCCTGTAGGACTGCATATTTCTCTGGTTTTTCTGTACCGCTGGAATATTGGGCTTCTTTTTTGAGGCGCCTTGATCACCTTTTCAGTTGTGGCCACTAGATTCCTCTAGAGATGTTATGGAAGCCATATTGAGATTTTTGGTAGATAAATTCAAGGAGCTGGGAGATTATGTTTTGGTTATGGGGTTTTACAAGGAATAGGTTGTATTTGTAAAGGTACTAGTTTTTCTTCTTGGAAAGAATTGTGGGATTCACCAATGGTGCAATGCATTCTGTGTGTGATATTATGTAAAAGAGCCTTGGATTCAGATTGAGAGGTATGATGTTTATGGAAGGCATGTTTGATTTGCATATGGTGTAATGCATTGCACAGGTAATGAGTGATGGGGTTCTACTAGTTTTTAAAAGAAATTCATGTTAATATATCTTGATATGATCCAATTAAGGCAACTAAGTAGTATTGTGACAGCAAGATGGAATTTATTGTGCTGCAATTGATTCTATAATGTGATGGCTTAGAACAACACTCAGAGAGTGAATTAGAGGAAAGTGAGATGGATGTGGGAGGCAGGTATTTTTGACCATAATTTATGGGTTATATATAGAGTCTTGAAAAAGTCAACAAATTTTTTGCAAATCGGGCTTTTGAACAGAAAAAAATAATAATAAAAAAAATTGGTCCTAAAGACAAAACCTTCTGCTCTTTTCTGCATATCATGGGGCTTTGTATTTTCTCTGGGGGATATATGATACTTCAACTTCCCTATCTGGTATTTCCAATGAGGTTTTCTACCTGAGTTTGATTTTGTTCATAACAGTCTGGTAATGTTTGAACAGAAAGCTTGGGAAGTAGCACAAGCACCTTTTAAGAACTTGCTAATGATGGGCTTCATGATGTGGATGGCTGGGAATGCAGTGCATCTCTTCAGCATCGGTATTACATTTTCAGCTCTTTGGCAGCCCATAAGTGCTCTTCGAACAGTTGCGAATGGTAAGTTGATAAAAGAAATCCTTCTCATCAATGCTTGGAATAATTTAATCGAGTTTGACTGGGTGGATGCAAATCTAGTGAACTAAAGTAGGCACAAAAGGCTTTATACTATGTTTTTACATTTTATACATCAGTTTAGACTAATGTAGTACAAAAATGTAAAATTATAGTATAAAATCTTCTCCGTCCATTTGAGTCCACCAAATTTGTGCCCTCTCAGCTTTCTCAATGTAATTATCTTTGTTTCTTTACTTTTTTTTTTTTCGTTTTTATAAATGTGTTCTAACCATAAGAGAGAGAGGTACCACTAGGCAGCAACACTTGTTGGGGCATATGTAGACATGAGAAAAATTAGGTAGCACACTTAGGAAGCATCATGAGAGAAAAAAAACATGTGGACCAATCATGAATCACTTGGTTCCACAAATAAATGAAACTGAATATAAAAAAATTACTTTACTGTCCTCATATGCCTTCAATGTTGCTCAATAAGCATTGCTGCATAGTGGTGCTCATAAGATCGATAAATAAAATCCTAGACAGTTCCTATGTTTGTGTTCATTGCCCTTAGAGTTCATCAATCAAAAGATCACTCTAATCTGCCCTGCCTGTTTTTTCTCTGCAGTTTTTGAGCCTTACAAAGACAATAAAGTAGATCTTCTTGGTCCCAAGTTACTTTTTATTGCCCTAAATTTGGGTGGATTAGCACTGGGTGTTTGGAAGGTGAGAACCATTTATGTCAGTCTTTCCTAAAAGAATGGTGACATACAAAGTATTTTGTTGTGTTGATTCTGTTGATTATGGTAGCTTAACACGTTGGGGCTTCTTCCAACACATGCTTCGGACTGGGTTTCATCCTTACCCCCTGCTCAGGTTATTTCTTCTTCCTAACATATTTATCTTTCCTGTAAGCATTTTATGTGGTAAAAAAGGAGAACCATTTAGCTTTGTTTGTTGTAAACATATAATCTTCAATTCAAATCTGATGGTAGAAACATATTACGTGTCTTCCTGTTGGAATAAGAGCTTTAAATGCCATTTAGGGATTAAACTCTGTACTAAATTGCATGGTTGAAATTAAGGCATTTATGTTAATTTTATGGTGTCCATATTTGCGTGGAAGGTTGCCCCATAGGCCATTATCTAGAATAGTTTCAATCCTCCTTTATTGTTATTAGCATTTTGCTGTGCCCGTTTGAGGCATTGACCCAAACAGTTGATCATGTCATTGCCCTCCTCCCCCACCTAATGAATGCAAGATAAAGCAATGATTTGTGAAAGAACCCTGTGGTTCAATCTAGAACTGAAAAGAGAAAACAGAGGAATGGTGCTAAATGGCTCCTGCCTAGGCTGGGCATATACTCATAAACTTCCTCTCTTGTTGATTGTATAGTTTTTGGTTTGTGTCTAGCACCAAATGTTACCATCATGCGTGGGCTGTAGAAACCTTCTTTCTACCAAATGCATCCCTTGATCATGTGTGCACTTCGGTTTCTGGTCTCTGGTCTCTGGTTCATGCATTTTCTGGTTAACAATAGAAAGGGAAAAAGGCAGGCACTTTGGTGTTGAACCTTGTAGGATTGTTTTCAAGTAAAAGAGTCCTAAACCTTGCAAAGTCACATAAACAAGTCCACCAGAAAGGTTCTATTGATATCTTCAGTGGCATATGCTAATGTAGTCTGATATGCTGGTATGGCATATAAAGCTATGCATACCTTGACATAATTGGTGTGTCTACACGGATTTATATGCCCAGTAAGTAACTTCTGCAAAGTGTTTCATTTTGATCTAAGCCTTTCGTATGGTTTAGGACTCTTCAAAAATTAAGAAAAGAAAAAAGGTAAATTAACCAAAAAAAAAAAAGAAAAAGAAAAAAAGGTTTAGCAAGGACCCTATTGAGGTTTGCTGCCCCGCCTAGTGAGCGTATTCCATGGTAAAGTTTGCAAAACATATGGAGTGCTAATATTGGTGAGGTGTCCTCCTCCATAGTCTTTATTTCCAGGAATTTGAATGCCTTTTTTCTTGTGGGCATAGAACTGTTCTGATGGTTTTGTTAATGTTCAGGAGGTTGAGTATTCAGGCGGCGGTATTCCTTTGTATTAAGGTTCTTCTTACTAATTGGCAAAAAGGTTGGGGTGAAAAGTTAACTTTTCAATGGAGCGCAAAGACACTCGAATGCTGTTCTTAGTTGCTTGATCCCTGTGCATTCGGGCTCACCTTGGACGATACTCAGCCGATATTGTCTCGATTTTCAGGGGGCATGTAGGATCAGCTCGGTAATGGGCTTGGATTTGTTGTACTCTTGTACGTTTTATCCAGTGAACTGCCTTTAGAGTATTGTTTTGACTTTCTTTTTTCTCTGAGTTGCCTTTGTGGTCAAACAAATTATATTAGACATTATCTCCATGGTAACAATTTTTTTTTTTTTTTTTGGTGGAAGGATCACGGTTGAGATTGGTGCTTCCGGACCTGATTATATATAATCATTATTTTGAACTTATTAAGAAATAAATTTTTAATTTTGAATGGAACGATATTGTGCTTCAAGCTATATAGGAAAAAGGTTAATTGGCCGAACGCAACCATTCACCGTCGATGTTAGACCAGCCGAAAATTTGGTTCCGTCGTAGTTTGGAGAAGTCTTTTGACCGCTTATGAAGAAGCAAAGGAAATCAAGCATCGTTGTACAGGGGGTAGAATACCTCCGCACATTTATACCTTACAAAGTAAAATTGAGCCCCGTGAAAAAATTGTTTTCTATTACCGGGCTATCACTGCAATTAGACCCAACCGTCCCACGCTCTTTTTCTTTGGGGAAAGTTGCGTTACACAGCTTTATGAATTCTTTTATTGGAGGTTTTTAATAAAACACATATATTTATACAATATAAAAATTCTTTTATACCACATTGACAAGCATTTCATACTAAACGTAGATCATTTATACCACATTTATTCAGCTTTCCACATATTAAATTCATTGGGATTGTCAAATTAATTTTTATACTAAAAACTAGTGTAGTAATTCATTATATGCCATAATTTATTAATAATCTTAATTGATAGATGTCTTATATAATATGCATTTACATGTTTGTGTAATTGTGTGCATGGTAACATAGTATCAAGTTTGTTTCAAGTAATATTGATAAGTTAATTTATAGCTTGAAATAATATGACACTTTATTAAATGTCATACTTACCAATACTATAATTGATATACCAAATAGATACTTATAATACCATGAATTTCTTTTAGTTTTATGGACACAAATAGTATGAATGATTTATGTAATTATTTGGATTTTTGCAACAAATTATAATTGTGTACATGAAGCTTGTCAAAGTCTTTATCAGTACTTGACTCATATGTGATATGATTTATACTAACATGTTAGAGCTTTTCAATTATTATATAATTTGGCTAGGATAAAAACATAATTAATATGTTTAAAGATATAAGGGTGACATTGATGGAGAAGATTTGTGAGAAGAAGAAGTTGATAGAACAATTAGAAAATGGTATCTGTTCACGAATATGGAAGATGTTTGGAAGATAAAATTGAATTTAACTATGTCCATGGCATACACAAATGCGACCATAAAATTTGAAGCGTCTTGTTATAATGATAAATTTATTGTTGACCTTTAATTCCACAAGTTGCAATTATATAGAATGGGATTTGATTGGAATCTAATGCAAACATGTTGTATCATGCCTAAATCACCAAAGGAGAAAGTTGGGGGAATATGTAGGAGATTGTCACGAAAGGGACAACTAACATTAAGACATTTAGTAAATTTATTTAGGACCATGCTTGAGAGACTAAAGAGAAAAAGGAGAAAGGACAAAGACAAGTCTCTAAAATGGCATGAAACAATGAGAAGGGTTGGACTAAAGATGCAATGCTAATGGTGCCAAGAGTTTGGCCATAACAAGAAAGATCGTTTGAAAACCAACCTTCTAATAACTAACACACAAGCTTTTATAATTTTAAGTATTAATAAATTTTTATTTCTAATTGTATTAAAAATTATGTTACTATAAGCGAAATAACATTAATTTTAAAATCAAGGCAAATGAGAGGGAGAGAAGAAGGAGTGAATAAAATCCAACTTAGCAAGTAGCACAAAACCAAGCACAAGGGGACTATGCAATTCTTATGCCAATTGTGACTACTAGAATTCAAATAAGTTTTATTTATGTTCAAACAATGTGATCTGGTTCATTAATATAATAAGCGAAATAACATTATTTTTTAATGAAGTAAAAAAAAAAAGAGGAAGACGAAGGAAGGAAAGAAAACTTAACAAGTTAAACAACACCAAACAAAATGAGAAAGAGCAACTCAAATGCCAAATAGGGATGCTACATTTCAAGTTGGGTTTATTTATATTCAAACTTTAGATTATGATTTTATTTATACAAAAAGAGAATTTTGATTCGAACAATTTACTTATGCTTATAGGGTAAAAAAATGTGGTAGACTATAGAAGTTGATACAATATTTATTACATAACATAAGAAGGTGACAACAGAAAAAAAAGTAGGACACTATGTGTTTTGAATTTATGTGTTCATTTAATACTAATAATGTCTATATGTAGGTAATGAGCATATTTTATAGTTTCATTTGAGTTTTTGGAACTTTTAGGTATTTAGATCAATTATTTATTGACAGCTAACATTTGGTTTCGTTTTATATGCCAAAATACCTTTAGTTATACCACACACATTTGCATATAGTCCCAACCAAATCATGGCAAAATGTGCTTAAGCTCTTTGATAGTCAATTGCAATTATAGGAGGATCAACTAGGTGCAATCCATAACTAGACAAAGTACAATAAACTAAAGTGTGGCCTTGTTTAGATCATATATATGTAGGAATCATTTTTATGTTGCCTATTGTGTTTAGAAATGCTTAAAGAGTCTATTTGGTTACAATGTCAAGATTTTACTGTCATATATTCTAATTTTTTATGTGGTTTGTTATTCATTTCTAATTTTTATCAATAACAATTATTTTTTAGTCCAAATAATATATATATATTTTTAAAGAATTACTATTAGTACATTAATTTATTATTAATGAAGATTGAGACATCATCATTTTTGCTTTGGATAAAAATTATAATATCATATATTTATATAAAAAGTTTATAACTTTTATAGCAAGTATACATAATAATAAAGTTAACATTAAAATTAACATCAACTAGTAAATTGGTGCTACAAAGTTTCTTTAAGTTCATTTTAAACATGACTCAATTAAAGTAGTTGGCATCAAATAATATTAATTGTCTTATATGTCCCTTCAAACTAGTTTGTCTTATTTCCATTTACTTTGTGCATTAATTGGAAAGGGACCTCTATAATAAGATTTGTTAATGAATGTACAAGACTCAAAAACTTAGAAAAAGAGCAATAAGGTAATCATACTTGTCACGATGAGCTTCTCAGTGGAAAGGAGCTCAATGGACATAAAGGGGAGGGTAGTCCTATATTTAATGGCTTGTCTTGTGTAGGTTATCAGGAATTAGGGACATTTAAGAGCTTTAAAAGGTATGCATGTTAAATTTTGAGTCATTATCAATTACCTTAGGTGCGATTAGAATATTGTAAGTAACTTGGTTTGCTTTACTAAGATTATTCAAGGTTTAAGAGCATGATTTGCTTACTGATATTTTATTTATTTCTCTTTCTATAATGATTTGCTACAAAAGCACTCATATCACAATTATAGTAATTGAGTACATTAGAAGAAAAGGAAAAATTTTGAAATTGATTGATATAATTTTGTATTTGCAGCTTCACATAAGGTGTTCCAAAATTATATTATCACTGGAAATTTTGTGTCCTGTGTCTTTTTCCTTTTTTTTTTTTGTCATTTTCCTCTTTTTCCCACCTTTTTTACATATTGTCCCTTTGTTTTTTCTTTTTTTTCCTTTGCCCTCATCATTATTTTTATTCCTTTTCTTTCTTTTTAAATCTTATAATGTCTTCCCCTTCTTTTTAACATTATTTTTTTCCCAAAAAATTAACTTTTGACCAAACTTTCTCGCTTCCTTCTATAGATAACTTCCACAATCAATTATCATACTTTTGAACTTAGAAATGCCTTAATTATAATATGTAAAGGTGATTTCTGATGGGAGAAGCCAAGATTTGGCTTTAAAAGCGGTATTTTTTTATTGATGTTTAGACTAGGCTTAGTAAAGGAATAAGGCAATGGTTGCTGACAATGAGACATCTCTAGTCTTTGATCAATTTATGGAAGGCACAAGTAGATAGATCATTGTCTACTAAGTATGCCAATGGAGGTGTTTTGTGGTGGTAGTAATTAGAAATAGTGTGCATGAAAGGTAAAACAGGCAAAAGCGTACGATTTTAGGTCATTGATTAACATGATCCAAGGCTCTATTTGGTGTGTGAATAGTGCCATTGGACAAAGCAAAGTATGGTGTGCTAATTGTATTAGTCTTGGGTCGAGGTAGTGTGAGGTACTGTCCTGTATAACAATGTGTATAGTAACTAGAGATGGGTTATTGGTTGGTTAAGGTGTGCTTATTGGCCTCTTTTTGATGTGTAACCTTCAAGGATACATAGATTGGCTCATAAGGATCTTGAAGGTGGTGTCAATGGCACTTTCTGGTGGCAAGTAGCCATTATTGGTGAATTTTTTTAACAACCATATGGTGACCTTTTTGGGATAAAATGCATATTTTCTTTACCTTTTTTGGCTACTTGTTTTTTATTGGTATTTGTGTATCGTTTCAACTTTCTAATATGCACATCGCGCAAAAGAAAATTCTAAAAAAAATAACAAAATGTACTAATATTATACCTTTTTTTGGTATAGAGAGACCCTAATTAGAATAAGAAGAGTACCATCTCCACTTGAGATAAGTTTCTCTCTTTATTAAGTTAATTTTTGATTGTTAAGTGATTATGTGTGCTGTGATTACCTTCTATTGATTTTATTGGTTTAAGTTAATTGATATTGTAACTTAATAGATATGCCTTTAATTAGCTGAACAACTAGTCTTTAATTAGACATTAGGTCATTAATATTAGATTTTAACTTATTTCCTTGGCCTAATCATAATTTAGAGCTTAATTTCAATTGTTTCTAAGTGATTATGTCCTTAAAAATACAATAATATTATAAAAAAGATAAAAGAGACCTCATAGTCTTATCATAGGTACCTTTCTCCTTGACATTATTGACTGTAGGGAGAAATTTCTCCACTTCAATTACTGCTTGTATATGTTTTGATACTTGGAGATGTATTGCCTCTTTTGTTTTTTGCCTTAAATGACCTCTATTATTTTTCTCTTAATGGTGATATGTCACCTAATTAATGCTTTCTTGGCTATCTTAAATGAGGCAACTCAAAATAATTCTTTATCTATTCTCTATACTTTTTGTTGCCAATAAAATATTTCCAAAAAGTAAGTATCTCTTTCTTTGCTCCTTACTACCTAAAATTATCCCCCTAAAAAAATATTCCTACCCCCTTAATTAATGCTTGATCTTTTTATAAAAAAATTAGTTTGATCTCAGTTGTTAATCTTTAGTTTCTTTTTGTTACATAGTTCAAATTAACTTGTCTTTTGTTAAATGAATAAGATTGGTTATCCTTTTTATTGAATGGATAAGATCATTTTTAAACATATTTAATATTTTTATGGGTCTTTGACTCATAACATTAATATTACATTAGGTCATTGGACCTTGAAGAGAGGGCAAGACCGATATCACTACACTTAGATGCTTCACTTGGGGTTTTTTGGGAAGGGTGGGTTTTCCTTTTTGGTCCAATGATGTAATTGATACCCAAAGGTAATTTTTTCACATTTATGTTTAGTTTAAGGATCAAAAGACTTATTGGCTCTTCTTTTAGTTGTGGTAGAACATATTTTGTATTTTAAAACACAATTGTATATTAAATATTAATTTGTTGTAATTTAATTTTATTATTTATATTTATTATTTTCTTACTACTTAATTACTTTCTTTTTAATGCTTTATTTTCTTTATGTTTAAATAAAAAATTTGTAATCTAATTAACTTGCTAAAAATTAATCTTTCAAGAAAGTGCTTAAATGTGGGGTTTAAAGGGTAGATAAAATATGGTTATAATAGTTTCCTTTCTTTGTAAGTTGCTTTGAGACAAAGGGGCAAACAAACATCTTTTTGGATCCCTATTTTGTTCACCTCCTGAATGCATATATAAGAATGCTTTTATTCCATAAATGTTGTTGTTTCCATAGCTTTGTATGGGTCGTAATTGTTGTCAACTAGGTTTAAGTGTGCAAGAAAGTAAAGTTACATGAAAGGGCAAGAAGGTAAAAGCTATATGGAGGGGCAGGAACGTAAATTTGTCACGTAAGCCTTATTAGGATTTTATGGAAGAGAGTATATAAAGGTCTTGGAAGACAAAACTAGGGTAAGACCAACACAATTGAATACACAGCAAAACACCAAACTCTACACAGAAGAACACCACCTGCAAAAGAAAAAAGTAGCCGTAGTGAACAGTAGTCGTTGAGTGAACAGTGTAGCCGTTGTGAACATTAGCTGCACAGTGAAGCCATCGGATGAAGAGAGAGAAAAGAAGCTATCAACGAGAAGAGAGAAAAAACAAAGTAGCCGACGGACGATGAAAAAAAAGGGAGAAAAGGAGCAGCCGTTGGACGAAGAGAGAGAAAACACTTTGAAGAGAGAGAAAAGCCGTTGTCGGAAGAAGGTCGGTCGGCAATTGAACATTCGACAAACCTAGAGTGAACGGCCAGCACCAAACCCTACACGGCATAAACATAAAGAGGTGGTCGGCAGTAACATAGAGAAAATCCGAGACGGCCATGGCAGAACAGAGGAAAACCGGGGAACAGACGAAGAAGGGTCGATGAGAAGATAGAAAAAGCGAAGAGCCGTTGGAAGAGAAAGAAAAATCTGAAATGGCACACCACCAACACGCCCAAACACGCCCAAAGAAGAGTGAACGACTGGATGGTAGAAAGAGGAGTCAACGGTAGAACAGGGCTAGATGGTGAGAGAAATCCGGCTAGACGGTGAGAGAGATCCGGCTGGACGGTGGGAAGGAGAAAAACCAGACACGAGACCGACAGAAAAGAAAGAAAACCCAAAATGATCGACGGAAAACCAGGACGGCCGAAAATCAGATTTGGGGGTTGAACAAAGAACAAAGGTCTGAGAGAGAGAGAGAAAAGGAGCTGGATGATAAGAGAGAGAAATCTGGTGGTAAGAGAGAGAAATCCGGCTGGACAGTAAGAGAGAGAGAAACGAACAGATGAGCCGTGAGACAGTGAGATTGTGGGGCAAGAAGACAGGTAAGACCGTGATATGGTGAAAGCAGGAGCTGTGTGATACAACGTAGAGAAGGAATTCGACGAAGCATTGAAAGAACTCAATGTATTTCCAAATTTCTTCAAGAGAGGTTAGAGAGTGTTACAGTGAACTTTTAAGCTGCAGTGGAGCAGCCTTTCAATTCAACAGAGGCAAGACAAGCTAGAAGAAGGGTAGACACAGTAAGTGACACTCTTTGTATTGTACTTGCTTAGTAATTGCAATAGTGGAAGGAGCAGAGGATTAAGACATCCATTGTAACTGGAATTCTCAAGTATAGTGGATAATCTCGGTAAGGGAGAGTCCCTACCACCGTGGATGTACGTCACGTTGACGGAACCACGTAAATCTCGTGTGTCCTTAATTTACTTTACGTTCTGTGTCTTGAATTGAGTTGTGAACGCAGCTAAAGTATCAGCCAACCCATAACCTAACAAAGACCTAAACAAGAACATCTGAATTGTCTATTAGGCAAGGTATCTGAAAGGTGACTTTGGGGACTATTATGATTAGTAGGTAGTAATAGATCTACCTTAGTTTAGTTTGAGAAAGAGTTCGCTTTTAAGAAGAGGTTGAAGTTGTTCACTTACCTACGAATTGCGAATTGTGGTGATACTGATTCACCCCCTTCTCAGTATCACAAACTAGTAGATCCTAGGGAGAAGTCGGGAACTTCAATTGGTATCAGAGCACAGGTTAACTAGTTTGAAGATTAACAGCTTGGTGTACTATTTTGAAGGGATTTAGAAGTTTGACTTGTTCAATATACTGAGAATTGAAAGCCGGTACTAGCACCAATACTACTTACAGCAAGAAGGTTCCAATCTTCAACGGAACCAACTACCATATGTGGAAAGCAAGAATGCATGTGGTGTTTGCAACCATGGGTATGAACGTGGTGAAATGCATACAAGAGGGTTTTGTGGCTCTGAAAGAAGGTAAAGACCCAACCTCAGAGGAATTAAGGCAGTTTGAGATAAATAGGAAGGCCTCAAATGTCATCATTTCAGTATTGACAGATGTTGAATATGCTAAAGTTATGGACTGCAAATCTGCCAAGGAGATATGGGATAGATTGTAGAAAGTCTATGAAGGTGATGGCAGAATGAAGGAGGCTAAGCTTTAAGTGTTCAAGGAGAGATATGAATCTCTCATAATGCAGAAGAATGAGACAGTTCAAGAGTTCTTCACCAGGGTTATTAACGTTGTAAATGACCTTAGAAGTGATGGGAAGAACAAGAAAGACTCATCTATTGTGAAGAAAATTATGAGAATTCTACTTGAGAGATTTGCCTTAAAGGTAGCAGCCATAGAGGAGAGTAGAGATCTCAATTCTATGTCTCTGCATGATCTCCAGTGCAATCTCATTGCATATGAGATGAGGATAAAGTCAGCTGAAAGCTCTGCAACAACGAAGTTATCAAAGGAGGCAGCTTTCAAAGCTATGAAGCACTTAAAGATAAAAGAAGAGGAAGAATCATCTAGTGAGGATGATGATGATGATGAGGAGGAAGATGAAGATTCATCAGATGAGCATGTCTTTATGGCATCAGCACAAAGTGGTAGCTCAACCTCTGAAGAGGAAGAGGAGGTTGATGAAGAAGAGCCAGATCTTAAAGATGAGTTGGAAGCAGTTTCAAAGGAGATAATCAAAAGGGGCAGAATCATAAGAAGGTTGGAGGCCCATATAAAACAAGTTGAAGCAAAGTCTGAGGAAGCTAAAAGTCAAAAGGATGAAATAAGGGCTGAGCATATTGACTTGAAGAGAAGATTTGAGGAACAGATCAAAATATGTGAAGACCTTACAGTAGAGCTTGGCTCAAGGGCTTCAAAAATTGAAGAAATGGAGAAAGAGTTGCTGAGACTTCAGCAACAACTCAAAAATAGCAAAGTGAACTTACAGAAGTTTGAAATGGTAGGAGAAACAAGCTCTGCAAAAGAAAAGAAGAATGAGACTTTGCGACAGAAGTTGAAAAAGAAGGCTGTGACTCAGGAGAAGATAACTGAAGAAGAAAAGACAGTTATCAAACCAAAGCCAGGGCCAAAAAGGATGTATGTGATTAAAGAGCAGCAGCCCATAGCTGCTACATCTCAGAAAGAAATGAAAGTCAACCAACAGAGGGCTACGGCTGAACAAAAGAAGGAGAAGAAGGTGACTGAAATGAAAGTCACACAAGCGAAGAAGCCAACTACTTTGCCTACACAGCAAGTGATGAATAGAAGAAGACAAGCTGTAATTAAACCTAAGAAGAGGCAGTTTCAAGGTCATTGCCTTTATTGTGGAGTTTAAGGTCATAAGGCGAGTAACTACTAGTGAAGAAGGCCAGTATATATCTCCAACTTGAGAAGATACAATGTTGCATACAGGGGGAGACAATGCAAAATTCAGAGGAGAACACTTGTCGTGAGTTCTTGCATATACTCTAAAAGGTAAGGACACATTAACAAGGAGTATTGGTGGAAGCCCAAACCAATGGTTTCAAAGAACAAGTTTGCTGTATTGGCAGACTTGGAACAGTGTGAAAGGTGCGGGCAAGATGGCCATAATGCCAAGAGATGCATGATACTTCTCCCTGATCAAGAGAAGGCATTCAATGGCATAGTAAAAACAAGTGGTGCAGTCAAAGTTGAGAAAAAGGAAAAAGCCATCTTCTAGCCAGTTCAGAAGAAGGAATATAGAGCAAAAAAGGAGGTGGCTAATATAACTGAAATTGCACTAAAGGTTGATTACAAGGATAAGCAATGGATCCTTGATAGTGGATGCACTTTGCATATGACGGGAGACAAGAGTAAATTATCAAAGCTAAACAAATCAAGAGAAGGCAGAGTCAAGTTTGGCAATGATGATTCACTTAACATCAGTGGTCAGGGGTCAGTGAATATTGGAAAAGGAAAGCTGAAAGATGTTCTGCATGTTGAAGGACTTAGATATAATCTAGCATCTGTCAGTCAATTATGCAATGATGACCACAAAGTGATATTCACAAAAACAAGTTGCCAAGTAAAGAGTAAAGAAGGCAATATTGTTGCAACCGGGAAGAGAACAGTTGGAAATTTGTATGTGATTGATGAGGACAAGACGAATAGCTGTTTACTTACAAAAAAAGAAGAAAATCAACTATGGCATAAGAGGCTGGGACATTTATCACATAAGAACATGAGGAAGTTGACCACTACTCATGCAATCAGAGACATTCTTGACCTCAGGAGAGAGAGAGAGTATGTTTGCTCAGCATGCTTTAAAGGAAAACATGCCAAAAAGCAGTACAAGACCAAAGAGTTCTGTTCTAAAGTAGTGCTTGACATTGTGCATACTGATTTGTATGGACCGATGAGGACAAAAGGGTTAAAAGGTGAGAGGTACTTCATTTTGTTTGTTGATGATTATTCGAGAAGGACCTGCCTCATGCACCTTGAAGTTCCCGACTTCTCCCTAGGATCTACTAATTTGTGATACTGAGAGGGGGGGTGAATCAGTATCACCACAATTCGCAATTTACAGGTAAGTGAACAACTTCAACCTTTTCTTAAAAGCGAACTCTTTCTCAGACTCGACTAAGGTAGATCTATTGCTACCTACTAATCACAATAGTTCCCAAAGTCACCTTTTAGACACCTTGCCTAATAGACAATACGGATGTTTTTGTTTAGGTCTTCATTAGGTTATGAGTTAGCTGATACTTTAGCTGTGTTCACAACTCAATTCAAAACACAGAACGTAAAGCAAATTAAGGACATACGAAATTTACGTGGTTCCATCAACGTGACGTACATCCACGGTGGTAGGGACTCTCCCTCTACCAAGACTATCCACTATACTTGTGAATACAAGTTACAATGGATGTCTTTAATTCTCTGCTCCTTTCACTATTGCAATTACTAAGCAAGTACAATACAAAGAGTGTCACTTACTGTGTCTACCCTTCTTCTAGCTTGTCTTGCCTCTATTGAATTGAAAGGCTGCTTTGCTGCTGCTTAGAAGTTCACTACAACGCTCTCTAACCTCTCTTGAAGAAGTTTGGAAATACATTGAGTTCTTTCAATGCTTCGCTGAAGTTCTTCTCTACTTTGTCTCACACAATTCCTGCTTTCACCATCTTACGGTCTCACTCGTCTTCTTGTCTCACGATCTCACTGTCTCATGGCTCACATGCCCGTTTCTCTCTCTCTCTTGCTGTCCAACCGGATTTCTCTCTCTTATCGCCGGGTTTCTCTCTCTTACCACTAGATTTCTCTCTCTTACTATCCTCTGTTCTACCGACGATCTCTCTCTCTTCGTCCACCCCTCTTTGGCCGTTCCAGATTTTCTTTTCTTTTCCCCTATTTGGTCATGTTTTCTCTCTCCTTCCTGTCGACTCCTCTGGTCTGGCCGTCTCTCTTGTGTTTTGGCCGACCACCCCTGTTCTTCTGATGACGACTTCTCTCTTTTCTTTGGGTGTATTTTGAACATATCAGTGGTGTCCGGTTTTCTCCCCTTTTTTGGTCCTCTTTTCTCCTTCGCTCGACGACGACTCCAATTTGGCTATATCTCAACCTCTGTTCGCTATTCTTCGTTTAGCCCCTACTTTCGGCGTCTCCTTCTTTCTCTCTCTCTCTCGATGGTTGTTCTTCTTTGTTGCTGTCGGTATCTCTTTGTTTAGCCCCCCAATTTTTTCCACTTGTCGTTTCGTCTCTTTTCCGTTCACCCATTTGGCCGTTAACCTCTTTGTCTTCTTCTCCTATTTAGCCGATTTCTGTTTTCTCTTCTTCTTCCGGCAACAGTTACTGTTCACTCGACGACTGCACTGTTCACGACGGCTACTCTTTTCTTTTGCTGGTGGTGTTCTTCTGTGTAGGGTTTGGTATTTTGCTGTGTATTCAATTATGTTGGCCTTACCTTAGTTTTGTCTTCCAAGGTCTTTATATATTCTCTTCCGTGAAACCCTAATAGGGCTTCCTAGGAGTCTCATGGAGGATAGCAAACCTGTCAGTACCCTTATGACAGTGGGCTGCAAGTTAACAAAAGATCAGGAGGGAAGGAGTACAAGCCCTACAGAGTACAGGAAGATGATAAGGAGCCTTTTATACCTTACAGCATCAAGGCCTGATCTTATAAAAGCTGTGTGTGCTGCCAGCAGATTCCAAGCTGATCTTAAGGAGTCTCATGTATTGGCAGTGAAAAGAATCCTAAGGTACCTCAAAGGAACACTGGAAATGGGTTTGTGGTATCCAGCCATGGATTCTGTTAAACTGCAAGCATACACTGATGCAGACTAGGTAGGAAGTATAGATGATAAAAAATCAACTAGCAGCTGCAGCTTCTACTTGGGTTCAAAGTGTGTTACATGGTTAAGTAAAAAGCAAAACAGTGTTGCTTTGAGCATAGCTGAGGCTGAGTATATGGCTGCTTATGCAACATGTACATAGGTGATATGGATGCTAAGACAATTGGCAGACTTGGGTGTTGAAGTGAAGTTACCAGTAAGTGTACTTTGTGATAATCAAAATGCTATTGATCTTAGCAAGAATCCAGTTCAACATTCGAGGAGGAAGCATATTGACATCCGGTATCACTTCATCAAAGATCAAGTGGAACAGGGTACAATTCAGTTGGAGTATGTTGACACTAAAGATCAAATTTCAGATATTCTAACTAAACCTCTGTTCACAGAATTGTTTGAAAAGCAGAGATTGAGTTTATCTGTGCAAATGCCTCCTTAAGCCTGATGTTCAGGTGAATCCTCCATCTCTACTTTGTAAGTGTTTTTTATTTGTAATTGGTTGGCAAAAGGGGAGAGAAGTAACAATGCAGGGGGAGCTGTTAAGAAAGGGAGAGTGCATATTTAGGAGGAGTTGAAATTGTTATATGATGGCTTGTGTTATAAGTGTTGCCAACAATTACAAAGGGGGAGATTGTTGTTCCCATAGCCTTGTATGGGTTGTAATTGTTGTCAACTAGGTCTAAGTGTGCAAGAAAGTAAAGCTACATGGAAGGGTAAGAAGGTAAAAGCCACATGGAGGGGCAAGAACGTAAATCCGCCACGTAAGCCTTATTAAGGTTTCATGGAAGAGAGTATATAAAGGCCTTGGAAGACAAAACTAGGATAAGGCCAACACAATTGAATACACGGCAAAACACCAAACCCTACACAGAAGAACACCACTTGCAAAAGAAAAGAGTAGCCGTAGTGAACAGTAGCCACACAGTGAAGCCATTGGACGAAGAGAGAGAAAACACTTGGAAGAGAGAGAAAAGAAGCCGTCAACGGGAAGAGAGAGAAAACGAAGTAGTCGACGGATGAAGAAAAAAAAGGGAGAAGAGGAGCAGCCGTCGGATGAAGAGAGAGAAAACACTTGGAAAAGAGAGAAAAGCCGTCGTTAGAAGAAGGTCGATCGGTAATTGAACATTCGGCAAACCTAGAGTGACTGGCCAGCACCAAACCCTACATGGCCTAAACACAAAGAGGTGGTCTGCAGTAATATAAAGAAAATCCGAGATGGCCACAACAGAACAGAGGAAAACCAGGGAACGGATGAAGAAGGGTTGAGGGAAGAGAGAGAAAATGAAGAGCCACCACCAGAACAAAGAGCCGTTGGAAGAGAAAGAAAAATCTGAAATGGCATACCATCGACACGCCTAAACACGCCCAAAGAAGAGTGAACGACTGGACGGTAGAAAGAGGAGTCGACGGCAGAATAGGGCTGGACGGTGAGAGAGATCCAGCTGGATAGTGGAAGGAAAAAAATCAGACACGAGACCGGTAGAAAAGAAAGAAAACCCAGGATGATCGATGGAAAACCAAGACGGCCGAAAAACAGATTTGGGGGCTGAACGGAGAACAAAGGTCTGAGAGAGAGAAAAGGAGTTGGACGGTAAGAGAGAGAAATTCGACGGTAAGAGAGAGAAATCCAACTGGATAGCAAGAGAGAGAGAAACAGACAGGCGAGTCGTGAGACAGTGAGATTGTGGGGCAAAGAGACGGGTGAGACCGTGATAAAGTGAAAGTAGGAGCTGTGTGATACAACGTAGAGAAGGAATTCGGCGAAGCATTGAAAGAACTCAACGTATTTCCAGATTTCTTCAAGAGAGGTTAGAGAGTGTTGCGGTGAACTTTTAAGCGGCAGTGGAGTAGCCTTTCAATTCAATAGAGGCAAGACAAGTTAGAAGAAGGGTAGACACAGTAAATGCCACTCTTTGTATTATACTTGCTTAGTAATTGCAATAGTAAAAGGAGCAGAGGATTAAGACATCCATTTTAATTGGAATTCTCAAATATAGTAGATAGTCTTGGTAAGGGAGAGTCCCTACCACTGTGGATGTACGTCATGTTGACGGAACCACGTAAATCTCGTGTGTCCTTAATTTGCTTTACATTCTGTGTTTTGAATTGAGTTGTTAACGCAGCTAATGTATCAGCCAACCCATAATCTAACGAAGACCTAAACAAGAACATCCGAATTGTCTATTAGGCAAGGTGTCTGAAAGGTGACTTTGGGGACTATTGTGATTAGTAGGTAGCAATAGATCTACCTTAGTCGAGTCTGAGAAAAAGTTCGCTTTTAAGAAGAGGTTGAAGTTATTCACTTACCTGCGAATTGCAAATTGTGGTGATACTGATTCACCCCTCCTCTTAGTATCACAAACTAGTAGATCCTAGGGAGAAGTCAGGAACCTCAAATGTTTATGTTAAGAGTGCACTTAAAATTAGGGAATAAGCCCATAAAGTATGCTTGATTAACTTTTACTAATTGATTGCCACTTGTATACTAAAGACAATTTTGAGTATTATAATCATGTAAAAGCTTTATTTAGGGACTTGTGATGTTGCCAAAAATTGTGTTGTTCTCCCTGAGGGATCTTTTGTTAGTAATATACTCAATAGTTGTATTGGAGGGTTTCTGATGCCTAGTTGATGGCTTTACTAGGGTAGTGAAATTATATGATGTGTGATGATTTTGTGGCATGCTTTAGATAGTGCAAATAAATTTTCTAATCACTTGAAATTTTAGAAATACATTAATGTGTCTTTTGAACTTGTTGAAGATGACTACATTACCCTTGCACTTAGGTTGCTAATAATGTAAAACACATTTTTAAGTTCACACAAAATGGCTTTTGACTGTTACTTATTATGAAAGCTTTTGAAGTAAGTTAGCATGTTGCCTATACTTGTTTAAGACAATTGTATGACCCTTTCGCATAGATTGCTAACACAAATCACATTCTTATATTCATATAGAGTTATTAAAGTAAGTTGACAGATAGTTTGTACTTGTTAAAGATGGTTGTATGACCCTTTGGTGTAATTTACCAATATAAATCGTATTCAAACTTTGTATAGAATTACTTTTAACTACCATATATTGTTGAAATTTTGGAAATATCTTATCATATGACCTATACTTGTTTGAGATAACTACAATACTCTTTCACTTAGGTTAGCAATATTGATCATTTTCTTAAATTTCATATAAAGTTATGTAAGAGGATTGGTAAGCGACTTGTACTTATTTAAAATGGTTGCATAAACCTTTAACTCAAGTTGCCAACACATATCACATTTAAACTCTATATAGAATTACTTTTAACTTTTATTGATTGTTAAAATTTTAAAAGTATGTTTTCATTTAACTTGTACTTGTTTGAGATGACTACATGACCTTTTCACTTGAGTTGTCAACATAGATTACATTCATAAATTTCACACAAAGTTATTAAGGTGAGTTGACAAGTGACTTGTATTTATTAAAGATGGTTGAATGACCCTTTGGTTTAGGTCACCAACATAGATCACATTTAATATTCATACAATATTGTTGATTTCATTAGTTATGGTTATTTAAATATGTTTGCATTGACATGATATATTTTTTTTAAGGAAGTGTTTTCTCTTATCATATATTTGTTGTTTGGAGAGCATGTTTCTTAGTTTTGGCATATCTTAGTTGAAGTTCTTGCTTTGCTTTTGAATTTCTTGCTATTTGTCATGCCTTTCACTTTACCCTTTTCCATTTGTTTTTTTTTTAATCTTTTACTTAAAGCCTTTTTTGTTAATTGTATGACCTTGCTTCAAGGAGGGTATACATTTAAATATTTACATTCAAAATCTTTGAGGAGTTTTTGAAGTAGGTTTGAATTGCCAATCAGCAGTCTTAGTTTACTAAGAAACCTTAATCCATTTTTGCTTATTGGCAATGCCTGAGGACTTTAGGCATTGCATTTAGAAGAATTCCATATATCCTTAGGAATCTTAAACAAAGAAATGTAATTTATGTTATTTTTGCTTTTTGAAAATGTCTTTTGGTAAATATTAGCCAAATAAATATAATCATATTACTTGCATTTATGTTAAGGTTTAAAGGAGAGTTTTTATTTATGGGGGTAACTAATTGATAATATAAGCAAAGCCAATAGCTTGATAGTATAGCCAGTAGCTTGGCATAGGTTTAGTTTGGATACTCCTTTAGAGATTTTCAATTAACATCATCCAAATGCCCTTTACGTGCAAGTCTTGTTTGTCTAACTATGTCTTACATCCTTTTTGCTCTCATTTACTATACTCTTGTTTTTAGGCAATGACCAATGATTAATCGATTTAATACTTAAACATAATATTTTCTAACTATGTCTAAATTAATAGATTGTGACATGTCTTTACCATCCATATTTATTAAAATCAATACCTTACTTGAGAATGTCTTTCTTACAACATAGACCTTTGTAGTTTGAATCTCACTTTCCCCTCAAGTCACTTTGATTAGGTGAAACTCTTTTGAGGACTAAGTCTCATTCTTTGAAGTATTAAGTATGCATTTTATTTTCGTATGCTCACCTTATTCAACTTTGGTGTAATTGTTCATGGTAAATTGCACTCAATCTCTTTTCTTTAATAAGATTTAGTTGCACATGTTTGATTCTAACCTACTTTACCTCTTTTGATTTTACTTCCATCAAAACCTTTAAAGAAGGAATTTCAACCTTTATTGGCATGATTATTTTAAATCTATAAACTAATGTAAATGGGATTGCCATTATCGAAGTATGTATCACGGTGTGATATTTATGTAGCATGAATGACATCTTATGTCAATCTTTGTATGTAATTATCATTTCTTCAATAGTTTGCTTAAGACTTTTATTTATCACTTCAATTAGCCCATTAATTTTTGGTTGTATAGAATAGAGTTATGGTGCTTGATTTTGAACTAAATATAGAGGCCAGTCATCATTTTGTTGTTTAGGTTGTTTGCATTATCTATGATGCATACTATAACAACATATGATGTATTTTTTAATGAACTTAATGATCATTTTATTGGTAATACTTGCATAAGATGTCACTTCAACTTATTTTGTGAAGTAGTCAATTGCTACTAGAATGAATCAATGTCCATTAGATGCCTTTAAGTAATAAGACCAATCATATCCATTCACCACATAAAGAAAAGCCATGGGAATGTTATGGTATGTAACAGAATAAGTGTTATATGTAATTTATCTATATATTATATATATATATATTTGATATTCATGGCATTTTTGGGCATATCAAAAGCAATTTGACTCCATGGTTGACCAATAATATCTTGCTTTAAAGATCCACACAATCCCTTTTATACATCTTTCATGATTATTTTTGGCTTGACCACATTAACACATCTTAGTAATATTGTGTCATATTTATGTTTGTAAAAGATGTCTCCATTGAAAAAGAATTCATTACCAATCTCCATAATATTCTCTTATCATTTTTAATTTTATGCCTTCAGGACATTTTTGAGTTTTAAGGTTTTGTTTTATGTTATGGTACCATCACTTGTCATTTACTTCTTATATACATGTAGTATGGTCAGAGTATAGTGGATATTAACATGGATACTAGGGCATTGGCTTCATAATTCATTTTGTTCATCACTGCTAAAGTTGCCAAGATATTAGAAATTTGATTATTTTTTTGAGGTATGTGACTAAAAATGATTCAAACAAATTGCACCATCAATTTTTTAATGTATTAGTGATAAGGAATGAGCTTATGGTCTTATATGTTCCATTTGTGTAATAGTTGATAAATGACTAGTGTTGAGTTATCATATAACTTGAGATTTTTGGCTTTAATCTCTAAGGTATATAATAAATCCATTATACATGCTTTATATTTTGTTATATTATTGATGAAGTTCAGTTGTAACTTGGATGCAATTGGAAATTGCTTACCTTTGATAAAAATGAGAATTGCTCTAATTCTATGCTGCAATGTATTAGATGTCCCATCAAATCACATCTACCATTCATTTGTTGCTTGTTCACTATTTTCTTGATTTTGATATATGGCTAAAATGTCTTTATCTAGAAAATCAAACCACATGGGCTTATAATTAGGAATGACTTGATCTACTAAGAAATTTGTTATTCCATTACCTTTAACAGCTTTGCTGTTGAGCTCATCTTTGATGGTTAATGTTGGATTTGTTGTCAACACCATCTCATATGGTTATATGTGTTGATTTGATATTATGAATGTCGTTGAGATGTAGTGAGGTCATTGGGAGAAATTGGTGATGACAGGTCAACCTTGGCGTTGAGGAGTCAACGTTGACAGTGACCTTAAATTTTAAAGGTCAAGATTAACTGTTAACCGTTGATTGTTGACCCTAAATTTTAGGAAGTTAATGTTGACCATTGACTCTAAGTTTTAGGAATCAAATCCGACTGTTGATTGTAAGACAACATGTGGGAATTAACGATGACTGTTAGTGATTGGGTAGCCTTACAAGTCTAGAAGGGTATACCAGCATCAACAGCACGTTCCTGCACGTCTAAGAGGGTATACCAGCAGCAATAGCATGTCCCTACATGTCTAGGAGGGTATACCAGCATCAGCAGCACCTCAGAAGGCTTCCCAGCAGTAGAAGCATGCCTAGGAATCAAGCAAAAAATCAGAACGTGCAGTAGTAGGTCTAGGAATTAGCAGCCACTTGCAGAAAATGCAGTAGTAGGTCTAGGAATCAACCAGTAAACTAGCAGTGGCTTGAAAAAATAACTACAGCATGTAGGGAGAGTAGCAGTGACACAAAAAATTTGTTGCAGCATGTGGGGAGAGCAGTAGCGGTGCGAGAAAACTGCTGCAGTTCGCGGAGAGAGCAATAGCGTGAGAAAATTGTTGCAGTGTGCAGGGAGAGCAGTAGTGGTGCGAGAAAATTGCTTTAGTGTGTAAGGAGAGTAACAGCGGCACAAGAAAATAGCTACAACGCATGGGAAGAGCAGAAGTGGCACGAGAAAAATTGTTGCAACGCGCTAGGACAGCAGTAGTGGTGCGAGAAAGTAGTAACAGTGTGCACAGACAGCAGTAGCGGTGCGAGTCAATAGCAGGAGTAGCATGCACAGATAGTAGGAATAGCATGTGTGGATAGCAGCCGTAATGTATGCAGATGGTAGTAGCGGCTTGTGCAGACAGTAGGCACAGTTTGTGCAGACAACATGTGTAGCTAGTGCGAACAGCAGGTACAGCTTGTGCGGATAACAGGTAGAGAGTGCGGACAACGAGTGTAGAGCGCGCGGACAGCCGACATAGAGAACGTGGACAGCAAGCATAACATGCATGGATAGCAAGTGCAGAGAGTGCGAATAGAAGGTGCAAAGAGCACGGATAGCAGGAGCAGAGAGCACGGATAAAGGGCGCAGACAACAGGAGTAGCGCATGCGGACAACATGCACATCATGTGCAAACAGCAGGCATTGTGCACACGGACAGCAAGTGTAGCGTGCACAGATAACAGGTAGTAATAATAGCATGTGCAGACAACATTAATAGCATTTGTAGATAGCAACGGCAGCATGCATGAACAGCATTAGTAGCGCACATGGACAACAGCGACAGTGCATACAGATAGCAATAGAAGCATGTGTAGATAGCAATAGCAGCGTGTAATAGTAGCGATAGCAAAATGTGCAAATAACAACAGCAGCGCGTGTAGGTAGCAATAGCAACAGGTCCGGCAGCTTGCATCAGCAAAGGAGGAAATGTACTCGATAGCAAGTTTGATAGTTTGTAGCAGCAGAGGAGAAAGAGTAGTTGGCAGCAAGTCCGACAACTTGCAACAATCGAGGAGAAAGTGTGCCCAGTAGCAAATCCGGTAGCTTGTAGTAGTCAAGGAGAATGCGTGCCTGGCAGCATGTCCAACAACTTGTAGTAGCAAGAGGAGAAAGTGTGCCCAGTAAAAAGTTCGGTAACTTGCAGTAGCCAAGGAGAAAACGTGCTCGACAACAGAGGAGAGATCCTACCAAGGCAGCAGGTGAGGCAGTACTGGCAGCAGGTGAGACAACATTGATAGTGAAGGAAGGAAAAGATCCATATTCTGCTCTAGCAGTCTGTATACATTAAGTGATCGTTCTCTAGGAAAGGTTTTTCCATAAATTCTTTATAATTTGTTGAACAATAGGATGGGATATCCTTGGAGCAATCGGGAGATCATTATAAGTGGTTAAGGAGTGATCCTTCTACAACCAAACTGTATCCCTTGAAAACAAGAGTGGATTGTGTGATTTAGGATGGATGCTATCACACCGTAGATGTAACTCACAATGTGAACTAGGTAAAAATTGTCATGTGTGCTTAGGTGCTTGCGTATTGATTTTTATTTGTACGGTCGCACTCACATAAAGGAGAAAATTAAAAATTAGATCATGGACTCTAATAAGTTACAGAGGTTAAATCCGTATCAATTTGTAAAAAGAGTATCTCAGTGTGAGACCTACAATGGTCCTTATCATTTACAATCGACATATTGAATGTCAATAAGTAACTCATCTTAGTAATATTGACTTGTCAAAGATATATTTAAAATGATCATCTTTAGCAATAAGCTTGGTGATATGATATAACATATATTATCGAAGTTAATGTGTTGTCTATGTTAAAAAGCAATAATTTCTCTTAAAGTGTGAATACCAAGTCTTATGACTGGTGAATTTATTACTGGGGTATTAAATGGCCTTTTCCTTTTTTCCTGTTTCATCTTGTTAACCTAGACATCTGATTTTCTAAGATGCTAAAGATCACTTTTTAATCAATTGGAGAGATCATAGAAATCATACCAAGAGCTACAGTGATTAATAATCATCAAGATCAAAGGTTACAAGGATTAAATATCCTAAAAGTGAAGGATTCTAAATATCACTCTTTAATCAATTAGAGAAATCATAGGGATCATACCAAGAGTTACAATGATTAATAATCATAATGATCAAAGATCCTAAACATTAATTAAAGATCAAAGATTTTATAATTATGAAGAAAAAGGAAAAGAAAACATACAAGGAAAGAACTTAAAGCATGAGATCTAGGAGTTAAATCTCATTAAATATAAGAGATTTTCAACACCTTCCCTTAAGTTGTTGGTAAATAAATATCTATCATTCTTAGCTTGAACTTAAAACTTTGTTTAGGTTAATGAGGACATTTACTACATAAGAAAAGATGAAAGAATTTTTTTATCTTTTACTGCACTAGCTCATTTAACATCTTTAACATATCTGACTTTCTTATGTTCATCCTTTTAAAATATAAGTCTTTTCAAATACCTAAGCCTTTGACTTATTTTTTCTAGATGTTATTAAGTATGTGAGTGCACATGTTGCTAACCACACTTATTACAAAAGCAATATTAAGTCCTTTGGCAAGAAATTTCGATAACAATATAACAACTAGTGTCATTTCTATTGTAACTATTGCTTTTCAAACTTAAAGATTAAAATATAGGAATAGTGCTAATAGCCACTTTTTATCAACATTGGACTTTTCCAAGTTCCATTAACAATATTCTTTAAATTTAATATCTCTATTAAAGATGATATTTTTTTTCCTTTTAAATTAAACACTTTATAGCCTTTGGTTTAAGTGCTATAACCTAGGAAGATGCCTTAGAGTGCTTTATCCTCATCTTTGTTCTTTTTAGCTTTAAGAATATGAATTGCTATTAATTGTATAGAGAGTTGTAATAAAGACCTATTCCTTATATTGGCTTCACTCCTTTTGTTGCATTTAAGGATTTGTTATTTTCATTAAGATTTACCCCTTTTATTGCATTCAAGGATTTGCTACTCTTGTTAGGATCTACTCTTTTTGTTGCATTCCATTTGCCATTTAGGTTTGTTGAGTCCTTGTTATTGAGAACTCTTGTGTTTTATTTCAATAATCTCTTTTAATATGTATTTCTTTTATGCTTATTTCTTTTTTTTTTTTATCTTTCATGTCCTAATTTGTTTTTTTCTACCAAATTAAGGCTTGTTCTTATTCTTATATATATAAAGGTAAATTCACCTATATCTTTTAACTTAATAGTTCTCTTGAACTTTAAGAGCTAAAAGTGCATTTACATCTTTTGTAAGAGTAGATTTACATAAAATCCCTTAAGTCTCCTAAAAGGAAATCATAATTTCACAATTTTTAAGCAAGTAAACCAAAATTTTTCTTCATAATCCTTTGATTTATGAGCTATTCACCAAGCAATCTCATTTTACAAACACTTAAACCTTTTTTTCAAGTTTAAAAACTTAAATGTGTTGAGTTATTTCATTGCCTTGAAATTCATCCTAGACTTTTCTTATGCCTTTTTAACTGCATCACATGCCATAGTATTGGTGAGAATGACATAAGTGACAATAAAATGGATCATTGATAATGCTTTAAATATTAAGGTAGTTTATTCATTATGATGCTTAATTTAAGCCAAAGTAGGATTGTTAGGAAGTGGTGGAATATCTCTTTTTAATTTAACAAAGTTTTAAAGATCAAATCATTTAAGATAAGCCTTCATTTTAATGATTGAAATAAGAAAATTTTCTCCCAAAAAAAAAAAGAAAAAGAAGAAGATTAGAGTACACAAATTGGTAAGGAGTTGGGAAACATCACTAGATTTTAAAAATTTAAAAAGGCAATCCCAATAATTGTGTTGTGTTGAAATCAGTGTTGTATAAACTTATGATGAAATATTACAGCCTACAAAATTAACAAGCTATGAAACTTCTTCGTTTTTAGTTACATATAAAGTTAATTTTTGAAAAAAAAAACATTACTTATGTAATAAGAGATCTTTTAGTTTGTAAGCAAATTCGAAAAGTAATTTTATAAAATCCAAAAGATGTTAGGATAAAGATATTGTTTTTTCTACTTGCTAATGGATATCAAGGAAAGGAAAAGTTGTTTTTTTTTTTTCTAGCATTCTTGTTGGTAGAAAATTAGGATTAGAAAATAAGGAGAAAAAAATTCTTGATTTAATATAAACATCAATTTAAAGCCTTAAAGATGATAGAACTTTCTTTACCCATGATTAAGGAGAACTTATTCTAATACTAGTTAGAGTTTTAAAGTGTAAGAAGCTTAAACAAATTTATAGTCCCTTGTATTCAAAAAGCATAAACAAACTTAGAGTCCCTTATTTTTGGGAAGTTCAAATTTTTATTGATATTAACTTTTATAAATAGACAACAAAAAGGTGCCCAACTATTTAAGGATCCTAAAGGATATTCAACTTTCTTAGACCTAATCACTCTATAATTAATTAGAGAGATTCTATCAAGTGTTTTAAAGATCATAAAGATTTGAATAAGAGTTACAATGATTAACAATGCTAAAGATAAAAAATCATGAAGATCAAGGATATCTTTAATTATCCCCTTAGATGTTTTAAAGAATGATCTGACTATTGTAAAGCCATAATAGTTGCCTTTCGTTCTCCTAACCCAAGCCTCTTGAATATGAACAAAGGCATCAAATTAATGCTTACTTCCAAATCATTAAGTGCTTTTTCAAAAAAATAATTATATATGGTGCAAGAAATAATAAAAATTTTTAGATATTTCAATATCAATGGAAGCTTTTTTTGAAGGATAGCATTGCACTCCTCAAAAAGTGTCATTATCTCACAGTTCTCCAAATGCCTTTTTCGTGGTGTGATCTCCTTCAGAATTTTGGCATAGCTTAACATTTGTTCTAATGCATCAAGAAATGGAATATTGATGTATAGCTTTTTAAAGATATTTAAGAATTTACAAAATTTTTGGTCAAATTTCTTCTTTTAAAACCTTTGTGGGAATGAAGATGCTAGATTATAAGGCTTTTTATTGTTAGGATGACTTAAGTAAGGTGGCAAGTCAAATCTTAAAGTGGAGGTGTTTAAGAGCCCTTGCTTTTTCTCATATTCTTCTTTTCTTCTTGTTTCTTAGTGAAGGTTAAGCTTGTTGATGCAAGTTAATAAGTCTTAGCATTTGGTATTTCATTACTACTCCTTAAGGTAATGGCTTTAAAGTGTTCTTTTATCCTCTTTTTTTTTAAGTTTTCTTTGATATTGCTTGAAAGAGAACATCATGGTCAATTGCTCATGGAATTTACTAATTAACTAAGTTATACCTCTAAGTTTTTGATTGAAGTTGCTTAACTTTGAAGGATGGTATCATTTTAAGTCATATATTATGCAAACACCTCTTTAATCGTTGACTTATTTTCTTAAGGTTGCATAGGCTGAGAAAATTCAATAGTTCTCAATATTGACTTCATGGCTATTAGTTGCTGACCATTGTTATTTATCCATGGAAAATTAGGTTGATTTTTTCATCTTGGATTATAAAAGTCAAAGTGAGGATTATGTTGCTGCCTTTTATAATTGGCATCATATTAAACACTCTTATTATTCTTAAAACATCTTTCATTAGGATAGCTGCCACCATATAGCTTATAAGTCATTATGCCATGCACAACATTGAGTCCTATTTGGTCAATTGTTTTTGATTTTTAAATAAGGCCATCATTGGTGAAGTAAGGGTTGAAATGGCATATAAGTCATAAATTCCAATTGCTTTTTTTTTTTTAGGTGTCCTTTTCAAATTCTTCTGATAATTGTTTAACATTATCTCCTCAAGTTAATCATAAGTCTCATTAATAGTATTATTCATTAAGGCTTCTCCAATTATTATATCAATGGTAGTTCAAATGGAACTAACGAGTCTATTGTAGAATGATTGGACTTAAAGGCATTTGGATAGACCATGGTGCAAACATCTTTAAAGTAAATCCTTGTACTTTTTGTTGAGCTTATCTTTAATGGCTAATGTTGGATTTGTTGTCAACAGCATCTCATAGATTTGTCAAGATGTGTTTGCTGCCCATAAGTGCATTTTGTATTCATCAAAGAGCTTAAGATGCAGAGAGATCATTGGTCAAAATCGTTGGTGGCAAGTCAATGAGTCAATGTTGATTGTTGACTCTAAATTTTAGGAGTCAATGCTAACCATTGACCATAAATTTTAGGGATCAATGTTGACTGTTGATTGTATGGCAACCCTTGGAAATCAATACTAACCATTGACAATAGGGTAACCCTAAACTCAAAACTTACAAATATATCCATATAGTTGCCAAAAGGTGTGTGCTTTATAGAAAATTAGAGAAAGAACAGCAAGAGAGAGTGTTGCAAAAATAGAAGAGAGAGCTCGACAGGATAGAGTGCTGCAATTCATAAGAGAGTTACAAAAACATATTCTGCAGAAAAGAAAAGAGAGCTGCAAAAACATATCCTGCAAAAGAGAAGAGAGTTATAAAAACATGTCCTATAGAAAATAAATGGGGAACTTGCAAAAAACATATCTTGCACGGCAGAAGGAAGTAGCTTGTAGTAATAAAAGCAAGAACCTACAGAGGTAAAAGGAGGAACCTACAAAGGCAGAAAGAGGGAACTTGCGAAGGAGAGAACCTATAAAGCAGAGAACTAATAGAGAGCAAAACTTGTAGAGGAGAGAACATGCAAAGATCAAAGAAAACCTATGATGGAGAGAACTTGCCAAGGTAGAAAGAGACAACACTAGTAGTAGAGGAAAAAACCTACCAGAGTAGAAGGAGGTAGCACTGGCAGTAAAAGAGAAAACCTACTAAGGTAAAAGGAGGCAGCAACAGCAGTTAAGGAGAGAACCTGCCAAGGCAGAAGGAGGCAAAACCTGCAACAAAGAGAACTTGCAGCGGAGATAACCTGTAGTAGAGAGAACTGTAAGTGAATATAACCTGCAGTAGAGAGAACTTGCAGCAGAGATAACCTTCAATAAAGAGAACTTGTGGTGGAGATAACCTGCAGTGGAGAGAACTTACAGAGAAGAGAACCTACAGCGGAGAGAACTTGCAGAGGAGAAAACCTGCAGAGGAGAAAACTTGCAGAGGAGAGACCGACAAAGCTTGAGGAAAAAAACTAGCAGTAAGGAAGGAGAATATTCATTTTCTGTAATAATAACTTGTGCACATTGAGTGATCTTTCTTAAGGAAGTTTTGTTATAAACTTTTTATGTACTTATTGAAAAAGGGTGTGAGACCTTTAAAGTGATCGGGAGATTAATCCTTCTAGTAATCGGGAGATCAACTCTTCTAATGATCGAGAGATCAATGTAAGTGGTTAAGGAGTAATTCTTTCACAACATCAGTTGTATCCCTTGATAACAAGAGTGGGTCATATGATTTAGAAGTGATCTTATCACATTGTAGACATAGCTCATATATTATGAGGGAACCACGTAAAAATGTTTTGTGTTCTTGGGTGCTTATGCTTGTTTGATATCCATACGGCCATTTTCATATAAAGAAGTAAAATAAAAATTGGATCATCGACTTTAACAAGTCACCATGGTTTAATTCGAATAGATTTGTAAAAAGTAAGCACCTTATATTGATTCACCCTTTCCCCCTCTTAGTATGAAACCTATAAAGGTCCTTATCAAGTGGTATCAAAGCCTGGTTCCTTTGTTGATCCATTATGTTTGCTTTAATTTGAAATTGTTTATTGCTATTATGATCTTTACATTTATTGCTGGTTAATATCATGGAGAACATGAATAGTGTTAACAACAAGGGTATTCCCACTTTTAATAAACAAAATTATTAGTTATGGAAGAATATAATGCTCTTATATCTGATTTCACTTGGTCTAAATGTGTTTGGATCTGCTATTAATGGCTTTACCCTTGTTGCTGAAGGTATTGCTATGACACCTACTGATAAGAAGAATTTGGAGTTTGATGAAAAAGCGAGAAATGCCTTATATGCCTCTTTATCAGATAAAGAATTCACCAAAGTGATAAGACACAATACAATTAAACAAATTTGGGACAAATTGAAGAATATTTATAAAGGAGAAAAGGTTGTGAAGGAAGCCAAACTACAAATCTAGAGGAGTAAATTTGAAGACATAAAGATGCTGAATGATGAATTTGTAGATGTCTTCTTTACAAGAGTAAATAAAATTGTATGCTCCTAAGGTTATGGAGAGGAGATCAATGATGCTACTGTGGTAAGGAAGATACTTAAAACCTTATCAAAAGCTTTCAATGCCAAAGTTTCCCTTATAAAGGATAAAGATTTGGATAGGTTACCCCTGGATGATTTACACAACATATTGGTGGTTTATGAAATGAGAATATCCCCAATAAGGAAAGAAAAGAAGTTTAAGGTAAAGAAAGAGTTAACCTTTAAGGCAATGAAAAAATTAAAGATTAAAGAACAAGAAGAAGAATTCAATAGCAGTTTTGAAGAAGAAGATGGTAATACTAAATTTGATAAAGTCATAGCATACATCACAAAAAATATGAGGAAAGGAAAAGGGAAATACAAGGAAAAATTACCCTTAAAGTGCTTTAGTTGTAGAGGCATTGGGCACTTTGCCGTGGACTACCCAAAGAGAAAAGAAGCAGATAGTGGTGATGATGATAAATCGACCCCAAGGAGGAGAATAAAGAAATCCAATTATTTTAAAGTTGAAAATTTAAGTGCCAAAAGAAAAAGGCAAATCTTTAGATCAAAAAGAAGAAATTTTTTAAGCAAACTAGATGAAGAAGATTCTGAAGAAGAAGTTGATGATGATACTACAAAAAATGTGCTAGTTGCATAGGTAAATATTGAACAAGAATCCTCAAGTGATATGGAATTAGCTAAAGAGGAAGAGAATGAGATGGTGCAATAACTTGAGAATAAATTGAGAGCTTGTGTGCAAAAAAATAGCAAGCTGAAAAAGGAGATAGAGCATCTCAAGAAGCTAAATAAAAATTCTATTGTTGATAAATCTAATTTCTAGGTGAAAAGAAAGGAGTTTAAAGCAAAAGCGAAGAAGTACTTGAAGAGAATTAAGGAGTTGAATGTACTTGAGGTAGAGTAAGGTAAGATAAACAAAGATCTTGGTGATTGCACAAGAGCAAGAAGTGCTGATTTTGCAAGCCAAGCTCCATAAGGCTAAGTTTGAATTGAAGAAGTATAAAGAAAGCTTTATGCAGGCCATGAAAGTAAGAGAAGAGTCCTTTTCGGCAAATGCTATTAAGGAGGATGTTACCAAAAAGTTGGATGAATGTCTAAGCAAACAAAGACCTCATTTCATAAGGAAAAAAGGACTTGACTATATTAAAAAGCCAAATAAAAAGGTAGTAGACAAAAAGCAAATTATGTTTGTACCTAAAAGCAAACATAATAACATTGTGGAGAAAAGAACCCAACCCAAGTTAAAATGGGTTAGGAAAGATGTGATAAAAGCTCCTATCCAAAGGAGACAGGTTGCTAAAGATAAAAAATATAAACTTGGCGAAAGAAGAAAATTCAAATTTGAAGGATTTTGCTATAGTTGTAGTAAGTATAGGCACAAAGCTGGTGTGTACTAGAGTAATAGGCTTATAATAAAGAGAAATGTGAAGCAAAAGTCTAGGGGAATACTCTATCAAGAAAGGAGACATCCTTAAGTGAAAAGAAGCCAAATTCCACTAAGAAATAGATTTGATATGTTGGAAAAAATCTATGGAAGATCCAAAAAGGCTGGACATATTGCGAGGAATGCTTGACATTACTGCCCGGTCAAAGAGTGCAAAGAAGAACACCTACATATACTTCTATATTTTGCCGAAGAAGAAAAAGAGGAAGGGAAATGGCTATGGTTATGGAAATAACCTTAAAAGCTTCAAGGAAAGAAAAGCCATGAATCCTAGACAATAACTGCTCTTTATATATGACAAGAGACTCCAAAGTGTTGAAGGAAGCAGTAAAATATGATGAAGGGTTAGTCACATTTGGTAATGTTAGTGCCTTAAAGATTAAACGTATTGGCGCTTCCAGGAAGTGCTTTATGTTGAAAGGCTAAAACATAATCAAATTAGTGTTTGCCAACTTTGTGATGATAAGTATGAAGTTACTTTTAGCAAGAGTGGCTACATCGTAAAAAGATTAAGTGATGGTACTGTTCTTACAAAGGGAGAAAGAACAAATGGAAACTTAGACCAAGTTTCTAGTAGCAAAAACACATGCTATATAAATACCAAAGATGAGAATCTATTGTGGCATAGGAGATTAGGACATCTTGGACAAAAGGGGCTAAACAAATTATCTAAAAATGAAGTAAAGTTGGAATATGTGCCTATTGCCGAGAAAGTTATAGATATATTCACCAAAACTTTGTTAAGAAAAATGTTCCAAAAGTTAAGGCTGACCTTATGTGTTTAGTCACCTTTTAAAGGTTGAGGTATACCTTTAACTCCTTTCCCCTTCTCTCTTCTATTATTCTTTGGATTTGTTGTCAAAGGGGGAAATAGTTTATATAAATCTAAAGAGAGTATATACTGATCAAAAGGGGGAGTAGCATGATAAATCCAAATGGAAAAATCAAATAAAGGGGGAGAAGCAAAAAAAAAGGGGAGTTAAAGGTTGTTTCCAATTGGTATCATGCCCACATACAAAAAGGAAATACATGTTTTAGGGGAGTTGTAAATATCAAAAGCTGTTGCTTGTGTTTAATTACTAATTTTTGGATTTAATGTGTTGCCAACAAATCCAAAGGGAGAGATTATTGAGCCCATATTTGATGGTTAATGTTGGATTTGATGTCAACAGCATCTCATAAATTTGTCAAGATGTGTTTGTTACCCACAGATACATTTTGCATTTATAAAGGAGCTTGAGATATAGAGAGATCATTGGTCAAAACAGTTGGTGGCAGGTTAACCCTAAAGTCAATAAGTTAATGTTGACTGTTGACTTTAAATTTTAGGAATTAATGCTAACCATTGATTGTAGGGCAACCCTTGAGAATTAATGCTAACTTTTAATTGTAGGGCAACCCTTGGGAATCAATACTGATTGTTGATGATAGGACAACCCTAAACTTAAGGCTTATAAATATATCTATGCAGCTACCAAGAGGTGTGTGCTCTGCAGAAAATTAGAGAGAGAATGACAAGAGAGAGTGCTGCAAAAATAGAAGAGAGAGCTCGTAAGAGAGAGTGCTGCAAAAACAAAAGAGAGAGCTCGACAAGAAAGAATGTTGCAAACTATAAGAGAATTGCAAAAACATGTTTTGCAAAAGAGAAAAGAGTGCTGTAAAACCATGTCCTACAAAAGAGAAAAGAGAGCTGCAAAAACGTGGCCTATAGAAAAGAAATGAGAGCTACAAAAACATAAGCTGCAAAAAAGAGAGTGCAGTAGCATCTAGAAGGAAAGATTGTAGCAACATCTAAAAGGAAAGAGTGCAACAGTATTTAGGAGGAAAGACAGCAACAGCATCCAAGAGGAGAGAGTGCAGCGGCATCTAAGAGAAGAGACTGCAGTAGCATCTGATGTGTCCCACATCGGTTCCTGAAGGGGTCTTTGGGCTGTTTATAAGGGTTGGGTCAACCCTTCATTCTTGAGCTAGCTTTTCTGGTGGAGTTAAGGTTCAATCCGTTATCAGGACTGATGCAGAAAACCCCAAAAAGACGTGGCTTAGGGACCCAACGCACACAAGGAATCAAAGAACAACCAGGAAAGATAAACCAAAGTTTAATATCATAAACCTTACACCCACCCTTCAAAGGAACATGAACCTTGAGCATTTAAGAAGGATATAGACGCCACACTCTAGAAAAGAAAGGAATTGGGAGTGATAAGTCAATTGGAACACCATAAGAAGAAATACCTCTTGATAAGTTCCTTAGTCCTTAAAAGAACCGAGAGGAAAAAATCCTTACTTTCTATTTCACTCAAAGTTGTCTGCCTTCTTCCAGAGCATACAAGGGGTGCATATTTATAGGCTAAGATAGCAATCTTAAAGAGGCATAAATTCCTTCTTAGGAGAAATCCTTATTTTGGAGGAATTCTTAAATATGGACAAATTGCAACATAGACAATAAACTCCTATTTAGGATAGACAATAAACTCTTATTTAGGATAGAATGTTATTATTTATTCTGACCTATTTAAGTATCTTAATTATATTAATTGGGTCTGGACTCTTTGTCAAACTTGAATTTGCACCATTTGAAACTTAGTTGGCCTAAATGTCCTGAATTAGCCCATTTAGTACTTCTTTAATCTTTTTGGCTCTAGCTCGTGTTATTAGGCCTTCTGGAATGTGCAATGGACCTTTTGCATCCCTTGAAGCCTTCCACCCATCATCTCTATGGTTCTCATCAGCATCTAAAAGGAGAAACAATAGCAACACCAAAGGAAGAAGAACAATGTAGTTGCATCCAAGAGGAAAACACAGTAGTTGCAGCAAAGAGAAGGTAGTAGCATCAGTAAGGAAGAGGCAACAGTTGTATCAAGGAAAAGGTAGTAGCAGCAGTAAGGAAGAGACAACAGTTGCATTAAAGAGGAGGCAGTAATGGCAACAAGGAGAAGGCAACAGCAGCAACAAGAAGGAGAAAGCCTACAGTAGCAGAACAGAAAGAGAGAGTGCACGATAGAAGGAAGTAGCTTGTAGTAGCATAAGTAAGAACCTATAAAGAGCAGAATCGATAGAGAGCAAAATTTACAGAGGGGAAAACCAGGAGAGAAAAGAACCTGCAGAGATTGAAGAAAACCTACAACAGATAGAACCTTCCAAGGCTAAAGAAGACAATATTGGTAGTAGAGGAGAAAACCTATGAAGGCAGAAGGAGGCAGTATCGGCAGTAGAAGAGAAAACCTACTAAGGCAGAAAGAGGCAGAACCTACAACAAAGAGAACATACAACAGAGATAACCTGTAGAGAAGAGAACTTGTAACAAAGAGAATTATCAGTGGACCTATAATGGAGAGCATTGTTAATGGAGATAACTTGCAATGGAGAGAACCTACGACAAAGATAACCTACAATGGAAAGAGCCTACAAAGGAAAGACCAACAAAGCTTAAAGAGAGAAACTGGCAATGAGAAAGGAGATCTGTTTTCTATAACAACAGCTTTTGTGCATTAAGTGATCTTCCTTAAGGAAGTTTTGTTGTAAACTTTTTATGTACTTCTTGAAAAAGGGTACAAGACCCTTGAAGTGATCAGAAGATCAATCCATTGAGAGATCAGGAGATCAACTCTTCTAATGATCGAGAGATCATTGTAAGTGGTTAAGGAGTGATCCTTCCACAGCATCAGATGTATCCCTTAATAATAAGAGTGGATCATGTGATTTAAGAGTAATCTTATCACACCATGGACGTAACTCACACATTGTGGGTGAACCATGTAAAAATTTTGTGTGTTCTGAGGTGCTTGTGCTTGCTTCATATCCATACGATCGTTCTCACATAAAAAAGCAAGATAAAATTTAGATCATCGACTTTAATAAGTCACAGAGGTTTAATTCAAACAAATTTGTAAAAAGTAAACATCTTACATTGATTCACTCCCTCCCTTTCTCAGTATGAGATCTAAAAAGGTCCTCATCACTTTTCCCTTGTCTTATATAGTGTCTTAATGTCATGCTGAAAAGATAAAGTGAAGTCTCTCCTCATCTTTGTAGTATTGGCATATGGGAAGAATTTGACAAGAAATTTTTGTGTTAACTCCTTCCATATAGTGATGGAACGAGATGGTAATAAATTTAGAAAATGAACTTAACATGATTGCATTATTTGTTACACCATTGTATTTAAATGTATCATAAATCTGCAACAAATTGTAAGATAGAGGTTTAGATTTAAAAGGACTTTAATTGAATAATTGTTGGGATCATTTAAGTGAAACACATGTTTGATTTCAAAATTAGTCTTGTATAGCTAATCTCTTTATGCTAGAATGGATTCCATATATAAGAGGAATGGAATAATTGTTTAAGCCCTTTTGCTTCTTATTAGCATTAACCTTAACCATTATAAAAGTTAAAGTTTCCTTTCTTTTGTCTCTCTAAATCCAAAAGATAATCCTCTCAATCTCTTTATCAAATAGTACTAATTCAATACTTTTGAACTTTTTAAACTTGATATGTAAGAAAAAAAGTTGTATTTGAAAAATGAGAATGTAAATCCAAATTAAAACTAATCACAATCAGTATTAATATTAGTAAGAATAGTAAACAATTCCTTGACTATGACACCAAAAATTTGTTGTGTAAATTTACCATTAGCACATATGTAAGTATATGCGATTGAATAGGTAGTACAATGAAGAATTTCTTTAAAGATTGATCTAATAGGGAATTGAACTAAACTTACTAAGTACTAAAATTGTATTGAATTAATTTTATTTGGAAATTAAATGCTGACAAAGTAATTTAATCTAAATTGTTTAGAACCAAATTTGAGAGTCCAATTAATAATGAAAAACAATCTAAGGTATGTATTTTCACATAATATTCAATTTGATTAATCCAATCATTTTAAAATATGTCATAAAGTTAATGTTAACCAAATACACTAAAATACTTGTCAACCTCTTTTGATTAGTTGATAAACATGCTGTATTAAATCAAAACATGATATTTCTATGTGAATTCATTTGATAAAGCATATTAAAAGTAAACATTATTTTATAGTTGCACATCTTACAAAGATATATTCTATCTTTTTTAAGAATCATCTAAATCTTGAAATTCATTTAATTGTTGATCAGTCAAATAATCAAGAATAAAAAAATCATGTCAAACTTCAAACTAAAGATTCATTAAAACCTTAGGAAAGAATTTAGCCCATGCTTAACTTACTAAAATCAAACATGAACAAGAATAATACTGAAGAAAGATTGAAAATCAAGCTAAAGGAAATAAGTTATGTTACTTAAAATATAAAGATTAAAAATTCTTCAAGATTTTGATCAAAATCCTTGTTCCAAGTTCTCCCTTTTTTAGACTTTAATCCTTGGCTCTCTTTTTGTTCACAATGATTTTTTGTTTTCTCTCTTCCTCCTTTTTCTTCAAGTTTAGAAAAATTGTATATAAGAATATCAAGAACTCTCTCTTTCTCTTTCAAATTCAAAACATTAATTATAGATAGAGTTTCCTTGTTTTTGTTATATAGTTTTCTTTAACTTTATTTATATCCTTCAAATTCAAATTTTGCTTATGGATAAAGCTCCCCTTATTTTTCTACTTGTCATCTATTAGAGATTTAAGCTTATAACCTAATTTTCTCTTAAATATCAAGGGAGTTAGGCTTAGATTTCAAAATATTAATTATGCTTTTATCTCTCATCATTAATATGCTACAAGAATCTCATCAATCCAAATTATCAATAAAAAGTTATGCCCAAAATATCCAAATATATCAAATATGGATATTTTCATTCTTTTTGGTGCTTAGTGATCAAATTTACAATATTTTTTTTATTACATGCATTATAAACATGCATAATTGCATAAATTATCCTTTTAAATGCCATATCCATAATTCTTTATGTATTTTATAAGATCTTTAATAGTTCTATCTAAATTTTCTTCATTAAGCTCTATTTAACTTTATAAGAAAATTTTTAATATTTAGTTCATAACCATACTAATTGGAATATAATTACCACGCAAATCACTAATTTAGATATGTGAAATTGTTATAAAAATAAGTTTATTAACATCTTTAGTTTTTTTTTTTCTTTGTTTTTTTCCCTTTTTAGAAAGGCTAAATGATGGCCCATTATTATGTTTTTTATCTAAATATTCAAGACATATTTCACTTTTTGGTCCTTTACATTTGGTTCTTTGGGAAATCATAGGCACTTTATTTTTTTCAAATTAAATTTTATCCCTATTATTTACACCATTACACATTTAAGTCTCTTATGGTTATTTTACTATTAAAACATGTTAAATGACACACAATTATACACTATGTTAGATATTATAGGTCACATTAGATGTCATATCATCATTTTTTGATGACATGGCATTTTAAGAAAATTTTGAAAAAAAATTAAATATTTCATTAAAATTTCAAGAAATTTTGAAATTTTCAAAATTTTGAAAAATTAAAAAAACTAAGAAATTTTAAAAAATTTATAAAAATTTAAAAATTCCTAAGAGAAAATTTCAAAATTAAGAAAATTATAAACTCCAAAAATATATAAAAGTATTCAAAAAATCTAAAAAGTTTAAAAATCATACAATAAAAAACACAAAAAAAGAGATAAAAAAGCTTTAGATATTTTTGAATCTTTGGAATTTTCATTACTTTTTGGAATTTTTTAGGTTGACAAATGTCAATCGATAGAAGACCAAATATAATATTTGAAGTTTTTTTTTCAAACTAATAAAAAAGCTAAAGATTCAAAAAAAATATTGAATTTACTTCCTTTTGAATGAAAACTTTAGTCGCTAGTCAAATCTTGCATCTCTTAACATTACCAAACGAGTCCATTTTGATTTTATAAACTTATTTGCAATTAATAGTTATAACTCTTTTTAGTAATTCAACACAGTTCCAAACTTGATTATTAGTTATAGATTTCATTTCTTCTTTATGACATTATACCAATATTTAGACTTCTCACTTTTTATAATGTGCAAGGATCATCTTCATGATTGACATCAACCTCTTATAGGTATATAAGATAATCATAAAGAATTATAGGTCTTTTTAGTTTTGAGGATCTTTTCAGCCCTTCATTTTATGAATTTTTATTATATGGTTCAAGTACTATAGGCTTTATATTTGCTTGTATTACATTAAGTACTTGATCTTTATTTCATTGTTTCTCAACATTATCATGTAAATTTTCTTGAATAACTAAAATTTTAAAGTTTATAGAAACTTCAATAAAATCTTTACTTTTCTTAAATTGCACATTTTGAGAATACTCACTTATACTAAATTCAAAATTCTTAAGAAATTTTGCATTACTAGGTTTAATAATTTTTTATATACTTAAAATACAATAAAATCTAAATTCCTTAAAGTTCACCATATAACCTATGAAAAATCTACTTGTTGTCCTTGGATCTAATTTGTTTAATTGATAATTAAACCTTACTTTAATAAGATAATCTCATACATGTATATGTCATAGACTTGTTTTCCACCTATTTCATAATTCAATTATTGTTTTAAGGATAACCTTTGATGGAACATTATTTAAGACATGCTTCTCATGCAATTTTTAAAACTTTACTTCATAAACTTACTAAGAGATTAGCATTACTAATCATGTTTCTCATTATGTGCATTAGTGTGAAATTTTGTTAAGGTGTACCTTAAGTGGCATATCGTATAATCATACTCCCCTCTTTAAGGAACTTAGCAAATGGACCCTTCAATTATCTCATCTTTATATACCTCCATAAACTCTTTATCCCTATCAAATCTTACAATTTTAATTTTTTATCTTTTTATTTCTTTAACCTTATATGTTTTAAAAGTATCGAATGTTTTAAATTTATTAAATAATTAGAGATATATAAATCTTACATAATCATTAATGAATGAGACAAAATATCTCTAACTATTAAAATAAGAAGTGGAAACTGGTCTATAAATATTTGTGTGTATAATCTTGAGATATATTTATTTCTTGTTAGTTTGTTTATCCTTTATACAATCTACATAAGTAACAAATCATGTAAAGTCAAGAGTTGATAAAATTTTATAATTTATGTTGTTCCCACAGCCTTGTATGGGTTGTAATTATTGTCAACTAGGTTTAAGTGTGCAAGAAAGTAAAGCCACATGGAATGGTAAGAAGGTAAATCCATATGGAAGGGCAAAAACGTAAATCCTCATGGAGGGGCAAGAAAGTAAATCCGCCGCGTAAGGGCAAGAACGTAAATTCACCACGTAAGCCCTAGTAGGGTTTCGTAGAAGAGATATATAAAGACCTTGAAATACAAAAATAGGGAAAGGCCAACACAATTGAATACACGGCAAAACACTAAACCTACAAAGAAGAACACCACCTGCAAAAGAAAAGAGTAGCCGTCGTGAACAGTAGCCGTCGAGTGAACAATGCAGCTGTCGTGAACAGTTGCCGCATAGTAGCCATCGTGAACAGTAGCGTCGAGTGGAAAAATTGGGGGGCTAAACGAAGAACAACTGTAAAGAAAGACGGTCAACAGCCGGGCTGAACAAAAAGAGAGATCGTCGGCCAAAACACAAGAGAGAGAAAACACAGCAGTTGGAAAAGAGAGAAACCCGACGGCCAGACCAGAGGAGTCGACGGGAAGGAGAGAAAAAGAAACCAAACGGCCAAACCAGAGGAGTCGATAGGAAGGAGAGAAAAAGAAATTCGATGGCAGACAGAGGTGAACGGCCAAGAAGAGTGAACGACTGGATCGTAAGAGAGAGAAATCTAGGGGGACAGCAAGAGAGAGAGACGGACGAAGAGAGAGACACCACCGAAAGAGCAAACAGCAGATCTGCGACAGCGTGAGACAAATGAACGACATGGTAAGAAGAGAACAATGAAACGGACGAAGAGAAACTCACCACCGGCGAAAGGAGAGAGAAACCCGACAGCCGATGAACAGTGACCGACAGAAAAGGAAGAAAATCTGATACGGCCAAAGGAGGTGTGAAACGAAAAAGCGTGCAAACCAGAAACGTGCGTGAGACGTGTAACGTCAAACCAAAAATGTGAGATGAGCCGTAAGACAGTGAGATTGTGAAATAGGAGACGGGTGAGACCGTGAGACGATGAAAGCAGGAGCTGTGTGAAACAATGCAGAGAAGAAATTCTATAAAGCATTGAAAGAACTCAACGTATTTCCAGACTTCTTCAAGAGAGATTAGAGAGTGTTGCGGTGAACTTTTAAGCGACAGTGGAGCAGCCTTTCAATTTAACAGAGGCAAGACAAGCTAGAAGAAGGGTAGACACAATAAGTGACACTCTTTGTATTGTACTTGCTTAGTAATTGCAACAGTGAAAGGAGCAGAGAATTAAGGACATCCATTGTAACCTGGAATTCTCAAGTATAGTGGATAGTCTTGGTAAAGGAGAGTCTCTACCACCGTGGATGTATGTCACGTTGACGGAACCACGTAAATCTCGTGTGTCCTTAATTTGCTTTATATTCTGTGTTTTGAATTGAGTTGTGAACGCGGTTAAAGTATCAGCCAACCCATAACCTAACGAAGACCTAAACAAGAACATCCGTATTGTCAATTAGGCAAGGTGTCTAAAAGGTGACTTTGGGGACTATTGTGATTAGTAGGTAGCAATAGATCTACCTTAGTCGAGTCTGAGAAAAAGTTCGCTTTTAAGAAGAGGTTGAAGTTGTTCACTTACCTGCGAATTGCAAATTGTGGTGATACTAATTCACCCCCCCTCTCAGTATCACAAACTAGTAGATCCTAGGGAGAAGTCGGGAACTTCAATTTATAAGTCTTTTTTTTTTTCTCAAAAGATATAACCTAATCTTTTATATCATAATTGAGAAGATTACTTAGTAAAAATGTACTGATACTATTATGCAATATAGTATTGCATTCTTACATAAGGTCTAAATCTCATATTTATAAAGCATCAATCAAATGTCTAAAACTAATAATAATTTTATTTTGTAAAATAGTAAAATTGTAGTTCTTAAAAACAAACTCATAACTAACACAAGTTAATTTAGAAATAAAAACTAAATTCCTAGAGAATAATGGAACATAATAAGTGTTTTGAAAGTCTAAAACGAATGCAAATTTTGAAATCAAATGAGAAGTCCTTATAGTCTTCATATGAGAACATATATGATTTTTCGAATAAATGCCTTCCTAATTTTCTTTCGACTTCCTTAACTTTAAAAGCTATGTATGGTATTAGCAACATAGATTGTAATACCAAAATCAATCTACTATGTATTATTTAAAGTATCAACAAAAAGAAATTCATGACATACTAAAGATATAAAAGTACTTTTCTTTGCTAACTAAGTTTTATACTTGAGGTAAGTCTTCTTCATGTGTCCATGTTCTCTATAAAAGAAACATGCATGTTTATTGCTAGTTTTCTTAATAAGCACATTTGCATTTTTCTTTCAAAACAAAATTTTGTTACCTTGTTTGCCTTTTGCCTTTTTCTTTTAATCACATGATAAGTACTTTTTAAATTTCCATGCTTCATTCCTTTCTCCTTTTAAACACATGGTTTAAATATCTTAAAAAAATGTATATGTAAGAGAAAAAGAATTTAGGATAAAGTGTATTAAAAAGGTCTCATATATGTTAACCTCCAAGGACTTAAATGTTAAACTGATCTTTGATGGCTAATGTTTGATTTGTTGTCAATATCATCTCACACGATTATATGTGTTAATTTGATGTTATGAATGCCGTTGAGATATAGTGAGGTCATTGGAAGAAACCAGTGATGACAGGTAAACCTTGGCATTAAGGAGTTAATGTTGACCATAATCCTAAATTTTAGAGGTCAAGATTAGTTGTTGACCATTGACCATTGACCCTAAATTGTAGGGCAATATGTGGGAATTAACGATGATCGTTAATGATCGTATAGCCTTAATCCTAAGGCTTTATAAATACCCCTAGGTATCTTGCAAAAAAAAAATAAGGGGCTACAGAAAATTGAGTGAATGGCAAAGGCAAAGTAGTCGGCCAAGGAGAGAAAGAAAGAGAGCAAGGTAATGGGCCAAAGAGAGAAAGAACAAGGGCAAGGTAGTTGACTAAAGAGAATGCAATAGCCACCAAGGAAAGGCAACATGTATAAGTAGCAGTGGTACCACGTGCGGACAGTAGGAGCAACGTATACGAATAGCAACAACGACATGCGCGGACATAATTAGCAGCAAATAGCATTAACAACGCGCATAGACGTTATTAGTAGCAAATAGCATTAGCAATGCGCGCGAATAGCAACAGCAACGCGTACAGACAACATTAACATCGCATGCAGCACTGGCTGCAAAGGAAGGAGAAGATCTATATTCTGCTCTAGTAGTCTATACACATTGAGTGATCATTGTTTATGAAAGGTTTCACTATAAACTCTTGATAAACTAGTTGAATGAGGGTAAGATACCCTTGGAGTGATCAAGAGATCAACTCTTTGATCGAGAGATCATAGTAAATGGTTAAGGAGTGATCCTTCCACAACTAAATTGTATCCCCTTAATAACAAGAGTGGATTGTATGATTTAGGAGTGATCTTATTACACCATGGACGTAACTCACACATTGTGGGTGAAACATGTAAAAATTACCATATGTGTTTGGGTGCTTGTGCATTAATTTATATTCGTACGGTCGCGCTCATATAAAGAAGAAAAATAAAAATTAGATCATTAACTTTAACAAGTCACAGAAGTTAAATCCGGATTGATTTATAAAAAAAGTGTATCTCACACTAATTCACCCCTTTTCTTAGTGTGAGTCCTAAAATGGTCCTCATTAAGGGTATTAGAGCCTAGTTCCTCTATTGATCCAATTTTTCTGCTGTGAAGTGAAGTTGTGCATTGCTATATGAGTTTTTATTTCTACTACTAGTTGAGATCATGGATAGCATGAACAGTGTCAACAGCAAGGGCATCCTTACATTTGATAGACAGAATTATCAGTTATAGAAGAATAAAATACTCTCATATCTGATGTCCCTTAATCTTAATGTGTTTGAGTCTGCTGTTAGTGGCTTTATCCTTGTTACTAAAGGTGATCCTATGACGTCGGCTGATAAAAAGAACTCAGAGTGTGATGGAAAGGCGAGAAATGCCTTATATACCTCCCTGTCCAATAAAGAATTTAGCAAGGTGATGAGGTGCAACACAGCCAAGCAAATCTAGGACAAATTAAAGAATATCTATGAAGGAGATAAGGTTGTGAAGGAAGCCAAGCTACAAATCTAGAAAAGTAGATTTAAAGACATAAAGATGTAGAATGATGAGACTGTGGATACATTCTTCACAAGAGTCAACAAAATTGTGTGCTCTATCAGAGGCTATGAAGAAGAGATCCACAATGTTACTATAGTAGTGAAAATACTTAGAACCTTGCCAGAAACTTATAACACCAAATTCTTTTCCATAGAAGATAAAGATCTAGATAGTCTACTTTAGATGACTTGTACAATATATTAATGGCTTATGAAATGAGAATAGCCCCAATGAAGAAAGAAAAGCTATCTAAGGTGAAGAAGGAGTTGGCCTTCAAAACAATGAAGAAGTTAAGGATTAAAGACCAAAAAGAGGAATCTGTCAATAGCTTTAGAGAAGAAGATGGTGATACTGAATTGGATGAGGTCACGACATACATTACCAATAATATGAGGAAAGGAAAAGGGAAGTACAAGGAAAAACTACCCTTAAAGTGCTTTAGTTGTGGAGCAATTGGGCACTTTGCCGTGAACTGCCCAAAGAGAAGAGAAGCAAACAGTAAGGATGATGATGAACCAGTCCTAAGGAGGAGAACAAAATAATCCAGCTACTTTGAAGCTGGAAATTCAGGTGCTAAAGGAAAAAAGAAATTCTTTAGATCCAAAAAAAAGAATTTTCTGAACAAGCTAGATGAAGAGGATTCTGAAGATGAAGTTGATGATGATTCTAATGATAAAGCTACAAAAGATGTGTTGATCGCTTAAGCAAATGATTATCAAGATTCTTCAAGTGATGAGTAATCAACAAAAGAGGATAAGGATGAGCTAGTGCAGCAACTTGAAAAGAAATTGAGAGCTTGTTTGCATAAAAAACAACAAATTAGAAAAAGAGGTAAAACATCTTAAGAAGCTGTATGAAAATTCTGCTATTGATGAATCTAATCTCCAAGTGAAAGAAAAGGAGTTTGAAGCAAAAAAGGAGGAGCACTTGAAGAGGATTGAGGAGTTAATTGTACTTAAAGCAATAAGGAAAGATACATGAAGATCTTGGTGCTAAGATGATTGCACAAGAGTAAAAGGTGTTGATTTTGCAAGCCAAACACCACAAGGCTGAATCCGAGTTAAAGAAGCATAAAGAAAGCTTTATGCAGGCCATGGAAGTGAAAAAAGTCATCATCAGCAAATGCCAACATAAAGGATGCTACCAAAAAGTTGAATGAGTGTCTAAGTAATCAAAGGCCATATTCTATAGGGAAGAAAGGACTTGGCTACATTCAAAAGCTAAGTGAGAAGGTAGAAGAAAAGTAGAAAATTGTATTTATGCCCAAAAGCAAGCATAATGACATAATAAAGAAGAGAGACCAACCTAAGTTAAAATGGGTTAGGAAAGACATGGTGAAGACCCATCCACAAGAGATAGACTGTCAAAGATAAAGAGAAGGTTGCCACACCAGCTACTGAAGATAGGAGATATGGACTTAGTGAAAGAAGAAAATCTAGATTCAAAGGATTTTGCTAGAGCTATGGTAAGTATGGGCACAAGGCTAATGCTTATTAGAATATTTGACCTATAATGAAGAGGAATGTGAGGCAAGAGTCTAAAGGGAGACTCTATCAAGAAAGGAGGCAGTCTTAAGTGGAAAGAAGTCATATTCCACTGAGAAACAAGTTTAATGTGTTGAGAGGGATTTGTAGAAGATGTGAAAGGGTTGGACATACTGCTGAGGATTGCTTGACATTATTGCTCGATCAAAGAATGCAAAGGAGAACACGTCAACCATTGTTACCTAATCAAGGAGTACAAAGGAGAATACCTACACATATTCCCATATTCAGCCTAAGAAGAAGAGGAGGAAAAGAAACGTCCATGGTTGTGAAAGTAGCCTTAAAAGCTTTCAAAAAAGAAAAGCCATGGATCCTAAATAGTGTTTGCTTTTCACATATGATAGGAGATTCCAAGAAGTTCAAAGAAATAGCAAAATATGATGGAGGATTAGTCAAATTTGGTCATGATGATGCCTTAAAGATTAAAGGTACTGGTACTACTGAAATTAGTGCAGAAAAGTTAAAATAAAAGAAAGTGTTTTATGTTGAAGGGCTAAAACACAATCTCATTAATGTTAGCTAGCTTTGTGATGATGGATATAAAGTTACTTTCAACAAGAGTGGCTACACTATAAAGTGATTAAAAAATGGTTCCATGCTGACTAAGGGTGAAAGAACAAATGGAAACTTATATCAAGTTTCCAAAAGCAAAAACACATGCTATATGAGCACTAAAGATGAGAATTTGGTATGACATGAAAAATTGGGACATCTTGGACAAAGAGACTGAACTTAAGTATTCAATCAACCCCTAGAAGCTAAGGTATTCTCTAACCCCTTTTCCCTTCCCTTTTCTATTATTCTTTGGATTTGTTGTCAAAGGGGGAGATATTTTGCATAAATTTAAAGAAGGTGTATAATCATAAAAAGGGGGAGTAGCAAGCGATGTATGTTTCAGAGGGAGCTATGAATAACAATGTGTAGGGGGAGTTGTGAATGTCGACAATTGTTATATGTGCATTGTTGGATCTAATCTGTTACCAATAAATCCAAAGGGGGAGATTGTTGGGCCCATCTTTGATGGCTAATGTTGGATTTGTTGTCAACACCATCTCACACGATTATATGTATTAATTTGATATTATGAATGTTGTTGAAATGCAGTAAAGTCATTAGGAGAAACCAGCGATGACAAGTCAACCTTGGTGTTGAGGAGCCAATGTTGATCATGACCCTAAATTTTAGAAGTCAAGATTGATTGTTAACCATTGACCTTAAATTTTAAGAAGTCAATGTTGACCATTGACCTTAAATTTTAGGTCTTAAATCTGGCTATTAATTATAGGATAACATGTGGAAATTGATGATAACTATTAATAATTGTATAACCTTAATCCTAAGGCTCTATAAATACCCTTAGGTGTCTTGTAAAAAGAAAAAAAAGGGGCTACAGAAAATTAAGGGAACGACAAAGGCAAGACAACCGACCAAGGAGAGAAAGAAAGAGACCAAGGTAGTCACCAAGGAGAGAAAGAAAAAGGGCACGACAGCCAGTCAAGAAGAGTGCAGCAGCCACCAAGGAAAGGCAACAAGGCAGCCAGCCAAGGAGAGTGCAGCAGCGACCAAGGAGAAGCAACAAGGTGCAACCGACCAAGGAGGAAAGAAATAGAGCAAGGTAGTTGGCCACCCATACCAGCAAAACCTTCACCAAGATAGCCACTGCACCAACAAGTCCTCACAAAGGTGACAACAGCAGCTGGCCACCATACCAGCACATCCAAGAGGCTTTCCAACAAACCAACAGCACGTCCCTGTAGATCCAAGAGGGTATACTATCAATAGCAGCACATCCCTGTACATCCAAAAGGGTATACTAGTAATAACAATACGTCCCAACATGTCTAGGAGACTTTCCGGCAGCAACAACATGTCTAAGAGGCTTCCCTACACCAGCAGCACATCCAAGAGACTTCCCAACAATAGTAGCATGTCCAAGAGGCTTCCTTGCATTAGTAGCACATCCAAGAGGATATACCCACACCATTAAACTCCACCAAGGTAGCAGCCGCACTAGCAAATATCAACAAGGTAGCAACCGCACAAATAAATCAACAAAGCAACCAAAGAAGACAAACCAGTAAGAGGCAGAAGTAGCATATGAGTCTAACAGGAGGTGGATCAATAACACAAAGGTCCTACACCAGCAACCAATGTGCAACAACCAATGTGTTTTGAATTGAGTTGTGAACGCAGCTAAAGTATTAGCCAACCCATAACGTAACAAAGACCTAAACAAGAACATCTGAATTGTTTATTAGGCAAGGTCTCTGAAAGGTGACTTTGGGGACTATTGTGATTAGTAGGTAGCAATAGATCTACCTTAGTCGAATCTGAGAAAGAGTTCGCTTTTAAGAAGAGGTTGAAGTTGTTCACTTACCTGCAAATTGCGAATTGTGGCGATACTAATTCACCCCCCTCTCAGTATCACAAACTAGTAGATCCTAGGGAGAAGTCAGAAACTTCAATTGGTATCAGAGCACAGGTTCACTAGTTTGAAACTTAATAGCTTCGTGTACTAGTTTGAAGGGATCTAGAAGTTTGACTTGTTCAGCATACTGAGAAATGGAAGCCGATACCAACACTAGCATTACTTATAGCGTGGTGAAATGCGTAAAGAAGGGTTTTGTGGCTCCAGAAGAAGGTAAAGACCCAACCCTAGAATAGTTAAAGCAGTTTGAGATAAATGGGAAGACCTCAAATGTCATCATTTCAGCATTGATAGATGCTAAGTATGCTAAAGTTATGGACTGCAAATCTACCAAGGAGATATGGGATAAATTGCAAAAAGTCTATGAAGGTGATGGCAGAATGAAAGAGGCTAAGCTTTAAGTGTTTAAGGAGAGATATGAATCTCTCAGAATGCAGAAGAATGAGATAGTTCAAGAGTTCTTCACTAGGGTTATTGACACTGTAAATGACCTGAGAAGTCATGGGAAGAACAAGAACTCATCAATTGTGAAGAAAATTCTGAGAATTCTGCCTGAGAGGTTTGCCTCAAAGGTGGCAGCCATAGAGGAGAGTAGAGATCTCAATTTTATTTCTCTGCATGATCTCCAGTGCAATCTCATTGCATATGAGATGAGGATAAAGTCAACTGAAAGCTCTACAACAACGAAGGTATCAAAGGAGGCAGCTTTCAAAGCTATAAAGCATTTGAAGATAAAAGAAGAGGAAGAATCATCCAGTGAGGATGATGATGATGATGATGAGAAAGAAAGTGAAGGTGAAGTATTGGCTTACTTCATAAGGAAATTCAAGAAGGGGTCTAAAAAGGGAAAAGGACAGTTGTCCTTCAGATGTTATCATTATGGGTAGACTGGACAATTTGCTTCTCAGTGCAAAGTGAAACTTGATGATGAAGATGAGGATGAAGAAGTTCATCATTCAAATCAAAGAAGTCCAGCAAGAAGACTGCCAACCCACAGAAGAAGAAAAGAGCCTCATTCAAGAGCTATGTGAGTTAGATAAAAGAAGCTGATGAGGAGGAAGATGAAGACTCATCAGATAAGCATGTCTTTATGGCATCAGTACAAGGTGGTAGCTCAACCTCTGAAGAGGAAGAGGAGGTTGATGAAGAAGAGCCAAATCTTGAAGTTGAGCTGGAAGCAACTTTAAAGGAGATAATCAGAAGGGGCATAATCATAAAAAGGTTGGAGGCTCACATAAAACAAGTTGAAGCAAAGTCTGAGGAAGCTGAAAGTCGAAAGGATGAAATAAAGACTGAACATATTGACTTGAAGAGAAGATTTGAAGAACAGATCAAAATATGTGAAGACCTTACAATAGAGCTTGGTTCAAGGACTTCAACAATTAAAGAAATGGAAATAGAGTTACTGAAACTTCAGCAACAACTCAAAAAAAGTGAGAAAAACTTGCAGAAGTTTGAAGTGGTAGGAGAAACAAGCTCTGCAAGAGAAAAGAAGAATGAAACTTTGCCACAGAAGTTGAAAGAGAAGGCTGTGACTTAGGTAGAGATAACTGAAGAAGAGAATATAGTTATCAAAACAAAGCCAGGGCCAAAAATGATAGATGTGGTTAAAGAGCAGTAGCCCATAGCTACTACGTCTCAGAAAGAAAAGAAAGTCAGCCAGCAAAGGGCTATGGCTAAACAGAAGAAGGAGAAGAAGGTGACTGAAATGAACGTCACGCAAGCAAAGGACCTAGCTACTTTGCCTACACAGCAAGTGATGAACAGAAGAAGATAAGCTGTGATTAGACCCATGAAGAGGCAGTTTCAAGGTCATTGCCTTTATTATGGAGTTTGGGGTCATAAGGCGAGTAACTACTAGTGGAGAAGGCCAGTATATGTCTCTAACTTGAGAAGATACAATGCTGCATACAGGGGGAGATAATACAAAATTCAGAGGAGAACACCTGTCGTGAGTTCTTGCATATGCTGTAAAAGGCAAGGACACATTGACAAGGAGTGTTGGTGGAAGCCCAAACCAATGGTTTCAAAGAACAAGTTTGTTGTATTGGCAGACTTGGAACACTGTGAAAGGTGTGGGCAGGATGGCCATAATGCCAAGAGATGTATGATACTTCTCCCTGAGCAAGAGAAGGCACTCAATGGCACTATAAAAACAAGTGGTACAGTCAAAGCTGAGAAAAAGGAGAAAGCTATCTTCCAGCCAGTTCAAAAGAAGGAATATAGAGCAAAAAGGGAGGTGGCTAATATAGCTAAAATTGCACTAAAGGCTAATTGCAAAGATAAGCAGTGGATCTTTGATAGTGGATGCACTTCGCACATGACGGGAGACAAGTGTAAATTATCAAAGCTAAACAAATCAAGAGAAGGCAAAGTCAAGTTTAGCAATGATGATTCACTCAACATCAGTGGTTAGGGGTCAATGAATATTGGAAAAGTTGAAAGATGTTCTGCACGTTAAAGGACTCAGATATAATCTAGCATCTGTCAGCCAACTATGCAACGACGACCACAAAGTGATATTCACAAAAACAGGTTGCCAAGTAAAAAGTAAAGAAGGCAATACTGTTGCAACCGGGAAGAGAACAGCTGGAAATTTGTATGTGATTGATGAGGACAAGACGAATAGCTGTTTACTTACAAAAAAAGAAGAAAATCAACTATGGTATAGGAGGTTAGGATGCTTATCATAGAAGAACATGAGGAAGCTAACCACTACACATGCAATCAGAGACATTCCTGGCCTCAGGAGGGAGAGAGAGAGTATGTTTGCTCAGCATACTCTAAAGGAAAACATGCCAAAAAGCAGTACAAGACCAAAGAGTTCAGTTCTGAAGTAATGCTTGACATTGTGCATACTGATTTGTGTGGACCGATGAGAACAAAAGGGTTGAAAGGTAAGAGGTACTTCATTTTGTTTATTGATGATTATTTGAGAAGGAACTACCTTATGCGCCTTAAACACAAGTCAGAAGTTTTGAATTGCTTCAAGAGATACAGAAGTTTGGCTGAAAATGAGAGTGGAAGGAAGATCAAAGTATTGAGGTCAGATCAAGGCACTAAATTTACAAATGAAGCTTTTAAAGATTACCTTGAGAAGCATGGTATTCATCATCAAATGGCAACAATAAGAACACCTCAACAGAATTAGGTGGTAGAGAGGAAGAATAGAGCTGTAGTTGAAATGGCAAGAACTCTACTGCTGGAATCTAAGCTTCACACAAGATTTTGGACAGAAGCAACATTTACAACCATACATCTACTAAACAGAGTATTACTAAGGCCCAATACTAATAAGACTCCATATGAGCTATGAAGTGGAAAGAAGACAACAGCCAAGTATCTCAGAATCTTTGGCAGCCCATGTTTTGTAAAGAACAAGGTGCAAAACTTGGAAAAATTCAACACTAGGTTTGATGAAGGCATCTTTGTGGCATACTCAGAAAAGACAAAAGGTTACAGAGTTTTCTTGCATAAGTTAGGAAAAGTGATCACTTCCAGTGATGTGAGAATAGATGAGAGTTGGAAAACAATGCAGAATGGAGAAGCTGAGGACAATGCAGAAGATGACTTCAATGTAGATGAAGAATCAGACCAACCTGAAGAAAAGGAACGAAAAGTAAGTTCAGACTCGGAGAAGAATGAGTCTAAAGATGAAGAAAGAGATCCTCTTGCAACTAAGACGGTGCAAGGAAGAAGGACAAAGAAAACATGGACCAGTGCTCATCAAGGAGATTAGATCATAAGTGACCCATCAGCAAGAGTTACAACAAGAAGAAAAATTGTGGGAGCTACTGTTTTACTTTCACAAGTTGAACCTGAATCTATTGAAGAGGCTTTTCAAGACAAAGCCTGGGTCAAAGCTATCAATGAGGAGCTGGATCAAACTGAGAAGAACGATACATGGGAGTTGGTTCCAAGACCCACTAATAAGAATGTCATAGGAACAAAATAGGTGTTTAGGAATAAACACAATGAAGATGGCAAGGTGGTGAGGAACAAGGCCAGGCTGGTTTACAAAGGCTACATTCAGATAGAAGGAATAGATGTTGATGAAACTTTTGCTCTAGTAGCAAGGTTAGAAACTATCAGAATGTTCTTAGCTTTGGCAGCACACAAGAGGTATAAAGTCTATCAGATGGATGTGAAATCCGTTTTCTGAATGGGCTCCTAAAAGAAGAGTGTATATTGAACAACCCGATGGAGTACAAATCAATGAGGATGAGACACATGTGTGCAAACTAAAGAAAACCTTTTATGGTCTTAAGCAAGCTCCAAGAGCATGGTACAGTAGGCTGGATGCGTATTTGAAAAAGTTGAACTTCATAAGAGGAACGGTTGATAATAACCTGTATGTGTTCAACTCAAAGAAAGGCTAGCTAATAACCATAGTATATGTAGATGACATCATCTTTGAAGGGGATCACTCTGAGCTATGCCAAGATTTTGCACATAAGATAAGTGAGGAATTTGAGATGTCATTGATTAGAGAGATGACGTACTTTCTTGGATTACAGATAAAGCAATGTGAAGAAGGTATCTTTATTTCTCAGACGAAATATGCCAAAGAAATGCTGAAAAGGTTTGGCATGGAGGATAGCAAACCTGTCAGTACCCCTATGACAGTGGGCTACAAGTTAACAAAAGATTAGGAGGGAAGGAATACAAGCCCTACAAAGTACAGGAAGATGATAGGGAGCCTTTTGTACCTTACAGCATCAAGGCCTAATCTTATGCAAGCTGTGTGCGCTACCAGCAGATTCCAAGATGATCCTAAGGAGTCTCATGTATTAGCAGTGAAAAGAATCCTAAGGTACGTCAAAGGAACACTGGAAATGGGTTTGTGGTATCCAGCTATGGATTCTGTTAAACTACAAGCATACACTAATGCAGACTGGGCAGGAAGTATAGATGATAGAAAATCAACCAGCGGCTGCAACTTCTACTTGGGTTCAAAGTGTGTTGCATGGGTAAGTAGAAAGCAAAACAATGTTGCTTTAAGCACAGCTGAGGCTGAGTATATGGCTACTTGTGCAGCATGTACTCAGGTGATATGGATGCAAAGACAATTGGCAGACTTGGGTGTTGAATTGAAGTTACCAGTGAGTGTACTTTGTGATAATCAAAGTGCTATTGATCTCAGCAAGAATCCGGTTCAATATTCAAGGAGCAAGCATGTTGACATCCGGTATCACTTCATTAAAGATCAAGTGGAACAGGGTACAATTCAGTTGGAGTATGTTGGCACTAAAGATCAAATTTCAGATATTCTAACTAAATATCTGTCCACAAAGTTGTTTGAAAAGCACAGATTGAGTCTATCTGTGCAAATGCCTCCTCAAGCCTGAAAATTAAGTGAATCCTCCATCTCTACTTTGTGAGTTTTTCAGATTTGTAATTGGTTGGCAAAAGGGGAGAGAAGCAACAATGCAGGAAGAGCTGTTAAGAAAAGAGGAGTGCATATTTAAGGGGAGTTGAAATTACTGTATATTGGCTTTTGTTATAAGTGTTGCCAAAAATTACAAAGGGGAAAATTGTTGTTCCCATAGCCTTGTATGGGTTATAATTGTTGTCAACTAGGTTTAAGTGTACAAGAAAATAAAGCTACATGGAAGGGCAAGAAGGTAAATCCACATAGAAAGGTAAGAATATAAATCCGTCATGTAAGCCCTAGAGAGACAAGAACGTAAATCCGTCGTGTAAGCCCTATTAGGATTTCATGGAAGAGAGTATATAAAGACCTTGGAAGACAAAATTAGGGTAAGGTCAACACAATTAAATACACAACAAAACACCAAATCCTACACAGAAGAACACCACAGAAAAGAGTAGCCGTAGTGAATAGTAGTCGTCGAATGAACAGTAGCCGCACAATGAAGTCGTCGAACAAAGAGAGAGAAAACACTTGGAAGAGAGAGAAATGAAGCCGTCGATGGGAAGAGAGAGAAAACGAAGTAGCCACCGGACGAAGGAGAGAAAAAAAAGGGAGAAGAGAAGAGGTCGGCTGTCAAAAATAGGAGAGGTCGACGGTCGGGCTGAACAAAGAACAGGAGCCTATCGAGAGAGAGAAAAAGAGACAACAGCCAAAAATCAAAAAAGGGGAACGACGGCAGAACGTCACAGAAGAGAGAAAATCGTCGAAAAGGGACCATCGGTAGAAAAGAGAGAGAAACCCATGCGTGACGACAGACCACCGGCAAACCAACAGTCAACGAGGAAACGACACAGCAAGAGAGAGAAACGGGCAAGACGAAACCAAATCGGGAACTGGGGAGACCAGATCCGAATTGGAACGGGTGAGACAAGACTAGATCGGGAACGGGTGAGACCAGATCCGAGCTGAAACAGGTGGACGAAGAGAGAGAAATTCAGTTGGACAACAATATCAAAAAAGTATATCTCACATTAATTCACCCCATTTTTCAATGTGAGACCTAAAACAGTCCTCATTATTAAGTTGAGCAACAATATCTCTTATTTTCATAATATGCTTATGTATACCATTAAAATTATTAAAGTTCTTTCTTGAAAGTTTGTTTATTAGGGTGTTAACTAATGCATTATTTAATTTCATGAATTGTTCCTTAACGATTTTCACAAAGTCCTTGGCTTTATCTTTATCAAAAATAAAGCCCTTGATGCTTTTACTGATGAGTCTTAATAATCATCAAACTTATGTGATTGGATCACTTCCATTTATCATAAGTAGTTCTTTGAGTCAACATACTTGATTCATAGGAGTAGGTGGTTGATCTTTATAAAAGATCAAATCAATATTCATACATCCTAAACTTAAAAAAGTACTTTCGTTTTAGTGCATATTATTATTATAGATAAAATTGAAATACAAATAAGATCATCATAATAAGTAGTAAGAAATGAATTATCATAAAATATAAATTCAAACCTACTAGTGGGCAAAAGTTGTTACATATATTGAATATATATACTATATAATAAAATTAATGAATCAAATATTAAAATATAAAATTATCATACCTTTTAGCATAGGAAAATCTAATTTTAATGTCTAATTTAATATTTTATTTCAATTGATTCATTAAAATAAACACCTTATTGTGGAGACAAATTAATTTATTTTAAAAATTAATCATAACTCTTATACCTCATTTATAGTTTATTGACTATGTTTTTATGTAATTTTTTTAGAATCCATTAATATTATAATAATTTAAGATATTAAGGCTATTCTTAAATCATCATGATATTCTTTACAATGACATTCATAAGACTAATTCACAAATTATTTCTAATCATTGTCCAACCATATCAATGAAAAAAAATAGATAGTAAACATTTATAAGTCAGTTTTGACTAAATTTGTAGTAAATTGGTAATATAGCATACATAATGCATCATAACATTAATATTTATTCCAAAAGTATCACAAATAATGTCACTATCTTATAATTATGGTCACTACAACAAAAAATATTTATAGCAACTTTTTTGTAATAAAATTTTGAACAAATGTTAAAGAAAGTAAGGAATACAATATTTAATATTATTTAAAGTAATAATGTAAACAAATGTTGTTTTATTTGTATTTATTTTAGTCATTTGAAGTCCATTACATATTAAAAGATTTATTTTTTTAATAAAAAAATTATTTTTTGATAACCACCTAAAGAATTAAAAATAAATTGGCACAATTTTTGCTTATTGTTTAAAAAAACCTATCAAAAAAAAATCTTATCCCCTCTTTTTAGTTTTGTTATTTGACAATAAAGATATATATTTGTAACTATTAATCTCTATTTTTTTAACATGAGTTGATTTTTTATTCTTTTTATCTCATTTTCTAATTAAATCTATGTAGAATTTTTCATTATTTTCTCACACCCAAGCTCCAACACACAAATATTACCTTTTGTTTAATTTTTAAGTTAATTACTTTGGACTTTTAGGTGGTATAAAGGTAGTTCATAAGATGGATAAGAGGAATATACCAACTTACTTAGATGACTCAAAATCTACATCTTAATCACTTTCTTTTTCTTCATTGAGAGGCTTTCCTATAGTTCATGCTTTTAAATCATAGTTGTTAATGAACTACTTGAATTTTAGGTGAGCAACTAGTTATATCTTTTATTTTAATGTCCTAACTTCAATTTTGTGTAATTTTTTTTATTTTTTATTATTTTTTTTAGTTTACATCAACAATAATTCGAGTAATTTTACAAAACCCACAAAAGATTCTATTGTTAAAACTTCTTTACGTATCTATCTATCTCTCTTATCTTTAATGAAATAATTTTTAAATAATTTTCTTTTTTTGGCGATTGATTTTTTTTAATTTAAAAATTAAAAAATAGATTAAAAAATTGAGATATTTTGTACTAAAAAACAAATCTATTTTGTTTGATTATAGGTAAACTAATGGTAATTCTTTTTGTGGGTTCTTTTAGTGAGTTGCTATTTACATAACTCATCTCTTGTTTTAAGCATGGCATGCCTTGAAGGTGTAAAGGTTTTCATAATCAATAAGGTATTTTATTTTTTGTATTGTTGTAATTTCATATTTCATCTATAAGCTATTCTTATCAATATTATGTAGGAGAATCTTAAAGACACTTAAAGGTTAAAAAAATTGAGTAATGAAGGGTGTTTATTTTATGTAGATATTCTATTTTAACTTTTAAATATACAGATAAATGAGTTTTAAATTGTTTTGATATTGTTCAAATGTGTGATTTGTCTTTTTGTGGTTTTGGTTGTAAAATAAAAGTTATTATTAATAATAAAAATAATATTTGATTAAAGAATTGTTATAGTTTCTTTTTTTATTTATTCTTGGGAGTAATAATTAACAATTATTCAACTAAAAATATTTGTAATTTTTTAATATAACAATAAATTTAAAATTTATATAATCATGAATTTGATAAATATCAAATTTACATAATTATGATTTTTATATATGTTGAATTAAATTATTAATTAATAAAAATTATGGCATATGATGACAATTATATATCTCATAACATAATATATTATATTAACATTTTTAAAATATTATTATATTTACCATCATAATACTTCTTAAAAATGTCACTATAATACTTAATGGCATTGATTAAAGTAATATTTAGATAACATTTATATAGATTTATAATGACATTTTTTTAGTTTCTGTAATATATCTCAAACATCGGGAAAAACCTATTTTACCATTATGGGTGTTTAAGATCTACATGCATAGTTACATATATACAACTTCAATTATATTTAGTTTTAAGAATAAAAAACACTAAGAAAGATATACACAGTGACTATTATGTGTCTTGCTTATTTCAACTTACGTGGTCACTAGATGGGACATTTTTTTTTCTCATAAATTATGTTGGCCATGTCTTGATAGTTATACGTCATATTTACCAACCTTTTTTTTTTTTCATTTTGGAAAATTCATTTTACATCAAGCAAAATTAAGTTAAGGGTTAAATTATAGGAAAGTCTTCTTGTCCTTATAGGAAGCTATACCTAAGTTTAAGTATTTTTGGAAAGATTAAATAACAAAAAAAGGAATGTAAAAAACATAAAAGAAAAGTTGTGTCGCAAAAAAAAAAAAAACTTGTGACACATAATTATGACCCTCTTATAGTTTTGTGCCATCAATTAAATTCAAAATAAATCTTTAAAACTTGACAGGTTAAGCAAATCCACATTTAGCAATAATGACACTACTCATCGTACTATCCTTATGAGTGTTAAAATTTTACATAAACTAGGAAGAAGAACAAGAAACTTCACTATAGACAATGAACAAAAATGTTTTACTTTACTAGATACCATTTTAATTTCATTAAGAATACACAATAACAAACTTTATTATGCTTTTATAAATTTCCGTTTATATTTGCATCCAAAACAAATCAATTGAAACAACAAATATAGTAATAGAAAATCTTACTTTAATTATAATTAATGCAATTAAAGATGTAGCTATAATACCAAATATTAAAAAATAATTAATCATGAATCAAAATAAATTGAACAAAAGATGTACCTTTAGTTATATTGATAAATAATTAATAAATATAGACATACGATCATAAAAATCAAATTTTGTATTACTAACTAAACCTTTTAACCTATAAATTGATATTTTTCAAAAGTGTATGTTGATAATTCATAGGTTTCTCTTTCGTAGGCTATGTTAGGAACTACGTCAATTGTTAATTTTTATCTAATTTCCTTTTATCAAGGTAAGTGATTATAATTAGTTTAAATTCAAATTAACTGATATGATAATTGAGTAATTATTCTTTTAATTATCACCTCAAAAAATAAATATTTCATATTTATCTCTAATTATATAGACTACCTTAAGGATAATTCGAACATAGTTTTATTTTGCCTACTTTGAAGACTTAGGATAAGCGTCTTTTTAGGTGGTGGTAACTTTTAATGATGCCACATCAGATAAACCTCTTTAGTAATATATGTGTAGGTGAAATATTGAAATAATAATAAAACAACTTAAGTAACAGATAATTGGAATAGTCCATAATACTGATATTGTTGTTTATTATATGTTCCCTCTTAAATTTTTGATAAGTACATAGGACTTAGGAGGCAAATTGTATATATATTTAATAGGCTTTAAAGGTAATTTAAATGAAATAAATGATTTTAAAATTTTTTAAAATTAATAATTTAGTAAATAATGTGAGATGACAAAAGATCCAATTACATTACTTTAAACTGCCTTAGTAAATTAACAATGCTTGACTAAATATTGCTTAATGAATGATAAGGGTGCATTTACACATGCACACACACACACACACACACACACATACAATTTCATAATCTTATTTTTGAACAACCATTCATTTTGTATTTGTAGTATTAAAGTGATTCTTTCAATATGTGAAATATGTTATTTTTTAGTATAAAATTACACGACATTATTCAAAGTCATCAAAAAATTGGATAATTTTATTAAAAAGTCTAAAATTTTCTTCAAAAACTCAAACATTTTATAAACAACATACAAATTTTATAAACAATTGAAAATTTTCTCTGCTTTTTTTAAATATTTATAGTTTTAAAGAAACTTCTAAAAAATCTTGTTCTATCTTTAAGGCTTCCCTTTTCTTTGCTCTCAATGAATATTTCTCCTTCTTTCTCTCTCTTTATGTATATGTGTGCATGGGCTTTTGAAATTAAGTATAAATTATATAAACTATTTTAGGCTTATATTCATAGAGTATTTGAATTTGTTTTTTATAAAAAAAAAACATAAAGACAAGAAAGCAAAAGAGAGGCAAGAGATGGAGAGGGGTGAATTTTCAATTTTTTTAATTTTTGGATATTTTCAAATTTTTTTAAAATTACAAAATTTTTAATTTTTGATAATGCAACATCTAAGTTAATAGTCAACATGCCTCTAAAGATAAGTGGAAGATTACTCTTCCTTAAAATCTATGAAGGTCCTTAGGGATTTCTACTTGAAGTAATCAAAATCTTCTATCCTTAAGCAAATCTAGGATACTTGGAGCTACAACAAGAAATAGGCTTTTTGAGACATTTATATCAATATCGGTCACTCGTTAGATGTCAAAATCTAATAAAAAATACTAACGGCGACTATTTATTTTTAGGATTCAACCTATCAATACTTTGTCTTTCCAAATGTATACATGATCCCCTTAGTAAAAGAAATATAAAACTTACTAAACTTGGCAAGCACTCTAGATCAAGATATGTATTTCCTTAGCCTTATCACCAATTACATAAGTAAATTGTCCAAACTAATTGAGTAAAAGTGAAGTGAGATTCACTTCATGACTATAGACCAACATCAAGAAAAGTATATTTCAGTTGATTACATCATTAAGCACATGATGAAATTTCTTAATAAAGAGTCCCCTTATATGGCACTACTCATTTATAGACTAATACTATTCTTAAAGTTCATTGGACATATTAATAAATGGGTAATTAAACTATTATAGAAAGTAAAAAGGGGTGAAGTCAATCCATTTCTAATCATTATTGTCAAAATGATCTTGTCCTTGAACCATTGCCAAATTTAAGGGAAAAATTAGTTTAAAGGCTGCTTAACTTTGTTATACTTATGACTTTTGAACTATATAAATCCTCTACTTCCCTAATTTATTCACCCCATGTGCAAAAAAGATAAATCTTTGCTAAAAGAATTTTATAATATTGACTAGCTTTGCATGATAGAAATTTCATAATGGATGACTTATTTTTAAGAGTAGGATTTCTAACTACATGTTAAATGGTTAAAAGAGATTCAATTCTATACAAGTAAGAAAGGATGATTAGAGTGTGCACATATAATTTTTAAGATATGATTTCATACTTGAATAAAAAGTGGAAGAGTACTTCCTAAGCTAATACTTTGGTAAATGGGTAATTATCACTCAAAGTGATAATTTACTATATATATATATATTAAAAAAATAAATTTAAGTGATTTGAAACATAGTAATAAAATTTTAAATTTATTAATATTGATATAAGATGTAAAAAAAAATTGTTTGAATTCATCAAATAATAAGATTTTTTTTTTGTCATCCAAAAGACTAAATGTGAAAATTAATGACTGACCCGCTCTCGACTAAAAAGACAATACATGGCTGTTACACCTTTTTAACACCACCTACGGTTTGAGGATGATACGAACTCCAATTATATTTAAACAGAACCCAACACCAATGTTGGTATAGGATCGTTCTAACAAAGATTAAGGGATTTGGAGTTCTGACCCAATGATTATAAACAACCAAGAACCAGAACTATAAGATTCAGACGCCACTCCTAACAACAACAACGTTGAAGAAGATAAATCTATTGAACCAATATACTCAAGTATGAAAGTTCAGAATTAGTTCTCAAAGAACTAGAGAAATAGCTCATACACTCATAAAAAATAGTGCTCCTCCTCCAGCAACCCTTCTTGCCCTTTTTATATGCTAACCTCCAAAAACCCTAGCTAATAAGATCGGCTTATTAAGGAAATTCGTCCAACCCATTAAATAATAATAAAAACCCCTGAAAATAACCCATCAAGATGCTGAAATTCGTTCAACCCACTACATAACAATATAACCCATGAAAATAATCCATTTAAATGCCCAAACATGGGCTCCTAAATCCCACTTCCTTCCCAAAGAAAATAATTATGCTGTAGTATGGTGGGACCAGCAAGTTACCACTAGGAGAAGAAATTTTGAGAGAACCATAGAAACATGGAATGAGTTGAAGACTGTGATGAGAAGGAGATTTGTTCCCATCTCTTATTATAGGGATTTGTATAACAAGTTGCAAAGCCTTACGCAAGGTTCCAAGAGTGTGAAAGAGTAGCATAAGGAGATGGAAATTACTATGGTTAGGGCAAATGTAATGGAGGATAGGGAGGCAACCATAGGTTCCTCCAAGGATTGAATAGAAGCATAGCTGATGTGGTAAAATTGCAACACTATGTAGAGCTTGAAGACATGGTACACATTGCCATAAAAGTTAAGAGGCAACTTAAGGGAAGGAGCACTTCTAGATATAATCAAAACTTATGTTCATCTTTTTGGAAGTCGAACTGAGGGAAAAAGGAAGAGAAGATGACTTCTAAGCTTAAAACCAATTCACATAGACCCAAGACTAGTGGGGGCAGCCTGGAAAAGGGCAAATTTGAAGAAAAACTTGAGGGCACCCAAGGAAAAACTAGAGACATCAAATGCTTTAGATGTCTGGGTAGGGGTCATGTGGCTTCACAATGTCCTAATAAAAGAATCATGTACCTTAAGGAGAATGGTGACTATGTGTCTGGCAATGACGCTAGTGATAAAGACCAAATGCTGCCATTAGAGGATGCTAATGATGTTGATGAAGGGATAAAGTATCCAGAGCATGGTGGAAAGCTTTTAGTAGCAAGGAGAGCCCTTAGTGTGCAGGTTAAGGAGGAGGATGATGTTGAGATGTAGCGGGAAAATATTTTCCATACTCGATGTTTAGTTCAAGATAGACTCTGTTGCATAATCATCAATGAAGGTAGTTGCACTAATGTAGCAAGTACAGAGTTGATGGAAAAATTGAACTTGCATACAACCAAACATCTTAGGCCATATAATTTGCAATAGTTGAATGACAGTGAAGTGGTGAAAGTGACTAAACAAGTTGTGGTTCCATTTTCCATTGGTAGATATAAGGACGAGTTGTTTTGTGATGTTGTACCTATGCAAGTTAGGCATTTGTTATTAGGTCGTCCTTGGCAATTTAATAGAAAAGCTTTGCATGATGGTTACAAGAACCATTATTTTTTCACCATGGATGGAAAACCATTCACACTTGTTCCATTAACTCCAAAACAGGTGTATGAAGACCAAGTTAGACTTTATGAAAGTGAGCAAAAGAGGAGGAGCGAAAAAAAAAGAGAGAGTCGAGAGAAAAGAAAGTGAAGGAGAGAAAAACAAGGTGAAAGCATTTGAGAGTGCTAAGTACAAGAGTGGTCAGGTTCACAAGAGTGAAGATGAAAGAAAACAAATGAGTGTGTTTGCAAAAGGAGTAGATGTTAGGGTTGCCTTCCAAGCTAGGCAACAAATGATCTTGATCCTTTACAAGGATTCTTATTTCTCTAACACTAACCTTGATTCATCTTTGCCTAGTGCTATTTCATCTTTGTTGTAGGATTATAATGATGTATTCTCTGAGGAGATCCTAGATGGTTTACCACCAAAGAGAGGGATTGAATATCACATTGATCTTATTCCTGGAGCTCCCATTCCTAATAAGCTAGTGTATAGAAGTAATCCTGAAGAGACAAAGGAGCTTCAGAGGCAAGTTGATGAGTTGATGAAGAAAGGGCATATAAGGGAGAGCATAAGTGAAGTTCCCGACTTCTCCCTAGGATCTACTAGTTTGTAATACTGAGAAGGGGGGTGCATCAGTATCACCATAATTCGCAATTCGCAAGTAAGTGAACAACTTTAACCTTTTCTTAAAAGCGAACTCTTTCTCAGACTCAACTAAGGTAGATCTATTGCTACCTACTAATTACAATAGTCCCCAAAGTCACCTTTCAGGCACCTTGCCTAAGAACAATACGGATGTTCTTGTTTAGGTCTTCGTTAGGTTATGGGTTAGCTGATACTTTAGCTGCATTCATAACTCAATTCAAAACACAGAACATAAAGCAAATTAAGGACACACGAGATTTACGTGGTTCTGTTAACGTGACGTACATCCACAATGGTAGGGACTCTCCCTTACCGAGACTATCCACTATACTTGAGAATTCCAGTTACAATGGATGTCTTAATCCTCTACTCCTTTCACTATTGCAATTACTAAGCAAGTACAATACAAAGAGTGTCATTTACTGTGTCTACCCTTCTTCTAGCTTGTCTTGCCTCTATTGAATTGAAAGGTTGCTCCACTGCCGCTTAAAAGTTCACCGCAATGCTCTCTAACCTCTTTTGAAGAAATCTGGAAATACGTTAAGTTCCTACCGATGCTTCGTCGAATTCCTTCTCTATGTTGTTTCACATAGCTCCTGCTTTCACTGTCTCACGGTCTCACCCGTCTCCTTGCCCCACAATCTCACTATCTCACGGCTCGCCTATCTGTTTCTCTCTCTCTTGCTGTCTAGCCAGATTTCTCTCTTTTATCGTCCAGCTCCTTTTCTCTCTCTCAGACCTTAGTTCTCCGTTCAGCCCCTAAATCTGATTTTCAGTCGTCCTAGTTTTCCGTCGATCGTCTTGGATTTTCTTTCTTTTCTGCCAGTCTCATGTCTGGTTTTTCTCCTTCCCACCATTCAGCCAGATCTTTCTCACCATCCAACCAGATTTCTCTCACCGTCCAGCCTTGTTCTATCGTTGACTTCTCTTTCTACCATTAAGCTGTTCACTCTTCTTTGGGCGTGTTTGGGCATATCTGTGGTGTGTCGTTTCAGATTTTTCTTTTTCTTCCAACGACTTTTTGTTCTGGTGGTGGCTCTTTGTTTTCTCTCTCTTCTTGTCGACCCTTCTTCAGCCGTTCCCCGGTTTTCCTCTGTTCTATCGTGGTCGTCTCGGATTTTCTCTATATTACTACTGACCACCTCTTTATGTTTATGTCATGTAGCACTATTCACAATGGCTGCACTATTCACTACGGCTACTCTTTTCTTTTGCAAGTGGTGTTCTTCTGTCTAGGGTTTGGTGTTTTGCTGTGTATTCAATTGTGTTGGCCTTACCCTAATTTTGTCTTCCAAGGTCTTTATATACTCTTTTCCATGAAACCCTAATAGGGCTTACACGACGGATTTACATTCTTGCCCTTCCATATGGATTTACCTTCTTGCTCTTCTATGTGGCTTTACTTTCTTACTCTTCCATGTGGCTTTACTGATAAGGGATTGAACCCTAACTCCACCACAAAAGCTAGCTCAAGAATGGAGGGTTGACCCAATCCTTATAAACAGCCCAAAGACCCCCTCAGTAACCGATGTGGGACACATCATTCCTGACCCCTTTAAACTGCACGTCCCCGTGCTGCCTCAGTCAACGATCGGCACGCCCGTGCTGCCTCAGTCGACGATCGGCACGGTGGCAGGGAACCTTTGTACATGCGCCCACCGACCCTCTGAGGTTTGGCTCTTATACCACCTGATAAGGGATTGAACCCTAACTCCACCACAAAAGCTAGTTCAAGAATGAAGGGTTGACCCAATCCTTATAAACAGCCCAAAGACCCCCTCAGTAACCGATGTGGGACACATCATTTACTTTCTTGCACACTTAAACCTAATTGACAACAATTATAACCTATACAAGACTGTGGGAACAACAATGAGTCCATGTGCAATACCAGTGTTGCTTATGCCAAAGAAAGATGAATCTTGGAGGATGTGTGTCAATTGTAGAGCTATCAACAAAATAACAGTTAAGTATCGACATCCTATACCCAGGCTTGATGATATGTTAGATGAATTACATGGTGCTTGTTACTTCTCTAAAATTGACCTTAAGAGTGGGTATCATCAAATTAGGATGAAGGAAGGAAGTGAATGGAAAACTGCATTCAAGACCAAGCATGGTTTGTATAAATGGTTAGTTATGCCCTTTGGTTTGACTAATGCACCTAGTACTTTTATGAGACTAATGAATCATGTTTTAAGACCTTTTTTAGGAAAGTTTATTGTGACTTATTTTGATGACATATTAGTATACAGCAGGAATTTAAAAGAACATGTTGAACATTTGCATTATGTACTTGATGTTTTGAGGAAAAAGAAATTGTATGTCAATTTGAAGAAATGTGATTTTTGCAAGGACCATGTTATTTTCTTGGGTTATGTTGTGTCTACTCATGGCATAAAGGTTGATAAAGAGAAGATTAAGGCAATTCAAGAATGGCCTACACCTAAGAGTGTAAGTGATGTAAGGAGTTTCCATGGTTTGGCTAGCTTTTATAGGAGGTTCATTAAGGATTTTAGTACCATAGCTGCACCATTGATTGAGGTGATTAAAAAAAGTATGGGTTTCAAGTGGAGTAAGGAACAATAAGATGCCTTTAATTTGCTTAAGTCTAAGTTGTGTAATGCACAATTCTTGCTTTGCTTGATTTTTCTAAGATCTTTGAAATTGAATGTGATGCATCAGGCATTGGGATTGGGGGAGTTCTTATGCAAGAGAAACGACTTATTGCATTCTTTAATGAGAAGTTAAGTGGGGCAACATTGAATTATCCAACTTATGATAAAGAAATGTATGCACTTGTTAGGACTTTAGAAACGTGGCAACATTACCTTTGGCCCAAGGAGTTTGTAATTCATACTGATCATGAGTCTTTAAAATACTTGAAGGGGCAAGGTAAGTTAAATAAGAGACATGCAAAAGGGGTTGAGTTTATTGAAACTTTTCCTTATGTAATTCAATACAAATCAGGTAAGGAAAATGTTGTTGCTGACACATTGTCACATAGGTACACATTGATTAGCACTTTGAGCGTTGAGTTGCTGGGGTTTAAGCACATTAATGATTTGTATGCTAATGATGCTGACTTTAGTAATGTATATGCTATATGTGAGAAAGCTACCTTTGGTAAGTTCTATAGACATGAGGGGTATTTGTTTAAAGTAAATAAGCTTTGTATTCCTCAAGGGTCTATGAGAGCATTACTTATAAGAGAAGCTCATGGGGGTGGTTTAATGGGACACTTTGGCATTCAAAAGACTTTTGGTGTTTTAAATGAACATTTCTTTTGGCCACATATGAAAAGGGATGTTGAAAGAGTCTGTGCCAAGTGTATTACCTGTAAACAAGCTAAGTATAGGGTTTTGCCCCCATGGTAAGTATATACCTTTAGAAATCCCTTGTGAACCTTAAACCAACATTTCTATGGATTTTATTCTTGGGTTACTTAGGTCCAAAAAGGGCCGAGATTGTATTTTTATTGTAGTTGACAAGTTTTCAAAGATGGCACATTTCATTGCTTGCACCAAAACGGATGATGCCACACACATTGCAGACTTATTTTTTAGAGAGATTGTTTGCTTACATGGAGTGCCGAAGAGTATTGTGTCAGACCGTGATGCAAAATTTTTGAGCCATTTTTGGAAGACATTGTGGGGTAAGCTTGGAACAAAGTTGTTGTTTTCTAAAACTTGTCATCCACAAACCGATGGACAGACTGAGGTAGTAAATCAAACTCTTGGTACATTGTTAGTGCTATTATTGGTAAGAACTCTAGAACCTAGGAAAAATGTTTGCCTTTTGTGGAGTTTGCCTATAATCGTGTTGTTCATAGTGCTACAGGTTATTCTCTTTTCGAGCTTATTTATGGTTTTAATCCATTATCTCCTTTGGATTTAGTACCATTGCCTATACAGGACAGGGTTAACTTAGATGGGAAAAAAAAGGCTGAAGTGTTTAAGCAACTTCATGAGAAGGCTAGGCTTAACATTGAGAGAAAAACCAAACAATATGAAACACAAGCCAACAAAGGTCGTAGGCATATCACTTTTGAACCTGGTGATTGGGTTTGGGTACATTTGCGGAAGGAGAGATTTCCTATGCAAAGGAAATCAAAGTTGCAACCAAGGGAGATGGTCCTTTTTAAGTAGTGGCAAGAGTCAATGATAATGCATATAAACTTAACTTGCCAGGTGAGTATAATGTGAGTGCAACATTTAATGTTTCTGACATTTCTCCTTTCCTCTTTGATGATGTAGGTGCTGATTTGAGGACAAATCATTTTGAGGAGAGCGGGAATGATGGAAGTCATATTATACCAGCTCAAATCAACAAGAGAGTTGATGCTTTGCAAAACCTTGGAGGACCAATGACAAGGGTAAGGTCAAAGAAAATAAAGGAAGCTCTCAACAACTTGTTGTGCGACATTTACTATCAGGAAGTTGCTAGGTACAAGTTAAGGATAATGGAGGCTTCACTAGGACTTGCAAATGTGTCATCTGTGGAGGAATTTGAGAACCATGGGCTTAGGAAGGAAGTTGGATTTAGGAACCCATATTTGGGTATTTAAATGGATTATTTTCATGGGTTATATTGTATGTAGTGGGTTGAACAAATTTCAACATCTTAATGGGTTATTTTCAGGAGTTTTTATTATTATTTAATGGGTTACATGAATTTCCTTAATAAGCACATCTTATTAGTTAGGGTTTTTGGGGGTTAGCATATAAAAAGTGCAAGAAGGGTGACTAGAGGAAGTGCGCTATTTTTCATGAGTGTATAAGCTATTTCTCTAGTTCTTTGAAAACTAATTCTGAACTTTCATACTTAAGTGTGTTAGTTCAATAGGTTTATCTTTTTCAATATTGTTATTGTTAGGAGTGGCACTTGAATTTTATAGTTCTGATTCTTAGTTGTTTATAATCATTGTGTCAGAACTCCAAATCTCTTAACTTTTGTTAGAATGATTCTATACCAACATTAGTGTTGGGTTCCATTTAAATATAATCGCAGTTCGTATCATAGGACAAGAAGGGCTATAAAGGACCCTTTTTCAATTTGTTTTCTTTTTTTGGGGTTTTTTTTTTTCCAATGTCACGTTCTCCTTTGGCCAGTATATGTTAAAAACATTTGCTATTTCAATAAATTAATTAGAAAATATATCATTCATATTTAAATTAAAAAAATTACAGGGTGCTTGATTTGATGAATAGTCAATTAGAAGCTATAATTTCAGGTATTTTTGTTAGATGTTATTGGTTTTATTAATTATCTAAATTAATTTTTAAACAATTAATTGCCATATTCAACTCAAAAAATAAACAGTTTCTTAAGAACATTCATATAACATAACTTTATGAACGATATTTTAATGAACAAAAGATCAATCATAGTAACTCTATTTATTTATTTAGGATAATTAATGGTCATTTTGTTAAATGTTGAAGTTAATATATAGTTTATAATTTGTTTCATGTAGTATTTGAAGTTTAGTTAAAGTTATAAGTTCAAATTTCCCTTTAAAAAATAAAAAATAAAAATAAAATAATTGAAAATTTTTTTTCACAAGATTGTGCTTTGTCCAAAACATGCTTAAGCAAGTTATTTATTGACATTAACCAAACTCCCCCTTGGATTTCGTCCTCCATGGTACTGATACCCTTTCATTTTGTTTATTCAAATTACCAGGCGCCGCCAGCCGTGCCATGCTGTTGTTCCTCATTTTTAACTATTTAAAAGACAACCAAAAATGTTTTTAAAAAAAAAAAACAAAAACAAAAAACAGAGAGGGAGAGAGAGTGAAAGCGAGGGGCACGGCATCTAATTTGTAGGTTGTCTTCAGCGAGACAATCGGATTAAGTTTGGAGAGATAAAGGGTTTGTAGAGTCCACACGTTTGGTCAAACGTTGCGACCTGAATCGGAAACTCCGTTTTTTTTTTTTTTTTTTTTCAAAAATCAGGATCCATGACGAACAATTTTTTTTTTCTCTAGGCTGAAATTTGCTACTCAGAAAACAGAAAAGAATTGAATTTTCTTGCATTTTCTTACATTTAGTCCTTTTCAGTGTGTTCGGATTGCAAGTGGGAGTCTGACTGATCAGTGATGCTGGAGGAGTCTGAGAATCTGCGGCCGCCTTCCTACGCAGCGGTGGAGGAGGAAGACCATAAAACCAGAGCATGGCTGTTTGATCGTCTCTTGGCTCCGGTTGAGTGGCTGAGAATGCTTGCCAGTTTGACGCATTGGAGTTTTGTCTTAGGCGTGGTGGTTGTGTACGGAATAAGCCAGGGACTAGGCGGAGCCTTGGCCCGTGTTGGCACTGAGTATTACATGAAGGATGTCCAAAAGGTCCAGCCTTCTGGATCCCAGATTTACCAAGGGATCATTAATATTCCTTGGCTTATCAAGCCTTTGTGGGGTCTCCTCACAGATGTAGTTCCTGTTCTTGGGTATCGTAGGCGGCCTTATTTCATTTTAGCTGGTAAATTATTGATACATTTGTATGTTTCCATTGTTTCCCATACCCCTGATGCAAAAATCGCATTTTGCTGTTCTGGAGGAGTTGGGCAAGTTTTCTTCTTCCTCTCTTTCTTCTTCTTCTTCTTCTTCTTCTTCTTCTTCTTCTTCTTCTTCTTCTTGGTAAATGATACATGCTGTAGCTACCTTGTTACTTTTACAATATGTTGCCTGTCTGATGACATTATATATGCCTGCAAGGTGAAAGATTTTGGTTTGTTTATTAAGTTAAGAACAGCATTTTATCGCACTTTCCTATTGTTTTCTGCCCAATTAGTCACTGGATCTGGTGTTTCCTGTGGTGTTACTGGATAGATACTAGCATGAGACCTCATAAGTTAGCATAAGTGTATTCTCATGTGTGGTAGTTGGCACAATTCTTATCATTGTGGAGTCTGGGGAATATAAATGTGTCGACAATCCTTTTAGAGTTGATGTATTTTTTTAATTTATTGGGATTAAACTGCTGGATTTATTTAGTTAGATATATTCTACGTGGAACTGTAAATTTGATCTGCTGAAACAAAGCAAGAGATGAGGGTGTGAATGGACCATGATAAACTACTCTCTACATGTCATCTCTTGATTGCCCCTTTCTCAGTTAAATAGGGTAAGCTTCATGATACAAAGCCTGCCATCTCCTTAAAACTCTTAACCCACTTGAGAACTCTTTCTCAAAATCAGGTAGGAATTCTTACACATGGTATATCATAGGTTATATTTTGATGCAGAAAACTATTATGTCTATTTTGGCATCATGTAATGGGATGTGAACTTGAAATCATTCCTGATGTTAATTGCAGGATTGGTTGGCTTGATCTCCATGCTTTTGTTGTCGTTGCATGAGAAGCCGCATCTTCTGCTCGCTTTGTTGTCATTGACAGCTCTAAGTTCTACTGTAGCAGTAGCAGATGTTACCATAGATGCTTGTGTGGCAGAGCATAGTAACAGTCACTTTAAACTTGCGGCTGATCTGCAAAGCCTATGTGCTTTGAGTTCATCCACTGGAGCGTTGCTGGGATTCTTTATGAGTGGTTTCTTTGTCCACCTAATTGGCCCTAAGGTTGGCTGCCATTTGAGTCCATTTTCTCAATTCACTTGCCTCAAACATCTTTTTTCTTCTACACTTTCACTCTTTCATTTAGAAAATAATGTTGCTTTATGTGGTATAAGGTTTATTCCTATTCCCTGTAGGGGGTGTTAGGCTTGCTGTCAGTTCCAGCTGGACTTGTTCTTCTACTTGGAGTTATACTTAATGAAGCCATTACACCCAATTTTGCATACGAACAGGTGCTCTTCATGAGCTTTTCTTCTCTGCATGATATTTATATTTCTGTACTTAATTTTCTGTCTGTTGCTTAGGTACACCAGAAATTCCTTGAAGCTGGCAAGGCCATATGGAGAACAGTGAAATTCCCAGACATATGGAGGCCATGTCTGTATATGTACTTGTCACTTTCTTTGAGCGTAAATATCCATGAAGGATTGTTCTATTGGGTTACAGATGCAAAGGGGGGGCCATCCTTCTCTCAGGTATAGTATTCTGCACGTTGTCTTCTCTAGACAACTGAGCATCACTGATTATGTTCTTTGTATTGACAAGTAATTAAGGAAAAATCAAAGAAATGTCAGGGCAGGAGCTAGAGGAAATAGGTTAATGTAGATTGATAAGAAACCCAGGGAAAGAATAATATAATTAGCTTTCACTGTGTGTCAAAAAATCAGTGCTTATAATGTCATGATTCTGGTAAATATTTTCACAAACACCTGCATTATGCAGGAGGCCATTGGTTTCATTCTCTCCATTGGTTCGGTTGGGTCCCTCTTGGGGGCAATACTCTACCAAAGTTTTCTAAAGGATCATCCCTTCAGAGACCTGGCTTTTTGGACTCAATTGCTTTATGCTTTGTCTGGAACACTCGATTTGATGCTGGTGCTTAGATTAAATTTGAAATTTGGAATACCAGATTATTTCTTTGTTGTGGTTGATGAGAGCATTTCTAAGATGATTGGAAGGCTCAAGTGGATGCCTCTTCTTGTGCTAAGTTCCAAGCTTTGTCCCTCTGGTGTTGAAGGCACTTTCTTTGCTCTCCTTATGTCAATTGATAATGTTGGAGTACTCTCATCTTCATGGGGGGGAGGGCTACTGCTTCATTCATTGGATGTTACTCGAACAAAATTTGATAATCTATGGTTGGCCATTTTGATCCGCAATCTATTGAGATTAACTCCACTGTGTCTGCTATATTTGGTTCCTAGAGGTGGTGTCAACACCTCTCTACTGCCACCTGAAATCTTGGGTTCAAAAGACAGGACCGAATCTCCAGAAATCGCAAATCTTGAATTGGTCTCTCTTGTAAGCAGCATCGATGGAAAATAGTTTTAACAGGATTATTTGGATTGAATTGTTCAAGTTTTCTATCTGAATGTGAAGAACAAAGCTGAAACATGTTGAGACTGAAGGCTGAATTTGGGACCTGGAGCAAGAATCCCATCGAGATGTGCTCTTTCGAGTCTACCTTCTAGGATTACCCGTCAACCAGTCACACTCAAGTGAATGAATTGCTCAGGGGAGAAGAAATGAAGAAAAACAAGGGGAAATCATTATGGTTGACCTGTTGCTAGATAATTGGTGTACTACACGATGTTCTCAGCATGTAAAGTTTCTCTATAGACCAAACTTTAGATATGTTTTACCCCCATTTTCACTAATAGATCAATAAATTAGATGTCCATTTGTGGATTCTGCTTGCAATTTAATTATCCAAGAGCGGTATTAATGATTGATTGTCATTTCTAATATTTAATAAAAAAGTCTTATTTTTAATTTTTAATTCATGGAAATACAATTCTCATGCAATGAGAATTTTTATTTTCTTCCTCTCCCTAATTGATTATTCTTATTTTCTCCCTCTTCCCCTCTCTCTCTCTCTCTCTCTCTCTCTCTCTCTCTCTCTCTCTCTCTC